>JAUCBN010000004.1:2407500-3007500 GCA_035048815.1 Abelmoschus esculentus
ACTACGATAACAAGTAAAATAATTTGAAATACCAAAATATTATTAAAATATTCATTTATAAAAAATAATTTTATTCTCCATTTAAAAGTATGATTGGTACGGTTTCAGTCGAATTTGGGTATATTTTTTGTATTTATAATTTAACACAATTGAAATAAATTTAAATTAAAGGGGTATTTTTTTTAAGAAAGTAAAATTATTGACTCAAAAATATCATTCGTTTCTCTATTAGGTTTTGTATTTAAATTTTTTGAAATAAATTATTTTATGTTTGCATATAATTCTCCTCTCCTTTTCTTTTAAATGATATATTTCTACGTGTGTGGAGTAGTTATCATAAAAGCTGTCGCTTCCTAATTTCTTCTGAGAAACAACTCAGTCTTTTTAAAAGCAGTTTATTTCAAAAGGAAGCTTCACTTGATTTGTCTTCAAAGTTTGGTTTTCATCCAACAGTGGGAGGTTTATGCTATTGACATGGTTTGATGACAAAAATTTTAAGTAAAAATTAAAGAATTGATTTGTCTTTTTAAATTTATTAATTTAGATTTTTGATAAATAAAATATTATAATAATAAATTACGTTAATTTCATAAAATTGAACCCATCAAATATTTTAGTAAAGAACGGATGATCTTCATCCTAAAAGATTTAAGTTCAAATCGTTTTATGTATATACCATAGGTGTATTGTCACTGACAATAATAAAAGAAAACTTATTTACCAGTAACTTGTATCAATAAACAAAATATTTTACAGATTTTATTTTATTTTTAGTTTTTTTAACTTAGTTTTTAAAAATTATTATATTTGTCAAATTTCACAAAATAACTCTAAAATTATTTGATATCTAAAATAAGCTACTATCATCATCGTTCATTACGTTATTGACAATAAAACAAGACCTTATTCTCTTGTTGCAAGATTTGGATATTGTTTATCGGTCGATCAATCGTCGTTTGTCATTAATTATTTTTTATGAATTTTATTTTATTTTGACGATATACACGAAGTCCATCAATTATCAGTAATATAAGAATAAAAAAAATGATCGTAGATCCAATAACGAAAATGATAGACTCGTTTTCGATGATTGACGATGACAATTAAAATTAAAATTTAACATCTAAAATTAAAAAATTAAATTTTCGAAGAATTAGATAAATAATTTTTTACATTTATTGTTTGATTGGGTTAAAGTGAAGAATTTAGTGGTTCGATTAATGATTAGCAAGCTTTTGAGTGAGTGGGGTGGTGGCAATGGAATGCTGGGAGTCTAGGGTGGGGAATTGTAAACCGGTGACGGGTGATTGTGAGATTGATTTTATTTCGAATATTTAATTTAAATAAAATTAAATATTATATTAAACCTACGATAAAACAAGTAAAAATCATCTGTCTTTTTATTATGCATCTTTTTGTTTGTTGAAAATTTTTAAAAAAAATAATTTTAAACTTTAATCCTTATTTTATATTTCTTAAACCCTAAACTCTACACCCTAACAAATATACCGTACCCTAAATTCCCTAAACCCTAACCACAACCCTTAACTTTAAACTTTAAAACCTAAATCCAAAATCCTCTAATTTAAAACGGAAGTATAAAAAAGAAACATAAAAAAGATACATACGATTTACATCATAACAAAACTCTTTATAAATTATGATTTTTTAAAGAGTATTAAAGAAAAACTATTGACTTATGTAATTTGTCTCTAAATACATGACAAATCTTATTAGGATTTCACACTTTATTACAAGAAGCATGAAGGTTAATCCAGCTGGTAAAAAAAGCAATATATAAAAAATATTATGTAATAAATTTGTCAAAAAACACAACGGTCAACTGTCCTATTAACGACTCCTCTTCATCGTATTCGGTATCTCGAGGTCCGAAAATGTCCAATTGGTTGTTCGTTAATGGAAATTTACCAGAAGAACTTTGTGCAGTGCATAAATTTTAGTTATTATTATTAGAGTAAATTCTATCAAAATATAATTTCTATTTTAAATTTATCTTAAATTTTAATTTTTTTATTTTATTTTAAATTATAACTCTAATTTTAGATTAATTTTTAATTTTTTAATATATTAATTTTATCCATAAATTATAATATTTATTATAATTTTATCTCATGTTCGAGTAAGCTTTTATACCATATCATATTATTATATAATTTACATCAATATTTATATAAAAATTAGAATATTTTATTAATATGAGATATGACTAATATATATCGATAATTTAAAGATAAAATCAGAAAATTTAAAGGTTGGAAATCAATTTAAAATGAAATTCGTATTCTAAGATGAAATCTAAGATTAGATTTATAATTTAAAGAAATACTTAAAAGTATAATGATCGATTTAAAATAGAACCACCGACAACACGTGGCTTATTATTACAAGAATAAACTAAACTTAGAAACATAATCATATTAGTTGGTTTATTAGTGAGGAAGAAGGTAGCTTAGCTGCTACTGCATGTCTGCAATTTATTACAGAAGAGAAACAGATAACAACAAGGGCATTGATATCACGGCAGGGGTCCACAGGCGAAATCATGTGGCTCTTTCAAGGGATCCGATCCGCACGTCACAATTTCTTCACCATCCGACCAAAATCCACCCCCGTCGACACGTCTTTACAAAAATCAATGGCGTTAAACATGATGCATGGACCAGGACAAAACCCTCTCACACTGCCTCTATGCGTATTTCTGAACTGGCAACTGCCTGTCACCCTCTCTTTCTCTCTCTATGTTCTAAAAGTCTCCTCTTTTCTCTCTCTATCTTCACCTTTTGAATGATGACGGATGACGGATGACGGATGACGGGTGACCGAAAAAATGCTTTGCCCTCTAAGTGGTTTCATCATTCTTCTCCATTTTATTAAGCTTCAAGCTCATCCCATACTTCCAAAGTATTGCCTTTTTTCTCCTGCTAAAAGAACCCAACTCACAAAGCTACACTTTTTATTCTGTCTCTCTGTTTAATTTTCTATCTTTACGGCCTCTGGACTCTGAACCTGGTTTCTTATTCTCTGTCTTTTGTCTACCAGATCATGTAAAGTTTTAGCTAAGTTCCCTCTGCAAAAATTTTAAGACAAACCCAAAAATTTCTTTTCTTTTTCTTGAAAAATGGCTTTGAGTAAGTTCTTGGGTCTGTTTCTCATCCATATTGCTCTGTTTTTGAGCTTGTGTTTTGCTGAAGACCCCTCTGTTTTCTATGATTTTGAGGTCTCTTACATCACTGCTTCTCCTTTGGGTGTTCCTCAACAGGTCTGCTCTTTCTTTTGTTGCTACATTTTCCCACCGTCTACTTTATCTTACTCTAGTTGTTTCCTCTATTTAATGAGCTTTGGAGTAATGTTGTTGAGCTGTTCAGCTCTATAATGGTTTCTGTATCTGCATTTTTTTGAAGGTTATTGCTATTAATAACAAGTTCCCGGGACCAACTATCAATTCAACTACTAACAACAATGTCGTCGTCAATGTTCGAAACAAATTGGATGAAAGTTTACTCATACATTGGTAGGATCTTAGTTTGAAATGTTCTTTGTTAAGTAAAACCAAATTATGCAAATATATGTATCATGTAGTGTGACTGATTGTTTTGTTTTATGTTGAATGATATAGGTCTGGGATTCAACAGAGACGTAGTTCATGGCAAGATGGGCTACCTGGGACTAATTGTCCAATTCCTCCCAAGTGGAACTGGACTTACCAGTTTCAAGTTAAGGACCAAATTGGGAGCTTCTTTTACTTCCCATCACTGCATTTCCAGCGAGCGGCTGGTGGTTTTGGTGGTTTTATCATAAACAACAGAAATATTATTCCTATTCCTTTCGGTGCCCCAGACGGAGACATTACGATTCTGATAGGTGATTGGTACACACGCAATCACACGGTTCGTACTTTGTCGAGTTGCTGGATTTATAGTTGTGTTTTACTTTCCAGGGTGTTCAATGATGAAACTTTGCTTTTGATTCTAGGCATTGAGGAAGGCACTTGATGCTGGAAAAGATCTAGGAATGCCGGACGGAGTTCTTATTAACGGCAAAGGCCCTTACCGATATAATGATACTCTTGTACCCGAAGGCATCGATTATGAAACAATTAACGTTCACCCAGGTGATTGTTTATGAAAGGCATTGTCTAGTTATGATTTGCTACTTGCTATGCATTTGTAGATATTTGAGTTCAACTGCTTGTGTACTTATGTGTTGTTCTAGTGACCGGAAACCGGAATTAGTTAGATTTCACCACGAAATGCAACTAAACTTTAGTTGCACGGCAAGGCTCAGCAGCGGCTTTCTGTCTTTGTTGGGAGTATTCAGTTATGTTTATGTTGTGCTCCTAAAATGATAACACTACATTTTATGTTGGACAGGGAAAACTTACCGCCTTCGCGTGCACAATGTGGGGATATCAACCTCCTTGAATTTCAGGATTCAGAGCCATAATTTGCTTCTTGCAGAAACTGAGGGATCGTATACGGTGCAGCAGAACTACACTAGCTTAGACATACACGTCGGACAGTCTTACTCTTTTCTGCTAACTACAGACCAGAATGCGAGTAGTGATTACTACATTGTAGCAAGTGCACGGTTTGTGAATGAATCACAGTGGAAACGGGTTACTGGCGTAGCTATTTTGCGTTATTCGAATTCCAAAGGAAAGGCAGCTGGTCCTCTCCCTGATCCACCACAAGATGAATATGACAAAACCTTTTCAATGAACCAAGCAAGATCTATCAGGTTAGTTTTCATTGTGGTTCAAGTGCACAAACAAATTTTCCTCAAGCATGGTGGTGATACTCTTTGAGATATCAGACAATGTATTAATTCAGGACATCTGAAGTTAGTATTGACCTTCGGGTTCTGTTTAAAAAGGAATTATCTGAATACATTAGCCGGTTATGTCTTCTTACTTTCTGTGCTTAAACTCTGCAGGTGGAATGTATCTGCCAGTGGTGCTCGCCCTAATCCACAGGGATCTTTTAGATACGGTTCAATCAATGTGACCGATATTTTTGTGTTGAGAAACAAGCCGCCTGTAACTATTGATGGAAAAAGACGAACCACGCTCAGTGGGGTATCATTTGTCAATCCTGCGACACCGATCCGGCTTGCTGATCAGTTCAAGCTTAAGGGAGTATATAAGCTTGATTTTCCTAATAGGCCACTTACAGGGCCACCTAAAATGGAGACATCAGTAATCAATGGAACGTATAAGGGATTTATGGAAGTAGTCCTGCAGAACAATGACACCAAGATGCAGACATATCACTTGAGCGGATATGCATTTTTTGTTGTCGGGTAGGAACTCGTTTCCTAATTTACAAATCTTCGTGTATAAACATGTCGGTTTGCACAATGATTTTGACACCAACTCTTCAATTATCTCGTTGCAGAATGGATTATGGTGAGTGGTCTGAAAATAGCAGAGGAACATATAACAAGTGGGATGGCATTGCCCGCTCCACAACACAGGTAGGTCATTGGAACAAGCTTTCAGTTTGATTATGCTTCGTTCTAAACCCTTGCTAAGTTAGTATTATCTGCCTTGTAGGTTTATCCTGGTGCATGGACAGCAATCTTGATATCGCTCGACAACGTTGGAGTCTGGAACCTTAGAACAGAAAACCTCGACTCGTGGTATCTTGGCCAAGAAACATATATCAGGGTCGTGAATCCGGAGAAAACGAACAAAACTGAATTCCCTATGCCAGACAACGTCCTCTATTGCGGCGCCCTCAGCAAAATGCAGAAGTATGACAAAAGAATTGTGTTTATCTGAATGATTTTCTTCAAAAGTTGGCTTTAAAAACTGTTGAAGGCTAGTTCTAATACCATTTGGTTTCATTTTCAGGCCACAGGATATCTCTTCTGCAGCATCAATCACAGGCAGTGGATCAAAACTGTTTGTCACAGTGCTGATGCTTGCCTCTGTACTACTCCTTTTCCATTAGTTATTTTCTTTCGGGGTGTCGATTCTTGTCGTATGGTGTGCAAGTAATCTTGTTTTGTTCTTCTTTTCCATCAGAAAGTTGATAATGCCCCCAGAGTTTCCTGTTTAATTTAGTAGGGACATCATTCTTTCAATACCTATAATTTATGTACTTATGACAATTCAACAAACTTCAATACAAATTAACCTTGTGTCTAGATTTATTCGTTCTACACATGCATACACGCATACGTATGTGAGTGTACAGATAATTATGCATACGAAGTTGCAGAATTGATGGCCTTATCTAATATGGTTGTTGGTTGTATTAATGGTGAGAGCGTTGTCCATACATCCATTTCATTCAAGGTTTTATGCAGGTCAACAATGGCATTTCATGCAGAAGATGTGTTCTAAGAGGGAAATAAATAAGTAACCAGTGCAGTAGCTGTGAGTTTTGGCCTTTATCTAAAACTGCATGTGGCCGCCATATGTACAAGATTGGGGATTGGGAAAGAAGCTGCAGAATTTTGGCTTCCAAGATCACTATAACCAAGAGGAAACTCCTTTATTTCATCAATAAATTCACACCAAAAGCTGTCACGAATCAGACGAGACCGTTATAGATGGCAACGGTAAACAACTTATGTACAAAAAACACACAACACTGTTAAAGACTGCATTTTATTTCTGCTTTGTTGTCATCATGTTTAAGACGGGGGGGGGGGCTAGTCCTGCTCTTCCTCATAACAATTGCATCTTATGCATCGTTTCCGATGTACAACCCGGAAGACAATGGCAGATCCAGAAAAATATTTGAGGGACACACATGAAATTTTAAAAATTCAGGGTGGGTACAACTCATAAATATTAAAAAAAATAAGGACTAAATCATAAAAATTTAAAAAATTAAAGATAAATATGTGAATTTTAAAAGTTCAGGATGGGACATCATTCTTTCAATACTTGTGTCCACCGTCGCTTGTACATACATCTGCTATTGCCGGAAGAGATACTCTACGAAAAAGAAGGGATGCTTCTGGTAGGTATAAAACTCATAATCTAACGAAAACTTAGTCAGTTGGTTAAACATATTCGTTTTGCTTTTTTATCCAATAGGCTTAACCAGGCACTGCAGTAGCCCTAGACTGATCAGAACGGGCTTACTTCAAAAAGCTCTACCTTTAGGCCCATACATTTTAAACTTATATATTTTTACAACTCTTTACAATTTAAAAATATTTGTAGATTTTATTTGCTATACTAAAATAATTCTAAAATTTTTTAAATAGTTTTTCACAAAAATGATAAAATTAGCGTAGTTACTATTGGGAAAAGGACGAAATAGACATCACTTTTTTGACATAATATAAAAGATGATAATATTATCTTACGAGATCTGAGTACTGCGAATACCTGTGTATACAAGGTGTGTACGTTATCACAGGATTAAGAAAAAATATGAACGGTACGATCATGTAATCACCAATATATTTAAAAATATAAATTAAAATTTTAAAGGTTAAAATGATAAAATTGTAAAATTCAAGGGTCAAAATACAAAAATTCCAAAGTTTAAGGGTCTCGAAAATGAGACAAAAAGGATTAAGTACAAGGTTCGTAGGGGTGTGCATTCAGTTCGGTTAATTCGGTCGGTTAATTTTTGGTAAATTCGGTTAACGGTTAATTTTTTTTGATAATTTGGTTATCGATTATTTTGGTTCAAAATCGGTTAATTAACCGAATTAACCGAAATTATATATATTAAATATTATATATATTATATATATATTTTTAGTCATTTAACTTTTAAAATATTATAAAATGTTCATTAATTTTTTTATATTATAAAATGGTCACTAAATTTTCTATTAAATTAGTATAAAATAAAAATTTAGTGACTAAAAAATTATTTTAACTTAATTTAGTGACCTATTATGTAATTTAACCAAAATTTATAATAAATTTCGGTTAATTCGATTAATTAACCGAAATAATTTCGGTTCGGTTAATTCGGTTAAAGAAAATTCAGTTCGATTAACGGTTAAGATTTTAAAAATTTCAGTTAATTCAATTTTGGTTAATTCGGTTCGGCTACCGACCGAATTAACCGAATGCTCACCCTAAAGGTTCGGACTCCGGGAACTGTGGAGGTCTTGGGATTGGGGAAACTAATGAAAAACCCATGCTTCACATGGAGCTCTTGCCTTCAAACGCTCAATTATGTTATCTTAATCTGCAAACAGCATATTTAATGAACCCTAATTATTCAGCCACCCGGATCAATGTGCGCATGAGTTTCCTGCTTCATATTCTCCGGCTTCTGTGATCACCAGAAATGAACTAGACTCGACTGAAACTGTGGAAGCCATGAACTGTACAAAGACTGCTCCAAATAAAACCCTAAAGCTTTGTTTTCCATGATAAAATCCCAGCATGCCTCTCTCCTTATGAGAGCACGCCCAATGATTATGTCGCTCTGAAAATTACTACTATTTGTCATTGCTTTAAAGGCATACATTCTCATGCTTGGCTTCAACCCAAGTGTCCTCTCAGTGTGTAACAACCAATGGACAATGCTACTTTTCTTGCCTCTTAATCCTCTAATCATCCATTTTTACTCAACAACTGATGTTTGGGTCCCTTTTTCCAGGTATTTAGACCAAGCTGGTAAAAAATATTTCAAAACAAACATCAGATTGTCAATTGCCGCCGTCCCTCTTCCTGTCTGTTCTTTGAACAAAGCTAGTTATCGTCAAGGCCTGGGTATACTGGTTTAGTGTCGACATTTTTCTTGTCTGATAAGGGAATGCAGTAGCTTCCAGTTTCAGATATAACAAGTTTGCTAACCTGAAGGAGATAGAATTTGATTGAATCCATCATGTTCAACAGGTACGTAGCTAAACCAAAGGGTTTTGTTTTGCTAAGCTGCAATCTACTTTGTGCTTTGCTTTCATTATAACTTGCACCAATTCTATCTTATCTTCAAACACATGCACTGCCGGAGGAACATTTTAGAAAACAAGACATTATTCTTTTCAATTTTGTCATCTGTCTGAGCTGCAGCTGCTGGCATTTACCTCATCTTTATTCGACGTCTGATCAGTTCAATGTTAAGGAGTGGTTGGTCTAAAAGTATAAATCATTTAAGCTTTGAATTACTGAACCGTATATCAGAAATTTAGAATTTTTTAGCTCAGTAAGTGTTCTTTCTTCACAAAAACTTGAAACTCATTTTTGGAGAATAGTTTTGAACCAATTAATATGGATTTATAAACTTTTTGTAAACCCGGAATTTCTAATCGGATGATTACGAGTTTTAAAATACTCAATAAATACATAAATGAACGAAGAAGAACAAAGATTTCAATAAAAAAAGCCATCATATGTATATCAACCTGAAAATACATTCAATATCAGACCGACTTGTCCCAAAAGAACCGTCGGCCATCGTAAAAGTACTAATTTATTTGTACTTCTCATATCAATGTTTATAATAACTGCATGCCTGGTCCATAGCTAATACAATACCATATATTGTAGTTTTATTATGTACAGCAACATGGATTAAAGACATATTTTCTTATAAATTCACTTCTATAATCAGTATATATGCTATAATTGCTAGAAATATACTTTCACTTCCACAGGTCAATTTGGCAACTAGAAGTGGACGTAGAGGTATATTCCTGATGAGCAACCCCTGGCCTTTTGAATTCATTGGGCAGCAAATTCATTTCTTCATCCACTTGAAAACCGGTGGCTGCATTGGAATAGTTGTTTTCCTTGGATGCTTCCTCATGGCTAAGCTGAGAGGCAACGAATTTGTCGAGAACTCGCCAATCGGTCACCTGGTCTACCGCCTGCTCACCGTTCAGATTTTGCTGAAGCATTGGATTCACGTGCTCTTCCTGTGTGAGAGTGGACGACTGCAATGTGCTTCCGTAAGGAACAACAACTGAGTTGCAGCTTACACTAGCGGCGGATTGCGGAACCCTGGGACTTTCCAACTGAGGGAGTTGAAGGAAAGCGTTATGGGGCAAATGGTGTTGCAGTTCAAGCTCCTGCTTGCAGGGATAATGGTGATGGTACGATGATGCATACGGTTGCGGAATTCGCCGAGGAGATTCAAGTTCCGGCATGAACGAGACTTGCTCGTCGTACCAATATGAAGATTCATATTCACTCACTTTTTGCACCGTGGTCATTCGTTTCTTGAATACCCTGCAAACCACCCATCCTTCTTCCTGCTGGAATAACAAAAACAACAAATTATACGAAATATAACCTTTTCATGCAATATAGTTATATATATGTATGTATATACACGAACTTACGTGAGGAGTTCCATTTTCATTAGTTTCGAGTCGATACTCATGCATGATCCAATCAGATTTCTGTCCATTGGGAGCTCGTCCTTTGTAGAAGACTAGGGTTTTTCTCATTCCAACAAGGCAATGCCTGCAGTAAATAGCCTTGTCTCTTCCCGTAGCTTTCCAAAACCCTGCTTTTGTTGCTCGATTAGTGCGAGTACCCGTCGGATACTTCTTATCTTTGTGGCTAAAGAAGTACCATTCGTTTTGTTCCTCGGTTCCTAGTCTGCACAACTCTATGATCCCAACAAAAGATGATCAAATAATATTCACATTTCTTAATCCGACAAAACAAAACAAAACACATGAGAATTGCTATATCGTTTACTGCTACCTTGCAGATCCCATGGTTCAATTTTATAGAGATCAACATCTTTGATGACATCCAGATCTATCCTTTTTGAAGCAACTTTTTTTCTGAGATAATAGTCAACCAGTTCTTCATCTGTGGGATGAAACCTAAAGCCTGGCGGGACGTTTGAAAACGTATTCATATTCTTCCGAGAAAAGATCACTCAAAACCTGCATGAAAATGGAAAACTATCAGGAAAATTAATCCTAATGGAGCTTTAAAAAGCGGGGGGTTTTTCACCAGATCATAAGAAGGAAGAAACAGCAAAACTAATTCATTGATTATAAGTAATGATGATTAATTAACATGGATGTACTTGTAAGACAAGTTTAGTCTAGATGGAAGGTGTTATCATTTCTGATGCTTAACCTTTATGTTGCCACCATACGTCTAAAAGTTGGCTACGAAATCCGAACTTCTTGTTAATGTGATTTTTTTTTGAAAGGCAGTAGAGTTTGATATTAGATCATACAGTAAAAACAATATAACCCTAAGGTAATAAAGTGAGCAATATGTAAGAAAAGAGAAGAATTTTTGTATTTCAGATATGAAATTCCATCTAAAATTCCCAAAACTACAGAAAAAATGAACACGTGATAGGTATAAACAAGATTAACCTTTAGCTGATTGTGATCCGCACGAAAAAGATTATATTTTTGAGAGAGAAAAGAGAATGTAGGCAGAAAACGTGGAAAACCTAATGAATACAACAATGAAGGAAAGAATAATTTGCCAGAAAACTGGAATTAATATGAATCAAGAATATATATTGAGAGGGAGAAGAAGAAGACATATATCCCAGATCAAGAAGAAGCCATCTTAGAGCTAAAAAAGCAATTTTGAAGCACTGATCGAACAGCTAAAGACATCATGTCTTTTATATAGTTTCATAATTTCATAGCTTAACGTATACCAAAAGCATCCCTCACTTCAATCTTTGTGACCTTCGGGAAATGATCACTCAGACAAGGAAACAAAACAAACAAACAAACTAAGAAATGAAACGAGGAAGAGAAGCTCACGGTACCACCAAGCTTGATACCTGATAGTTTATCCAACTCAAACTGGTTAATCCTCTGAGATCTAACAAAAAACCAGACTCGTGTTTGTAACAGCCAACAAATCAACTCAAAGCTGAGAAACTTTGAGTTAACTTTTTGTTCACTGTCTCTTTCTTAACCTTTATTGAACCAGACAAACAACACAGAAAAGAAAGCAAGAGAATATGTGAGAAAACTAAGGTGGGTATAAAAAAAGTAGCAACCCTCGGGAATTGAACTGAAACCCCACGGCCTCCTAACTCTTTTGTAGAGACAAGAGCTTGTCTACTAGTTTCAGAAAGGGGAGGATGGAGATCACAACTCAGAAGGAAAAGAGAAAGTAGAGGGCAATGAAGAATGGGAAAAGAGGGAGGAGATAGGGTTAAATAAGAAACACATATGCCCTAATGAGATCTATCCCTCTCAAATATAGAGCTGGATTACTGGAAAAGCTTTGCGGGGAAAAAGGGAGGCGGACAATGGTTCAAGGAAGATGAGAGAGAGAGAGAGGTTGACAAAGATTTGTATATGTAATATAATTACAATTACAAAGGAAAGAGAAAGAGACCGCAACCTTGAATGCCGCCCACCAGCTACTGATAAGGACCGGGAGAGTGTTTAATTTGCTTCTTCTTCTTCTTCAAATATACAAAAAGAGAATGAAATTGCAGAAGATTATAATCCGACGGTAAAGATTAGATGGGCAGCTGAAAAAGGATTGCATTGATGAATATATAAGAGGTACAAACATTGATGAAATATTTGGTGGAGTGGGAGAGCTAAGGTTTATTTCTTTCTTATTTTTCTCTACTTATTATGTAAGAATTTTAGTTTAGTTTTTCTTTTTCTATTCATAATTTTTTATATTCTCTTGTAATCTTTTATGTCGATTAATAAGCGATAGTTGATTATATTAATTAATTATAATATTTTTGGATTGACCATTTAGAGTTTGATTTCGGATTGAACATTTAATTTAAAAATTAGCAAATGGATAAAAATATTATGGAAAAAAAAATTCTCAATATATTTTTTTATTTCTTTTTAAATGTTTTTGAAAAACAACTTATTAGAAGACTATAATAATAATGTGGATTGTTGTTTTAAAATTAAAGTACGTAGACTAAATTTTAATTACTTTTTTACTCGACAGTTTAATTTTGTTACGAAAAATATGAGCTCATCATTAAAGACATAACTAGGATCAAGTATTGAAAGGGACAAAGATTGATTATTTAAATTAAAAGTGATCTCAAATATAATTATAACAAAAAAATATAAAAAAGGCACAAATCGTACTTCCATGATAAATATAGTTTCGTCCTTACTCATCGTAAATGTATACTCATTATAAACTTTCATAAACCTACATAAAAAACAATATAAGACACTTTAGTAATAAAAGAACACCCAAATACAGAAGAAACTATATTATGGGTAAGTTCCACCACGTTATCTATGAGACCAACCACTAAAAATCACTCATATCATTATTTTTTCATGTCATATATTTTCTAAAGTGAATCTTCACTCATATTTATTGTTAATTCATTTTAAAAAACAGTTTTTCTAAATGAAGATTCACTTTGAAAAATATATGACAAAAAAATAATGATATAAGTAATTTTTAATAATTGATCCATAAACACGTGGTAAGACTTACTCATAATATGATTTCTCCAAATATAGTTTCTTTACAGAAAACTTCCCATGTTATCATGAATCCAAACAATGGTGTCCGGCATATTTTGATGAAACTTTCGTTCATTTATAGTCTACGTTAAGATTCGTAATTATACCATCTAATAATATATTTTTAAAATTTAAATTCTCATTTTAGGAATATGAATATATGATGTACTTGTCATTATACCTATCGTTATCGATTGTAATTATTATTTTATTCATATATTTTTAATAATCAAAGAAAAAAGTGTTATTAAATGTACTTGTTATAAAGAACATTTTATTGAGTTAAAGTCGTGAGTTATCAAACAAGTTGTTCTTTAAATTATTATTACCTTCTATTAGGAGGTTATTTCTATTTCTTTTACTTTTATATAAGCTTTAAATAAAAAATCAAGAAATTATTACTTATGATTCGAATAAAAAAACAAAAAATTAATATACAAGGGTGTGTATCATTCGGTTTTAATTAAATTAATCAGTCAAACCAATTTTGATCATCAAACTTTTAAAAATTATAAAATATTTATTAAAATTTTTGAAATGTTATAAAATGATCATTAACTTTTATTAAATTAGTATAAAATAAAATTTTAATAACTAAAAAAATTATTTTAATAAATTTGAGTGACTTATTATATAATTTATCTTTTTTTATAATAAATTTCTATTAATTTATCTAAAAATAAAATGAACAACCACTGCACTACATCTCCTAATTTTACATAAAATATTTTAATCTTTATTATTATTATTATTTTTCTTAACAATAAATGTTACAACAAGCACACCCAAAGCCAAATGAATAAACAAAAATATCCTAAGAACAACTAAAAAAAAAAGTGCAAATATTTTAATGACACCAAATTAGTACATCCGAGAAAAGCCTTTTTAAGGTTGGATAATAAAATAGTCTGAAAAAGCAGTCACACTCAGACACCAGCTAGCTAGGGCACGCGACAGCGTGTGAAACGTTAGTTGGTCAAAAATTTATTAATATTATTTAGTAATATATTTTATTTCGACAATGGAGCTTTAAATTTATATGTAAAAATTTATTAAATTGGATATTAATTTTAAAAGATTTCAATTTATTAATTTTATAATAATAGTAATATTTTTAACACGAGTATGTTCCATAAATAGTGGAGAGTGGAGCCCATATCACACTTTTTTGACAAAATGGAGCCCACAGCACAGAATAGATATATCGGGGTCTCAGGGACGTGGCGGCTCATGGTCCGGCGTGGGCTCGACCATAATCATTAGGCTCACCGTTTTGTGTCTTTCAAGTGGGCCATACCCCGTTATCCCTTATGGTTTGGACCCCACTTTTTCCGTTGCCTTCGCACTCTTTACTCATTCATTCATTATTATTAGTGATTAAGATTTGCGAAAAGTAAAAAATAAAAGATCTATTTGTTTTAATTTGTACGGATTCTTTTTTAATTTTTAATTTAAAACGTGGTTTATTAAATTTATTAATTATATATTTTCATAACCGTATTTATAAGTATATCTCCTTAAAAATTAAAAAAAATCATTTATAAATTTATTGAATGATCCTAATAAAAAAATGTCTATTATTTTGTAAATAATAAATCGTAAAATATGAGTGTGTGGTTTTTCCTTTGTCTGGGGCATCGCCTAGGGTTGAGGTGTGGCATTAAAATTTATCAATATTTATTTACTTTTGGTTGTAACCAAGTGTCTCTCTAGACTAGAAGTAAAGCAAAAGTCTGAAACGTTGTCCGAGCTCATCTCGGACCCACCGTTGTTGGCTTGGCATGGTGCCATTCGA
This sequence comes from Abelmoschus esculentus, assembly GCA_035048815.1. Taxonomy (NCBI): domain Eukaryota; kingdom Viridiplantae; phylum Streptophyta; class Magnoliopsida; order Malvales; family Malvaceae; genus Abelmoschus; species Abelmoschus esculentus. The sequence continues at coordinate 2,422,703 of JAUCBN010000004.1, forward strand.
TGGATCAACTCACCAGACTTTACATACCATAAGGTCATAAAAATAGCAATGTACAATTATAAATTTGCATATTATAATCCAAGAAATTAAGATAAATGAACAACCTAACAAATAACATAAGGTTTTGTGAAATAATTATTATAAGAAATCGATTCATCGCGTATTTATAGTCACACTATACTAAAAATATTAAAATTTAAAATATAATAGATAAGGTTTATTGACTGAGATTATAGATAATATAATAAACCTGATTCATTAAATAATTTTTCGATTTTGAGATGTAATCAAATAGTGATTTTTTTAATGTTAATTGATTGAACTTTATAGGTGAAACTTTGATGATGACAAAGCAAACAAGGTAACCAATTAGAACTAATCACAACTAAAGACAAAAGAAATATAATTCTCAGTTTTTAAGTATGGGACAAAAATTCGTTTACCTTTTAATTGTATTTTTATTAATGTTTTTATTTTAAATTAGTGTGTTTAAGATTTAAGGTTTAAAGTTATGGGTTGTGATTAAGATTTAGGAGATTAAAGGTAGAAAGTATTTTTAGAGTGTATGATTTAAAGTCTATGACATAAAAAATTAAGCTTATTATTTAAAATTTAATTTTTATAGTTTTTTAATAAAAGATATAAAATAAATCAGAATTAATAGATAGAAGAAGATTTCCACTCTCAAGCCTGTTTATTTTATTACAACATATGACATTTTCGAATGTACTAAGAATATTATCAACTTGTACATTTCCAAATAAAAAAAAAATTGTTTGGTTAGACCCTCGTACGGGTCAGAGAGGAAATGTTATCAACTATAATTTTTGTCTTGTTTTTTCTAATATATAGTTGATTGTTCAATACGAGTTGTTGCAATTTAATCTTTGTTTGGATCTTATTAATGAAATATTTTTGGAAATGATTTAAGGTTGTTATATTAAATAACTAGTTTCAACATCCATGCACTACTAGTGTTAGGTGCATGCATGATTAAAAGTTGTTTTGATTTAATAGATAAAATAAATAAATAATGTTTTATAGAATATTAAATATATTTTTATTAATCTTTAAAATTAAAAATCGGAATCTACTTACATCATATAAAATTTAATTAAATTTATATATATTTTTTAAACAGTCAACCATAAATATAAGGATGAAATTTAATTACATTACGTAAAATTCAACTAGTTTTACACTAATTCATGATCATTGAATAAGTGAAATTGATTGATGAAATTAAAAGTAAGATATGTAAAAATTATCACCCAAAGAGTTAATCTCATCCATCCATTTCACTCATCTAATGGACATGAAGTAGTATAAAATTAGTTAAGTTTTATATAGTGTAAGTAAATCATATCTCATACTACTTACGCTTAATGTTTATATGTTTTACGGATCGTTGGACGACTGATATTAATTCTTTATTTTTTTTCAAATAAAAATTTCATATAATCTACTGTTAATCTCAGTTATTCAATGAATCTTATCTCTATATATTTGTGAGAAAATTGATGCATACTAGGGGAGCACAACCCCATGTAACAGGTATTTTTTATTAAGTACAGAAGTAATTACATTTGATATTTATATAAAATAAGATAATATAAATCTTTAATTATTTGAGCAATTAATGAATTATGACATCATTTATTAATAAAATTCCTTTATTTTTTTTGTTGGTTTGCAAATGAAAAGGGAATGGGTTGAGTTGAATCCCAACTAATGGTGGGGTCTTTTGTTCATCATTTGCTCACCAATCACTTCGACTACTTTTCCTTGGTCACTTCCTATTGGTTACCTCACTAATTTAGAAAACTTACAAAAAGTATAGTAGACAATGTTAGATTGTAATAATAAAATTTTATTGAATTTTCCGACACACATATCGAATATAATAATAATAACCATTAAATATTATAAAATAAATTTTATGTAAATTTACTCGTATAGTTCTTATATATATTTATATGAACTTCTAAAACAAATATCATCTATTTTTTTATTGAGATTACCCGTTGTGTTTATATTTTTATTTTTAAAAAATATTTTTTTCGCTAAGTACATTTGAGAAATTACCAATAAATTCAAAAAAATCTAAATAATTCCGTAAATATCGAACAACAGAAATCATTATTGCATTTTGGTTTACATGTCCCCTTCATAATACTAATACCAATTATGGCGATAATTATAAGATTAAGATATAAGAACAAAATTAAGAAAAAGGTTAGAAAGTGGGATGTGAAATCTTTACCTTTAATTTTAACCCATATTTGACCGTCAATTTTTATTTTAACGAAAATAATGTTTTCATTATAATAATATAAAATTGACGATAAATAAAATAAAATATATGTTGTAAATAAAATTATGGCAATGGAGTTTAACTGAGTCGTGTTAGGTTTGCCACCCCACGAGAGTTTCCCATGATAACATCGTCTGAGCTTTCTGTTAATATAATTTTCCTTGTAATTAATATCAAATCTAAACCATCAAATCCCATATAAAAAGGTTTGCCTAGATTATTGACTTATAATGGAAGCAATATTTGCTTAGGAGGTGGAAGATAATGAAAAAAATGATTTAAATATTTCGTAGCAATTATTAGCATTTCCACAAGGAACAGCATGTATACGTAGAGGACAAGGTAGGTATATGTATACATGTCCATACGTAGAACACAAGGTATATATATATATATAAACAGAGTTAGAATTTGACATTAAAAAGATAAAAATTAAATGTTAAAAAATTAAAGAACAGAGTCACAAATCTAAAATTTTTATTTTTGTGTATAAAAATAATAAAAAAGAGAGGCTAGGGGACAATTACCTCCTCGAACAGCCCACATACCTTTGTCCTTATACATAGAACATATTAGAACTATAGAGTATGTTTATATTAGAATTATAGAGTGCCCATTAATCGTATTCAACAAACACCGGTCAAAGGGATTATTGTAACGAGATACACTAAAGAATTATGGAGTATGTTTATATTAGAACTATATTAATTTTGATAAGATAAATATTATTAACTAAATCTATTAGACGATGAACAAGACTATTATGTCTCATTCTTTATATTCTATATTAAAGTATCTCGTTGATAAACTGACATCACTGTTGAGAGGTCAATCCATTTGACAAGTTTGTTTGAAATCGGGATAAAACTACGTTTGGAGAAAAATATTAAAATTGAGAATTGATTTCATGGTAGTGAGAAATTTTTCAGAAAGGTTTATCACTTGGGTGATTTGGGAGGTAATAAGGCACAAACAGGTTATTGTCCCGCATAGACTTGTTTGGAGTGGATTAGTTATTCTTAGACATTCTTTCATATCATGGCTTATGGTGCTAGTTAGGTTGCCTGCAAAACATCGCTTGAGATAATGGGATTGTCTTGTAGACACTATGTGTTTGTTATGTGGACCATTTGTTTGGTAATTGCAAGTCTTTCTCTCACCTTTGGAAGTTAATATTGTTAGAGTGGGGTATGATTAGCTCTCATGGTTGTTGGGGAGACATGTTCAACTGGGTCATACAAATTAGTAAGGAAAAATCCTTGAAAGCAATCATCATTCGTTTTGTTTAGAGGGGTTCAACTATTATGTATGGCAATAGTGAAATCGAAGGTTGCATAGAAAAAATTCAAAAGTAAAAAAAATCCTTTTTACTATTATTAAAAATGACGTGAGAACGAAAATTCTAAAAAATAAAAATATAGGAATGTAACTATATAACGGATTTTTATTCTGTACAAAAATTTTGGGTATACAGAGTGATAATTTGTATGGATTCTTTTTATGTTCTTGGATGAAATAAAGTTTCACTTATATAAAAAAAATCATGGACTATCTTTAGTAATTATAAATGTTTATCAATATTTATTATGAGTGTTTAAAACAAAAATAAATCAATATGATAATATAATGAACGATATCCGAAAGATTGTATTAAATTTAACTTTAAAATTTTAAAATCACAAAATAAAAAATAGCGTGCCGCAAGAACGTACATTCTCCAACCTATTTGACCAAGATTAGACATAAATTTAACCTTTATCCCTTAACCAAATGAGAAGGCAGTAAAATGGGTCAACAACTCTCTGGCTCATTAAGCCACCCCAAGTATATTCTACAAATATCAACAACTGGTCCAACTAGCGGCTCAAAATGCTAATGAATTTCGGGCCGAACTAAGCGGATTTGGGTCATTCAGATCGGTTCTTCCTCTACTCGTATATCTATCTTTATTTTAGCAATACAGGCAAGAAAGTCGAATCAAATAATATGAACCAATTGAACCGACTTACAATTCCCTTGGTTGAATCAAACCCAACCGGCACCCGAATCAAGATAAATCAATTTTAGAACAGGTTAGTCTGTTAATCAAATATTATACTTATTGCAACAGCATGTCGACCGCCTACAAATTGTCCGACAGACCAAACAAAAACAAAGCCTTAGTTAGGTTCCCCGTCGAAGGTGTAAACCTTGCAATAATCGTGAAGGGTAGATTAATGTAATAAAACAGACAAAAATAGTGTACGATCGATGTTTCGTACGATAAATTAAATATAATTAATAAAAAATAAAATATCTTAAATCTTAATTTACCCACGATAAAAAAAATGAGATTTGTGTCTCTTGAACTAAATAAACTTAACCATCCAATAATTTTCAACCATTATAATTAAACTATAATCTTTGATTAAATCTATTTCATTACATATAATTATTTTAAAATCCGATTCTTAATTGATTTTCTAAATATCCAAAAGCTTGATTAATCGTGTAAGTTTTGTAGATATTTCCCAAATTGGTCGTCATCAATACCTACTGGACATCTTCGATATGTTGGCAATTGGCAAATCTCCACCGAAAGGTTACAACTATAAGTGAAGTTGTTTTCCATGGGATCCGACTCACAGCACAGAGAATATCTTATTGTAATTAATGTTGGAATGGTTCAAGTATAGAGAAATTAAAATATGCAGCAATTAGAGGATAAAAAACAAAAGTTTAAGGGAATAAAAAAATAAATTGCATTTAAATAATTATAATACAATATTTAGTTATTTGATGTTAAATTTTAGAAGGTATCGTTAAAAATATTTTTAGATTATTTATTTTAATATAATAGTGTTTTATATTATTGTAAAAAATTATGTTTTTTAAAAAATATTTTTTAAACCAAACTAAAAAAATTCAACTTAAAAATCACATATTTTTTAAAACATATAATAACCTGTATAAATCCTGTCTTGTTACTTTTAGGGATTGTGCTGATGTTGTGGTATGTTTAAGAGTAATTGATGAACTTATTTTTAGTAAACAAAAATTAAAGCATTGATTTTTTTTAATGGGAAACAGTAAAACACATACAACTTTGGTTTCTTTTTTAGTAATCAGTTTGTTTCAGGTTTTATCTTAAATAAATGTTAAATTACACCTGTAGGTGGTTTTGTCTCTTTTTCAGCACTAATTAACGTCTTAATTATAAGCTGAGATGGCCATGAATCACTACGCCTGTACCAAAAATGACACGACAAAGTGGCAGAACAAAGGCCAGATTTCACGACGCACATGTCTGTCTGGTGTATCTGGCTTCAACTGGTTTGGGTGGGACCAGTCTGTTTTATTTGGATTAATAGTTTGGCTTTTTGTGTTTATCAGCGGAAAAACGTAATATTAAATAAATTTCTTTACAATAAAATTATTAATAAAATCAGATCATTATATTCAGATTAATCTTAGATTCTAATTTAGATAAATCAGTTTGATTTTTCAATCTCAAATCAAATTTATTAAGTTTACTCTAAATATAATACATATATATTATCATTTATATTATACTTAAAGATTTGATCGGGTTTTACGTCACAAATTAATCAACTCATTTAAAATTAATAAAGTACCTTTAGGTAGGGGTAAAATTAAAATTAGAGAATAGATTATATTTTCAAAGTGGTACAAATACTCATATCGGATACACTAAATATACATCACGTGGTGGATAATATCTACGAGACCAAAACTCTGTGTTTTAGTGTTGGAATCAACCAAACCGAGTCAAACAAGACTCGATTCGGTCGTGGAATTCAATACAATTAGGACAACTGTGTGGCTAGTGTCTCAAGTTTTTGCGTGTAGTCGACTGTTCTATGTTCAAAGGGAACCAAAGTTGCCGAATCAAATAAAAAGGAAAAACTACATATTTAGTGCTCTTATTATGTTCGTATTATTGTTTTGATATTCAGAGACGAATCTATAGATAGTATAGATGGGCTTTTACTCTACCTGAATTTTTGGGATAATAATATTTTAAGTTTTTTAATTTAAATATTATTTAAATAAGTTTTTATTCCTTCTGATTTTTAGATTTAAAGATTAATTAGATTTTTATATCTCATAATATTTGATCATAGCTTCATCCTTGTTGATACTCCAACTATTATTTTTGGTAAAATAGTACAAGATATTACGTTTCTGTTTGTTTCGGTACCTTCGTCGTTTAAAATTAATAGAAATGGTGATATGACTTGGACTAATAATAATTTTAATCTAAAAAGTTATACAAACTATTAATTTAGTCTAAAATTTTATCAATTTAAATATTAATTTAATTTTTAAATTAAAATTATAAATCCTTCGTTTTCTTCTTCCAATCAAATACTTTTCTGGGTTTTGGAATTTTAAAAAAAATATGATAGGGATAATTAAAATTTTATGATTTATGGATCAACATGGGTTAATACGGAGTCCATTGGAGGACCCAAATCCCATGATCGAGATATCAACAAAAATATGAAGGGTGGAAAGAGATGAGATGAAATTCTCCAAAATAAAGATGATCTTTTAAACTGATGAATTTTGAGCTAAATTGATGATATTTATAATTGTTTTAGACTAAAGCTATGATTATACCAAATCACATCATCATTCCCGCTACCTTTTAACGATGGAGGTATCAAAATATAATAAAAACGTAATATTATGTATCATTTTATCAAAAATAATAGTTGAATTATCAAAACAATAACTCGTGCATATTTAGGGTACTAAATACATAATTTTCGCTAAAAAAAACTTATTATAAATGTCCTAGTATATTGTTTTAGTTATTTCCGTTTCTTTTTATTTCATTTCGTTGGAATTCAAAGATCTGATTTTTGGACTATTTCCTAATTTCAATTAATTAATCCTACACAATCTATTAAATTTAATTAAGGAGCACTAATAAAAACTGCAAAACTAGAAGTTTAATCAAACTTGTGTAATTTTCTTTTTAATAGAAAAATAAAATAAAGAAGAAACAATTATTTGTCTCAGTTAGCTTGAAAAGTATTTAAATCACATTGCGATTTTAATATTGACATTGTAAAATTCTATATATTATGCCGATTACTTGGGCATATTAAATTTGATTTTTTATTAAAAAACATAACTTAGATTTTGGATTTTCTAATATTTCAAAAACCATTTGACCCTAAAATATTTTACTACATAGATTAATTGAATTGGAATTATAATTGATTTTGTCAATAACATAATTTTCAAAATTCAAACATAATTCTTTAAAAACTTTGTACGCAAAACTTCAAAAAAATTTAAGGAACGATAGTCTTAAAAATAATTAAAAATACTTTTTATACAAGTAAAAATTTAGGTAGGTATATATTATTTTTTAAAAAATATATATAAAAATTTAATATATATCAAAAAAATTTAAAAATATAAAGATTTTTGTATATATATATTGAATTTCTTAAAAAATATTTAAAAATTTTAGTATATATCAAATTTTTATAAAGAATAATATATACTGAAAAATATGTATTAACATTTTTTATAACTTTTATAAAAATAATTATCTTTTATTTTTTTAAATTTCCCCAACCTCGACACTTGTCGCTCACTACAAACAAAAATGGCACCTCTGTTCTTTATCTTTTTGGTCCCACTCTCCAAGCCATTACAGCGCCGACCATTACCATGTCTTTTCTGCATCTCTGTTTTTTTCTTACATCACAGTAAAATCTAAAACTTGGAAAAATCTTCTATATAAACACCTCTCAATCTTCTCTAAAACAACAAAACCTTATTAAACTCAAACCACCTGAAGAAGAAAGAAAAGACAAATCGAACAAGAAACAGAGGCATTGCTATGAGAGTCTGAAAACAGACACCATTAGCAAATCCGACGAGCACCCATTTCTCAAATACAGATTCCTACACTACCCGTTTGTTTAGTTTTCATTTCTCGACGTAAAGACCATGAAGAAAATCAGAGGTTTCAAGCTTGGGCGGAAGTTAGTGAAGGTTTTCAAATGGATGATCAGACCCAGAAGAAGAGAAAACTTGAGGAATAGTTTCTTGGGATGTACGAACCGAAACTACAACCCTCTATCAAGACTCTGTTCTTTTGCGACGTTTCTTCGACGGAGAACCAAGGGGTTGTGTGATTCGGAGTCGGATCCGGGTTACATTAAATTGGGTGGAAAGGAAGCGAAGCGGGTCGGAGTTCCGAAGGGGCACCTTGCGGTGTATGTCGTCGAATCAGATGGTAATACGAGGAGGGTGGTGGTGCCTGTGATTTATTTTAATCACCCTCTATTCGGTGAGCTGTTGAAGGAATCGGAGCGGGTTTACGGATTCAATCAGTCGGGTGGAATCACGTTGCCTTGCGGAATTTCGGAGTTTGAGAAGGTTAAGATGAGAATTGCCGATTGGAATCATTGCCGACGGAAACAGCACCGCCGTTATTTGTAATTATATCTTTCCCCCTGACTTTAATGGCGGATAAGATTTGATTTAGCTAATTTTTCTGTAAATATGGAAGGGCGCCGCCGTGCCGCCGGTGTTATGTTTTTCCGTTTTAGTCTTTTTGTTTGGACCAGTGAAAAAGGTTTAATTATTCATACAAGCATTAATTATGATAAACTTACTAGTTACTACAAATCTATACTGAAAAAACTAGGATGGCAATGGATTGGGGGATCGGAATGAGTTTTTAGTTGTTTTAATCTCATTTTAAAATTAAAATATTTGTTATGATTTTGATCTTAATTCAATCTTAATATATTTGTTCTTGATTTGATTCGATCCGACTTTGATATATTAATAATTTAAAATTTTACAATAATTCGATTTCAACTCGACCTGAACTCAAAATCAAATTTTTAAATAAAAAATTTATTCTTATCAGATTAGGTCAAAACCCAATAATAACGAACAAATTATCATCCCTAACAAAAACAACATTATACATCCTACGTTTGTTTGGACATTAAATCAAGTAGTAAAGGTTCGCATAATACTATTTGAAGAAATAATTATTTTAGTTTATATTTTTAAATAATTTTTTTTAATTTTTTCTAACTTTTAATTCCTAAGATTTATTGGTCAAAAATCACAGCAGAATCCCAATTACAAACCGTTTAATATGATTTCAAGATCTTCAATCAATTAAATAAATCAAAATACCAAAACTATATCTTATATTTTATTATTTTTTATTAAAAAATAATTTGATTCTCAATAATAAGTTTGAGAAATATTATAGAAGAGGGAAGAACATGCTTATGATGACGACTGTATAGGTCAACAAGCAAATGTTGGTCCTCTTGACTAAGGTTGAACTAATCTTCCGTTTACCCTACTAATCCATGTGACTAAGCACATTATTAGCAGTGATTAGGCCCACTATAAACATATTTATGTCTTCAACAAGTCGTCTCGAAAGGTTTTGTATTAGAAAAAAAAATTGATATACAGATAATATATATAAATATATTTTTTAAAATTTTAATTCTAAAGATTTAATATTTATAAGTTTAGATTTTAAATTTTTTGAGTAATATTAATTTTATTTTAAACTTTAAAGATAAAGACATAATATCTTATAATTAGAATATACATGAAAATTTTCAATAAGTTAAAGATATCCGGCAATGTTTTTTTAGAACGATATTTTAATTTAAATTATGAAATTAAAACCGTCGAATTATGATATAAAATAAAATATGTATATATCCAACCGCAAACTACTAAATTTTTTTAATTTAATTTAAAAAGTCATTTACAAAAGATTTAAAATTAAAATTTAAAGATTAAAATTCCTAATTAGATTTAAAATTCAAAAAACCCATAAAAAATATAACAATTTTAAGAATAAATTTTAATGTTTAAAATTTAAATTTTAAAGATTAATATTTTAAACACACATTTTTATAACTTTAAGAATAAAATTTAATATTTTTTAAAAATTACAAAAGACATGCATGCAAGAAGGCATTATAAAAAATTAAAAGATTTTTACTCTAAATAATTGAATAAAAATTATTTATTTTTTAATGCGTTTTTTTTTCCTCATGTAAGCCTGAAATTTTTCATGAACAAACAGTTAATCTTAGCCCTAAAATAGGAAGGCTCAACCTTGATAAAGACGTTGGAGGAGTAGGAGAAGGAATATTGCATCGTCCTAGCCAAAAAAATTTTCCCAAACCCAAGATAGAGCTTCAGTTTTTTGATGGAAGTAATCCCAGAGGGTGGACCCGAAAGTGTAAAAAATATTTCACCTATTTTGTAATACCTGAGTATCAAAAAATTGAACTTGCATCAATGCATTTGGCTGGAAAAGCCGAAACGTGGTTTGACGGCTATATAATGCAGAAGCATCGATTAACTGGCAGGAATTTGCTTCTGATTTGTGTCACAGATTTTGTGATAAGACTTATAATGATGTTATAGAAGAATTCAGTAAGCTGATGCAAAAGGGCACTGTAGAAGAATACCAGGAGAAATTCGAGGAGTTGAAACCCTTTATGATCCAGCAGAATCCAACTCTCGAAGAAGATTACTTTGTGTCCATGTTTATCAGTGGCCTCAAGGACGAACTGAAACACAAAGTAAATGTGCTACAACCAAAGACCTTATTTGATGCCAGCAGACAGGCGAAATTATATGAGTTATCCATGGAGATTGAAAACAGAAAGCAGAAAATAGGGGTAAAGTCTTTTTCCTATGCCAACACTGCCCAAAGGACACTTGCCACTACTCCAGCACCAAAACCAATACAGATTATCAACCCACAAAAACAAAGCTTGATGGAGTATAGACGGGCAAACAACTTATGCTTTAAGTGTGGAGACAAATTTGGACCAGGCCACCAGTGTAAAATCAAACAGTTGAATCTCATGGAGGATGAAGAAGAGCTATTGCAAGAAGAAAGTGAACCAGACCCACAACAAGAAGGCCATCAGGAAGAAGGTGCATTGGAAATATCCATAAATGCTTTGAATGGAAATTCTGGATACACTACATTGCGAATTCAAGGGGTGATTAAAAGCAGAGTGTTGAATATTTTGATCGACACTGGGAGTACACATAGCTTTATCACTCCTAAATGGGCTGGAGAAGGAGTTGAAATGCTACAAACTCCATCATTGGCCATCACAGTAGCAAATGGTGAAAAATTATATAGTACAGCTAGAAGCAATTTGTTAAGCTGGAAAATGGAAGGCCATTTATTTGACCATGATTTCAGAGTTTTACAGTTAGGTGGCAGTGATATGGTTCTCGGGGTGGATTGGTTAAGGAAATATAGTCCAGTGCTGATGGATTTCAATGATATGACACTCAGCTTCAAGAAGGAAGGTAGGGATCTTACTCTACATGGAGGCAAGAGAACAACAGAAATTAGATTAATTTCAGGGGAAAAGTTGCAAAAATGGACTGAAAAAGACCCTGAGGTAATGGGAGAGATCTATCTACTTAGTGCTGAGGAAGTACACAGTGAAGTACCAGCAAAGATACAACTCCTTCTAAATGAGTATGCTTCTGTTTTTGAAGAACCTAAAGGGATGCCACCCAAGAGGATCCAGGATCATGCAATTGTGCTCCAACAAGATGCTATTCCAGTTAATTTACGGCCCTACAGGTTTCCACATCACCAAAAATCAGAGGTCGAAAAGCAGATCAAAAATATGTTGGCTGCTTCTATCATTCAAACAAGCAGCAGTCCCTTTGCTTCTCCATGCTTGCTGGTTAAAAAAAAGGATGGTACATGGAGGCTATGTGTGGATTACAGACACCTCAATTCTCAAACAGTTAAAAACAAATTTCCTATTCCAGTTGTAGATGACTTATTGGATGAATTACAGGGAGCTGCCTACTTCTCTAAGGTTGATTTACGGTTTGACTATTGGCAAATCAGGGTCAAGGAGGAAGATATACACAAAACAGCCTTTCGAACACATCAAGGCCATTTTGAGTTCAAGGTAATGCCATTTGGCCTCACTAATGCACCTGTCACTTTTCAATCTTTGATGAATACCTTGTTTAAGCCTTACCTTAGACAATTTGTATTAGTTTTTTTTGATGACATTTTGGTGTATAGTCCTACATTGGATACACATATAGCTCATCTTAGAACAGTCTTGGAAGTCCTACAGCACAACTAACTGTTTGCCAAGAGGAGCAAATGTTTTTTTGGCCAAGACAAGGTGGAGTATTTGGGTTATCTGATTTCTAAAGAGGGAGTGTCTACAGACCCATCTAAAATTGAAGCTATGCAACAGTGGCCTCTTCCAAAAAATTTAAAGTCCTTGAGGGGTTTCTTAGGCCTCACGGGTTACTATCGAAAATTCATAAGAGGCTTTGGCGAAATTAGCAAGCCATTAACAGATATGTTGAAGAAGAATAGCTTTAAATGGACACAAGAAATCAAGACTGCTTTTGAAAAACTGAAGCAAGCAATGTGCACAGCCCCTGTTTTAGCACTTCCTAATTTTACACAACCCTTTTGTTTGGAAACTGATGCAAGTTCCAAGGGTATTGGGGCAGTGTTATCACAAAATGGCCGACCAATCTCTTACTTAAGTAAAGCTTTAGGCCCGAGACATGTTGACCTTTCTATCTATGAAAAGGAGTATCTAGTAATTCTCATAGCTATATCAAAGTGGAGACATTATTTGGAAGGTGCAACATTTGTTATAAAGACTGACCATGAGCTTTTAAAGCACCTTTTGGAACAGAAGATTACAACAACAATTCAAAAAAGGGGTTTATCTAAGCTACTGGGATTGGATTACACCATTCACTACCGAAAAGGAAAATCCAATGTTGTTGCTGATGCTTTATCCAGGAAATATGAGGATGACTTAGGAGCACTTAACATGTCGATAGTTCAGATTACTCCAGCTTGGGTTAAAGAGATTGAGGCAAGTTATGAAGATGATGCTTTGGCTACTGAGAAAATTACAGCACTGGTTTCTACTGGACAACCAGAAACAGATTGGACTTTTGCAAAAGGGGTATTGAGGTTCAAACATAAAGTTTATGTGGGGCAGCATGGTGATTTGCGACAGAAAATTCTCCAAACCTTACATGATTCAGCACAGGGAGGGCATTCAGGTATTCAGGCTACTCTTCAAAGAACTCAATTGTATTTCTACTGGCCTAATATAAAAACTTTAGTCCAAGATTATGTTAAAGAATGTGACATCTGTCAACGAACAAAAGTGGAGCATGTGCCTAAACCAGGTCTACTACAGCCTATCCCTATTCCTCAACAAGCATGGGAGGTTATTACAATGGACTTTATTGAAGGATTGCCTAAGTCCTTAAAGTCTAATTGTATCTTGGTTATTGTGGATAAATTTACAAAATATGCTCATTTTGTGGCCCTTTCTCATCCATATACAGCTTTGGAAGTTGCTAAACTCTATCTTGATCAGGTATACAAACTTCATGGTCCCCCTAAAATTGCTATATCCGATAGGGACAAAACCTTCACTAGCCTCTTTTGGAAGGAACTCCTAAAACAGTTGGGCACTACAGCTCTTTTTAGTAGTGCTTATCATCCGCAAACAGATGGGCAATCTGAGAGGCTTAATCAATGTTTGGAACAGTACCTCCGAAGCATGTGCTTCATGAAACCTGTGAATTGGGTGAAATGGTTGGCTCAGGCAGAATGGTGGTATAATACTAACCACCACACCGCTATTGGCATTACCCCTTTCGAAGCCCTATATGGGTATAAACCCCCTATGTTAGATTGGAGTCATTCTACTACAGTGGACAGTGTGCAGAAACTGACACAACATAGGCAACAATTAAATTTACTACTTAAAGATCAGTTATCCAAGGCTACAAATCGAATGAAGCAGTTTGCGGATCGTCATAGAAGTGAAAGGGAATTGGCAGTAGGAGATATGGTTTACCTGAAGCTTCAGCCTTATCGGCAAACATCCATCGCTCTCCGCAAGAACATCAAATTGACGACAAGATTTTATGGTCCCTACGAAATTAAGAAGAGAATAGGATCAGTGGCCTATCAACTTAAGCTACCACCTGTCTCTAAAATACATCCAGTCTTCCATGTGAGTTTACTTAAAAAACAGATCGAAAACAGACAACTTACCTCTACGGATCCCCCCGATACTACAGATGATGGTCAGTTGCGCATCTACCCAGCATTGATTCTTGATAAACGAATGGTTAAAAGGCATAATCAGGCCATCACCCAGTTACTAGTGCAGTGGTCCAATTTAGGAGCTGAAAACGCCACATGGGAGGATTATACTACCCTTTGTGCGCAATTTCCCGATTTCGATCCTTGGGGACAAGAATCGAGTGGAGGAGGGGGTATTGTTATGGCATTCGAAGATGAATTGGGGGAAATGAAAAAAGAATTAGGGCGAAAGAATCGAATTGATCTGATGAAGGGAAAGAAATTAGGAATTAATGAGAATCCAGGCCAAAACGATGTCGTGGGACTAAAAGGAATGAAGCTGGAACAAAACGACAGCGTTGAAAGCAAGCTGCTGAATCTGAAAATTATTGAAGCTTCTCCACTGAAGGCTCAGGAGCAGGATGCGCAAGATAGCTGCTGAAGCAATCCAATACACGTGAAGACAAAGTTAGCTGATAGTGATGAGACAGTTGTTAGGAAATTGTCCTTCTGCACAGGTGGCATAAATAAACCGTTAGGGTACTGTGTCATTCAGCTAGAAATAGCAAAACATGTATTGGAAAATTATTATGAATGAAATGAAATATTCTCATCTTCCAACACTTTTCTCTCTGTTTTTTTAATCCTTTCTTCAACAATCACAACCTAATCACAACATTCACCTATATGATATTTTATTCGTCTACATAAACATCTGGTGCTAAGTGACAAGATTCTCGTACAACCATAGCTGTATATTAATATTCCAGTTGAAAACCTAGCATACAACACAGTTTTGAAAATATTTCAGAGCCAGAGTCGGGAGGTAGTTATCGGCCTCAGGCATATATATATATTCGTCAATCAAGCGCTATACCCATGTTTTGAAGGATGCCATTGTCTCGGATCATGGCTACCTCATGCAGCAACACACTGTTGCAAATGTTGGCGAATGCACGCATGTGTTTCATTCCGTATTGAGTGAGTGATCCGCAGTGTGTTTCGAACAACCGTACCTGGAGTGAACAAGATTTGGTTTATAACTTAATCGAACATCGAAGACCGACGGCAAGAGGATTGGTTTAGTTTTGTGTGGAAAAGAGAGTAATACCATGGATTTTAAGCACTGCCAGTCATCAACAAGCGGCAAACCGGGTTCCCTGATGGCGTTGAGGATAGACGAGCCTTTTGTTGGGCCATACAAGAGTGTTCCGATCAAGTCGATGCTGCCATCCAAGTGTGTTCTATGCCTCATGGTCTCGGTAATCTGTGTCTGTATTTCTTTCTTCTTTGATCCATCTGAATTTTTGTACTGTATAACAAACGAAGCGATCAACGTCGGCACCGTTTTAAACAAATATATGATACTAGGAAAAGAGGACAGGCTTGAAGGGATCAAGCTCACCATATGCCACAAGAAGAGAATATCTGCATCTCTCTGGTTAATAGCTTCCATGGGCGTCTCGTGGTTTACTTCATTTGGAGGGAAGTTTACGGTAGCAGGATCGAAGCCTTGATACAAATAAAGTTTCTCAGCTTTAATGCTTGTATTCCCATATTCCATCACATGGGATCCGCCCATCGCGTCCGCATTGAAATTGGAAGTCCGTTTCCTTACCTGCATAATGAAAATTCAAGAACAATCATACATTAGTATTGCCAATGAGGAGTTACTCCAAAGTTATAACAAAACAAGTTGCAGAAAAAATGTTCTGCTTACAGTTTCATACTGTTGCTCTACGGTTTCTCTCTTTAGATTGTGAGTTTCACTGCAGATCATAATTCATAAGAATATAAGAAAGCTGCTGATCAGAAAATTTTGGAACATAAACTAAAACCGAAGTCCAATTAAGATAATAACTGGTTAAAGATGAATATTATAGTATCATTTGAAGAGAATTATTTAGAACTGTGCATATACCTGTCTTCCATCCAGGCCACACTATACAAATCTCCTAAACAAGTGATGAACTCCGGGGGTGGAGGAGGATCCATCTCAGGACAATAAGTACCCCAACTACTCTCTTGCGCATTTGATGCTGTTGTTACGTAAATGTTAAGATCATTTGGCATTATGCCTTCGAAGATACTTCCACTCTCGCAAGCTTCGACATATATAACCTGGTCGCGTCAGAAATGCACCATAAAAGGTCATACACGAGTATTTTTCATCAAAAGAAGAGAAAAAAGATTATGAAATTTGTCAAAGTGCAGAGGATGATTAGTTTAGAAACTAGAAGATCTGTTACCATCTCTCTGTAGCTTCCAGCTGCATGTTTCTTCTTCAAGACATCAAGAAAATCCATGGCATACAGAAACGGCATATTTGGCATTCCTACAATCAAATTTCAAATTAGTCGGATCTTTACGGCTTCATTTCGGTTCATTTTGTGGTTCCAATTGCATGCATCTTAGGTCTATGTTTAAAGGATGATCAATAAATGCAGTTCATATACTAGTTTCGAAGTAAATTATCTCTTAATATTTTAGCACAATTAACCGCCATCTATAATGAAAGTATTTTAACGTACCGAGAACTCCAGGGCCACCATGATCCGAGTAGAAGATGAAGATTCTGTCATCGGGTTTGCTATCGACAACCTTTCCACTTCCTCCACTCAATGCACTTGTGTTGCCAAGAAGTACTGCATACAAATTTGCAGCAGTAACATGCTCACCGGTGTAATCCTACCATTCAATTCAGTCCCATCAATAATAACAATAAAAAAAAGTGGTGAACCTAGACAAGATTATTCAGAAACATCCATATAAAATCTGGGTGAAACATATATGAGATTCATCCAAGTAGTCAAGATTAATTTCTGTACATTTATCATTTTATGTTCATTACGGTTACCCTAATTAGTAGAGGCAGGGGAGCCATAAACCAGATACATACAGTGACTGAAAGAGTATGTTCAACGATCCATTTATTACAAGTTGAGTAGGAAGAATAATCTCACCTTAGGTACACCAGCATAAACATCATCGCCTTGGGGATGGTTGATGATGATTCCTGGCCTTGGATTTAGCTCATTCATGGCTATGTCATCGTGCATAAACACAATGATGTTCTCTTCCTTTAATCCTCCTTTCCTCAGCAGCTGATAGGCGTGGCACACATCTGCCTGAACTTGCACCCCATGTAAACCAAATATTAGAGACTAAAAGTAACAAGTTTTTTTAAACTACTGGGATTATAGTCGATACATGTTTTTTTTATCTTACCTGATGCCTGTAATTACCAAAGCCAGCTGAACCGGCCACAAGAACAGCCCATCTTGTTCCAAGTTCCTCATCATCCACATCTTGATGCTCATCTCTCTCTGAAGGCAGTCGGATTCCAGACTCCCAGTGGTTCAACCGGGCAGCTCCACCAACATTCGTTGCTTCAAAAAGCAAAAACAGCAAGAAAAGTAAAGAGGGGATGTTGTGGAAAACAGAACCTTGTTTTCCCATGGATGTTTTTGAGTAAAACAGGGAACTGGTTCACCAAAACTGGCCACCACAACAAGAGAAATGAAAAGAAAGAGTTGAAGTAAAAGAAAGGGGCAGCGGGAGAGATTATAAAATTTGAGTTGGGTTAAAGGGTGTAAGATCCCATGCAAAACAACAGGTTGACACGTCTGGGAAATGTTCAGAACCGTGGGTCCATAATTCCTATTCTTCAAACAAATGTCAATGTTTTTGGTATTCCTTCTGGGCTTCTAGTTGCTTATAAAACTGATGGTTTAGGGAAAAGGAAAACAGTATTAGGGACAACCAATGGAGTTTAAAAGTTGCCCCACAAATTGTGGGTGTAAAGTTTGGTCCGTTACAGGGTATGATTGTTAACCCGTGCTTGAATAGAAGCCAGCTTTTTTCCACAGAAATGACATTCTTGAAAGCAAAAGCTTTGACTGCCTCAGATTTGGAGAATAAGTTCCTTCCCAAACCTGTAAACCATACAGTTCAATGATGAAAGAAACATGTGTCATGACCCTAAGTTGAAAATTAGGGTCCGAAGAAGATTTAAGGACTATTGAATTAATTGAGGAAAGATCACAATTGAAAATAAAAGTAATTGAAGAATTTGATTGTAACGATTTCGTTTTATCTAGTGAGAATGTTGAACAAGCTCATTCAATAGAATTAACCAAGCCAATAGCACAGCAGTTCAGATTTCTGGATTATCAATAGCTTATGGGTATACATGAATAATAGTATAAGGCTCGGATTTCTCTCAAATTATCTTTGATTTTTTAGTCCTTTCTTCTTATTTCTCAATCCTTTCTTTCTCAATTCATTGAGATTGTGACAACATGTTGCATGGAACACGCAATCCCCTCTTATTGTAAAATTACAAAAAACATCCCACAAGCTCTTGTTTCTGCTTTTATTTGTTATCAGATCAGAATTCATTCACTCAACGGATAAAAAATTGAAGGGTAATAGCATGAATTGTTCTCAAAATTCATCATTCGCAGTGGATTGCATATGACTTCCCAGTAAAAATGAAAACAACCACTGATCCTCTAACCAAAAAGGGTACTAGCAGCCTTGCCCAATTACAGTGTTTGTGATGCAAACAGTGTAAAACCATCTGAAACGAAAGATAGAAGCCCATTTCCCTGCACCAACGATGGAATCTACCGTTTGAACGGATGGGAAAAAAAATCCATGGAACAAATGGAGGAAAAGGTTTCATTTAAAGGACAGTTTCTGTTGTGATTAGGTTGTGATTGTTGAAGAAAGGATTAAAGAAACAGAGAGAAAAGTGTTGGAAGATGAGAATATTTCATTTCATTCATAATAATTTTTCAATACATGTTTTGCTATTTCTAGCTGAATGACACAGTACCCTAACGGTTTATTTATGCCACCTGTGCAGAAGGACAATTTCCTAACAACTGTCTCCTCACTATCAGCTAACTTTGTCTTCACGTGTATTGGATTGCTTCAGCAGCTATCTTGCGCACCATGCTCCTGGGCCTTCAGTGGAGAAGCTTCAATAATTTTCAGATTCAGCAGCTTGCTTTCAACGCTGTCGTTTTGTTCCAGCTTCATTCCTTTTAGTCCCACGACATCGTTTTGGCCTGGATTCTCATTAATTCCTAATTTCTTTCCCTTCATCAGATCAATTCGATTCTTTCGCCCTAATTCTTTTTTCATTTCCCCCAATTCCTCTCTGAATGCCATAACAATACCCCCTCCTCCACTCGATTCTTGTCCCCAAGGATCGAAATCGGGAAATTGCGCACAAAGGGTAGTATAATCCTCCCATGTGGCGTTTTCAGCTCCTAAATTGGACCACTGCACTAGTAACTGGGTGACGGCCTGATTATGCCTTTTAACCATTCGTTTATCAAGAATCAATGCTGGGTAGATGCGCAACTGACCATCATCTGTAGTATCGGGGGGATCCGTAGAGGTAAGTTGTCTGTTTCCGATCTGTTTTTTAAGTAAACTCACATGGAAGACTGGATGTATTTTAAAGACAGGTGGTAGCTTAAGTTGATAGGCCACTGATCCTATTCTCTTCTCAATTTCGTAGGGACCATAAAATCTTACCGTCAATTTGATGTTCTTTCGGAGAGCGATGGATGTTTGCTAATAAGGCTGAAGCTTCAGGTAAACCATATCTCCTACTGCAAATTCCCTTTCACTTCTATGACGATCCGCAAACTGCTTCATTCGATTTGTAGCCTTGGATAACTGATCTTTAAGTAGTAAATTTAATTGTTGCCTCTGTTGTGTCAGTTTCTGCACACTGTCCACTGTAGTAGAATGACTCCAATCTAACATATGGGGTTTATACCCATATAGGGCCTCGAAAGGGGTAATGCCAATAGCGGTGTGGTGGTTAGTATTATACCACCATTCTGCCTGAGCCAACCATTTCACCCAATCCACAGGTTTCATGAAGCACATGCTTCGGAGGTACTGTTCCAAACATTGATTAAGCCTCTCAGATTGCCCATCTGTTTCCGGATGATAAGCACTACTAAAAAGAGTTGTAGTGCCCAACTGTTTTAGGAGTTCCTTCCAAAAGAGGCTAGTGAAGGTTTTGTCCCTATCGGAGATAGCAATTCTAGGGGGACCATGAAGTTTGTATACCTGATCAAGATAGAGTTTAGCAACTTCCAAAGTTGTATATAGATGAGATAGGGCCACAAAATGAGCATATTTTGTAAATTTATCCACAATAACCAAGATATAATTAGACTTTAAGGACTTAGGCAATCCTTCAATAAAGTCCATTGTAATAACCTCCCATGCTTGTTGAGGAATAGGGATAGGCTGTAGTAAACCTGGTTTAGGCACATGCTCCACTTTTGTTCGTTGACAGATGTCACATTCTTTAACATAATCTTGGACTAAAGTTTTCATATTATTCCAGTAGAAATACAATTGAGTTCTTCGAAGAGTAGCCTGAATACCTGAATGCCCTCCCTGTGCTGAATCATGTAAGGTTTGGAGAATTTTCTGTCGCAAATCACCATGCTGCCCCACATAAACTTTATGTTTGAACCTCAATACCCCTTTTGCAAAAGTCCAATCTGTTTCTGGTTGTCCAGTAGAAACCAGTGCTGTAATTTTCTCAGTAGCCAAATGTGACACCCTCGCCCCGGGTTAGGAGACGGGGGCGTCGACCGGAATATTTAACTCGAATTTAAACCGGACTTGTATTCAATTAATTAGCATATTATTCATTTGTATAAACTTTACGAACGATCTCGTGTTACACTTATCAATTTGGTGGCCATTTAAAACTTTTTCAATTAATCATATCGTTTCTCAATTTTCATTCATATATCAATTACAAACTCAATTGAGCTCGATCTAAACCATTATCCAATTCACTCATTTAATCATTATTAACATTATCTTATAGATCAAGCTAACTTTCGTTTCTCAGATTTAAACCAATTTAGCTAGGGGTATCGATACCCCTTTAAGGTGGTATCGAACCAGGTATCGAACCATGGTTCGATGCCGGTCAAAGGTGTTGACCGTTGACCAAATGACTTTTAGGGCAAGGCAACCTTGTTCGAACCAGGCTTCGATGCCAAATGCTACTGGAGGCCCCAGTATCGAACCATGTATCGAACCGGGCCTCTATATTGACTTGTTGACTAAAGTTGGTTAGCCTGGTTCGATACTGGTATCGAACCAGGGAAGGCACAAGGAAGCCTGGCATCGAACCATGCTTCGATGCCATTCTTCACTGCCAATGAGGGTATCAGACTATGCTTCGAACCAAATGGCCATTTACAAGGGGGGTATCGATACACCTTGGACAGGTATCGATACCCCTGCTCGAAATGAGCAGGTTTTTATCTTTTAAGGCATTTAAAACACTAACCAAAAGACCATTATGTGGTCTCAATCATCCCTAACCTCAAGGGACAAGTTCAACATGATTAAACATCAATAGTCTTTTACCAATTCTATCAACTTTAATTAAATGGCCATTTCTTCCATCATATGCTATGGACTATCGACATGAGACCTAATCTAACTATACCATAGTTAGTTCCATGTTTATCATACCAAGACGATTACTTACTTAGCACATACATATCACCAAGACCTTCTTATACAAGTCATAAGCCAAAAGCTCAAATTATGTAAGGCTAGCCTACCATGAACCTATTGCCTTATGGTTACATACCAAAAGCGCAGATGATCATATATACAAACCATGATCAAAATATCAAATGCATAATTCATTCTAAGCATGCTTTCTATGCCACCAAAAGCTAGGAGTTACAAAAGTCCAAAATACCATACTTTAGCTTGCTCGGTATCCTTGCTCGCGATCCAAAATCAATCTATCTCCTTGTCCCGATAACCTGTTGTTTTGGGAAGGAGGAAACAAAAAGTGGTAAGTACTTACGAAGTACTTAGTGAGGCAGCCCTAAGTCTAACCAATTAGACATTAATCAAGATAAAATAACATGCTTCAATATATCATATTCCTCATGCCATTAGCAAACAAACCAAACTCACAAGCTAAATGCTCATTTACAAATTCATATTCTAATGTTCATTAGTAACTTACAAATGAATGCTCGATTGCAACATATAATCAAATGTCTAGTGGCAACATATATCAAATGCTCAATAACAATATCATATCAATGCTCAATAGCAATTATCATGTCAGATGCTTTATGGCAATGTCATATCAGATGCTCAACGGCAATTACATTTCAAATGCTCATGGCAATATCATATCGGATGCTCGATGGCAATAACATATCAAATGCTTGATAGCAATGTCATTTCAAATGCTCAATAGCAATAACTTAATCTTAATCTTTCGAATAGGTTACAAATGATGCCTTGGTATAGTTTGACTAGGTAAGCGGGTCAACGGAAGTACCACAAAGGCACTGACAGAAGTGCCACAAAGGCACTAACAAAAGATACCCATTGTATCTACAAATGGTGACTCACCACCAAACAAAGGTACCCATAGTACCAGCAGAAGTACCGAAGTACTAACAAATGAGCTCAAACCCTAGGCATGCCGTACTACCTATGACAACTATAGACCAAGGCTCAATCAGAGTTTCGGATTCATTTAATCTTTTCAAATGGTGTTCAACAGTTTCTTACCACAAACGATGTTCATATCATGTTAATATCAAAAGCATTTATGTCATGCTATTATACCAAAAGCATATGTTATGCTAACATATCAATCATACGAATCACGTTACCAATCGAATAATCAAATCAACATAAACATGCCTCATGCATGACTTACGTACCTGGCATCCATAGCCGCGTGCCATTACTTACCTCGGCATTTCCGATCTTATGCAAATATTCTAAGCTAGTCTAACATCTAGCACTCAAATCATGGCATCAAACAAGTCATTAACATTTTAATCCTCCTTCCCGTATTACCAAATATTCTATTAGTCCGGTTACATTATAAATCAAATCAAATAAACAAATATGGTTAGGACCCTAGGTCCTAACCCTAAGGTTTGCCACACTCACAATGTTTCCAAGCTATTTAGGGATTGTAGATCGTGATCCCTTTGCCCCTTTTCCGAGCTTGATCGTGTCTCTCCTCTTCTTCGATATTTTCTTCTCTTTGATTCTCTAACAAACCAAAATCATATAATAATTCATTAGGGCATATCTAAACCATTTAATTCTAAGGGTTACATACTTTAACAAATGTAGATTTGCTTATTTGCTTATTCGGGACAGCTTTGCTATCCTTTAGCGAAACGATCGTATCTTCTAGCTCCGATGTCCGATTCGAGCTTATAATACCTCTTTGGAAAGCTAAGAGAATCCTCTACAAAGATAAATTAATCTCATATTTTAATTCTCAGCCGAACGGTACCAGATTTCATTCGAACAGACCTGTCCAGTTTCGGGACTGTTCGGACAGCCCTTACGGCAACGCTTATAACTTTTTCTACCGAACTCGGATTAAGGTTCCGTGAATTTTCACGTAAACTAGGTATACATGAGTATCATGGTTTAAAATTTCAGAACCTAACTCCTTAAATCCCGACCTACGGAATTCCTCGAAGATGACTACCCGAAATGCAATTTCTAAGCATTTTCGCCTAAGTTCCATTCCATACACTTAATTCCCAATTCTCAACTTACATCAATGAATTTCCAGCACCTTCAACATGAAATAAACATCATCTAAATCACCTTCTTAACTATTTTCATGCATATCTAACCTTAAATCCTTTAATACATGTAACACTTTCAGAAACCTTAACCATTACAACAAAACATGTATTATTTACACCTATTCCTCATGGCAACAAAACCCCAAAATTTCAACATGCAACTATACAAATTTTTAAGAGAGGGTAAGTTAACCATTACCTTGATCTCAAAAGCTAAGCACCAAAACTTTTAATTCTCATGTCAAATACACCAAAACCCAAGCTTTTCTCTCTTGAATTTCCTCTCCTTTCTTTTAGCTATGGAGAAATAAGGCAAGGAAGATGAACTTTTCTATTCTCTTTCTTTTTCTTGCTTTCACGTGGAATGAGAAAGATGAAGGAAATTTGTGCTGATTTTTTTTTTGTTTGATCAAATTAAGAGGTGCAAAATGTCCATTTTACCCTTAATGACACAACTAGGTTTGGTTTATTACGAAGGGCAGTTTAGGAAACCCTTATATTTTTCATGCAACCCCCAAGTTCTCATTTAATTTAATTTCATCCTTCTCTTCCATTTCAATTTAACACATAATTTAAACTTAATTTATAATTTTGTTCGAACCGTTTTACTAACCCGGTTTTAGGGTGTTACAATTCTCCCCTCCTTAAAAAGAAATTCGCCCTCGAATTTACCTGAAGGGAACAGTTGCGGATATTGTGCTTTCATTGTGTCCTCAGGTTCCCATGTAGCTTCTTCCCTCTTATGGTTCCTCCAAAGGACTTTTACCAAAGGAATATTCTTGTTCCGAAGTCTCTTAACTTCTTGATCGAGGATCTGAACCGGTTCCTCTTCGTATGACAAATCAGGATTCAACTCCAATTCTTCAGGTTCCAAAACATGAGAAGGATCGGATCTGTACTTTCTCAGCATCGAGACATGGAAAACATTATGTATCTTATCAAATTCACTCGGAAGAGCAAGGCGATAGGCCACCGAGCCAATCCTTTCGATAACCTCAAAAGGTTCAATGAATCGGGGGCTAAGTTTTCCCTTTTTCCCAAACCTGAAGACTTTCTTCCAAGGAGAAACTTTTAGGAAGACCTTGTCTCCCACATCGTATTGAATATCCCTTCGTTTCAAATCTGCATAGGCCTTCTGTCTGTCAAAGGCTTGTTTCAGACGATCATGAATAACTCGAACTTGTTCCTCAGTTTCCCGAATCATTTGAGGTCCCAAAACCTTGTTCTCTCCCAATTCAGACCAACACAGAGGAGTTCTACATTTTCTCCCGTACAAAGCTTCAAAGGGAGCCATTTGAATGGATGCTTGATAGCTATTGTTGTAAGCAAATTCAACTAAGGGTAGGGACTTTTCTCAATTCCTTCCAAAGTCTATGACACAAGCACGTAGCATATCTTCTAATACTTGTATTACTCTTTCCGACTGGCCATCAGACTGCGGATGGAAAGCTGTGCTAAGATGCACTTTAGTTTCGAGAGCCCTTTGCAAGGACTTCCAAAATCGGGAGGTGAAATTTGGATCTCTATCAGAAATAATGGATGTCGGTACACCATATAATCGTATCACTTCACAGATATACAATTCGGCCAAAGTTTCTGAGTTCATGTTCTTACGAACCGGAATGAAATGTGTAGACTTTGTGAGTCTATCCACAATCACCCAAATAGCATCATTCTTTCTTGGTGTAACCGGTAAACCAGTAACAAAATCCATCGTTACTCGATCCCATTTCCACTTGGGTAATTCAATAGGCTGGAGCAGTCCCGTGGGAGCTCGATGCTCAGCCTTAACTTTCTGACAAGTCAAGCATCGGGATACAAAGTCTGTGATGGCTGTTTTCATGTCAGGCCACCAATACAAGGATTTCAAATCCTTATACATTTTTACAGAACCAGGATGGATCGAGAACGGACTCTGATGTGCTTCTTGTAAGATGTCTCTTTTCAATTCTCCATTATCCGGAACACAAACTCTATCTCTAAAGTAGAGCAATCCATTCGAATTGAGGGAGAATTCGACATTAGCTTTCGAATCAAGCTTTGATGTAATAGCTTGAAGATCAGAATCAGATTGCTGAAGATCTTTGATTCTCGTAATCAAATCAGATTGAACCTGGAGTTCAGACAAATACCCTTGCTTTCGAAATACTCGAAGATGAGCATTAATCGAACTCGAGGCCAATGTTGGTTTTCTACTAAGAGCATCGGCCACCACATTGGCCTTTCCAGGATGGTAATCAATGACCAAGTCATAGTCTTTTAACAATTCCATCCATCTTCTTTGTCTCAGATTCAAATCCTTTTGAGTCAGAAGATATTTGAGACTCTTGTGATCGGTGTATAGGTAACACTTCTCACCATATAGGTAGTGCCTCCATATCTTGAGGGCAAAAACAATAGCAGCTAACTCGAGGTCATGTGTCGGGTAATTCAGCTCATGAGGCTTCAATTGCCTTGATGCATAAGCAACCACATTGTTCCCTTGCATTAGGACACAACCTAGTCCCGAATGTGAGGCATCACTGTATACCGTGAACTCCTTACCGGACTCCGGTTGAATAAGAACAGGAGCGTGTGTCAGAGCTTGCTTAAGTTGGTCAAAGCTTCTTTGTTGGTCCTCTGACCATTCAAACAATTTATCCTTTCGGAGAAGCTTAGTTAGGGGCAAGGCAATCGAAGAGAACCCCTTAACAAATCTCCTATAGTACCCGGCTAAACCGAGAAAACTCCTGACCTCAGTAACATTTCTCGGAGGTCTCCAATCCAAAATAGCTTGCACTTTCGTAGCATCAACTTTGATTCCTTCTGCCGAGATAACATGGCCAAGGAATGACACTTCCGATAGCCAGAACTCGCACTTGGAGAACTTGGCGAACAATTGACGTTCCCGCAGAGTTTGCAAAACAATTCGAAGGTGTTCTGAGTGTTCCTCCTTGTTTCGAGAATACACCAGAATGTCATCAATAAAGACAACTACAAATTTGTCAAGATGAGGCTTAAACATTCTATTCATCAGATCCATGAATGCAGCCGGTGCATTGGTTAGCCCAAATGGCATCACCAGGAATTCAAAGTGTCCATATCTAGTTCTGAAAGCCGTCTTAGGAACATCTTCCTCTTTCACTCTCATCTGATAGTACCCCGATCGAAGGTCAATTCGAGAGAACACCGTAGCATTCTTGAGTTGATCAAATAGATCTTCGATCCTAGGCAAAGGGTATTTGTTCTTAATGGTAACCTGATTCAGTTGCCGATAATCAATACAGAGCCTCATTGTTCCATCTTTCTTCTTTACAAACAAAACAGGAGCACCCCACGATGAGGAGCTAGGGCGAATGAATCCTTTTTCTTGTAGCTCTTGGAGTTGCTTTTTAAGCTCTTTCAATTCTATTGGTGCCATCCTATAAGGAGCAATCGACACCGGATTAGTCCCAGGCTGGACTTCAATCCCGAACTCTACTTCTCTGGTTAGAGGTAAACCAGGGAGTTCCTCAGGGAACACATCAACAAATTCAGATACCACAGGGATCTTTGGCAAACCGAAGTCATATTCATCTTGTAAAACCATAGCAGCAAAGATCGAAGTTGGCTTCTTATCAATTAGGAGGATGGACTCCTTTCCTAAGCCACGAAGATACAATCTTCTATTCTGACAGTCGATCCAAGCTTCATGTTTGGTCAACCAGTCTAATCCTAATATCAGATCAAACTCACATACTGGTAGTACAAACAGATCAATTCGAAAAGGAATATTTCGAATTGAGATCAGAGAGTCTCTACAAACGAGGTTAACATTCATAATACCTCCTATTGGGTTTGATACTACAAGACCCCTATCGACATTTTCAGGCTCTAACTTAACCTTTACAAGCATTTTAGAACATACAAAAGAATGTGTGGATCCTGAATCTATCAAAGCATATGCAGGATTTAAATTTAATTCAACGGTACCTGCAATCACATCGAGAGACTCTTCCTCTCCTCTACCTCGGATGTTGTACATTCTAGCAGGAGCTTGTGATCCTTGACGAGGAGGGGCTGATTGGCGATCCTTTCCTCTACTCTGATTCCCAGAATGGGCCTGTCCTGGGCCCCTGTTTCGGTTCTGAGGTGGAGGACTCTGATAGGCACGAGACTGAGGTGTGTCTCTATTCGGATTTTGAGGACAATCTCTGATAAAGTGGTCTGATCCACCACAAGCATAGCATAGTTTCATCTGAAGCCGGCAAGGCCCAGCATGAAACTTCTGACAGAACTGACAAGCCTGGGCTTTTCCAGAGTTCCCCGTGCTATGGACAGATGCAACCGGGGCTGAAAGTCTATTTGCCGACTGAGGTCTCGGCACATAATGGCTCTTGGACTCATGGCGGTAGGTCGAGGAGCCTTCTCTTTGATTCTTGACCCTCTTCACATTCCAATCCGGCTTGTCCTCCCATTTCCTTTTCTTGTCATCCTTATTTCCACCTTTTCTCTTTTCTAAAGCTTTCATCTTGGCTTCAGTTGCTATAGCCCGATTGACTAAAATCTGGAAATCCGTGATTCCCAAAGCTGTGAACATAGGGCTCATTTCATCATTTAGCCCATCTATAAACATCTGACACTTTTGTTTTTCGGTCTTAACATATTCAGCTCCATATTTGCAGTACTTACAAAAGTCTGCCACGTATTGTTCGATAGGCCTATTAGCCTGTTTTAGATACAAGAATCTCCTCCGTCTTTCAGCCAGATATTGCTCACTAACATACTTTTTCTTGAACTCCTCTACAAAGAAGTCACATGTAACAGAGTCGGTAGGAGCAGTCAGGGTCGTAGTTTCCCACCAACTTAAGGCTTCATCAGCTAGAAGCGAAACAGCACACTCAAGTTTATGCTCATCGGAGCACTGCAGTTGCTTAGTCAGAATTTGAGTGGTCATTTCCAACCACTGTTCAGGTTCCTCGGGTTTATCCTCATTACAACCCGCGAAGGTAAAGGCTCGATATCGAGCAAGCTTCTCGATCGGTGCCCTACCTGGCACAACATTAACAGGAGCAGGAGGGCGATTCTGCCTCAAATCTGACACTAATTGATCGAACATCCCCTTCATGCTAAGGAGACATTCCCTCTGAACGTCTTGTACAACCGGGGCTACCTGCTCAGGGGCAGCTTCCACCGGAGGTGGTTCTTGTTCCAACAGAGGATTCTGTTCCATCCTCAAGTTATCATTCTCATTAGATGAGCCCCCAGGACTCTCATCTCCTAGGGCTAATCTTGTATCAACCATACTACAAAAGGACAAACAAATATTATTCAAATAAGCAAGAACACAAGCAAGTACGGTATACAAAACTCCTAGGTGGCATAGTTTAATCCTATATGATGCATGCATATTTCTTTCGGTCCGAGAATCATATAACCGAAAGCTCTGATACCACTAAATGTGACACCCTCGCCCCGGGTTAGGAGACGGGGGCGTCGACCGGAACATTTAACTCGAATTTAAACCGGACTTGTATTCAATTAATTAGCATATTATTCATTTGTATAAACTTTACGAACGATCTCGTGTTACACTTATCAATTTGGTGGCCATTTAAAACTTTTTCAATTAATCATATCGTTTCTCAATTTTCATTCATATATCAATTACAAACTCAATTGAGCTCGATCTAAACCATTATCCAATTCACTCATTTAATCATTATTAACATTATCTTATAGATCAAGCTAACTTTCGTTTCTCAGATTTAAACCAATTTAGCTAGGGGTATCGATACCCCTCTAAGGTGGTATCGAACCAGGTATCGAACCATGGTTCGATGCCGGTCAAAGGTGTTGACCGTTGACCAAATGACTTTTAGGGCAAGGCAACCTAGTTCGAACCAGGCTTCGATGCCAAATGCTACTGGAGGCCCCAGTATCGAACCATGTATCGAACCGGGCCTCCATATTGACTTGTTGACTAAAGTTGGTTAGCCTGGTTCGATACTGGTATCGAACCAGGGAAGGCACAAGGAAGCCTGGCATCGAACCATGCTTCGATGCCATTCTTCACTGCCAATGAGGGTATCGGACTATGCTTCGAACCAAATGGCCATTTACAAGGGGGGTATCGATACACCTTGGACAGGTATCGATACCCCTGCTCGAAATGAGCAGGTTTTTATCTTTTAAGGCATTTAAAACACTAACCAAAAGACCATTATGTGGTCTCAATCATCCCTAACCTCAAGGGACAAGTTCAACATGATCAAACATCAATAGTCTTTTACCAATTCTATCAACTTTAATTAAATGGCCATTTCTTCCATCATATGCTATGGACTATCGACATGAGACCTAATCTAACTATACCATAGTTAGTTCCATGTTTATCATACCAAGACGATTACTTACTTAGCACCTACATATCACCAAGACCTTCTTATACAAGTCATAAGCCAAAAGCTCAAATTATGTAAGGCTAGCCTACCATGAACCTATTGCCTTATGGTTACATACCAAAAGCGCAGATGATCATATATACAAACCATGATCAAAATATCAAATGCATAATTCATTCTAAGCATGCTTTCTATGCCACCAAAAGCTAGGAGTTACAAAAGTCCAAAATACCATACTTTAGCTTGCTCGGTATCCTTGCTCGCGATCCAAAATCAATCTATCTCCTTGTCCCGATAACCTGTTGTTTTGGGAAGGAGGAAACAAAGAGTGGTAAGTACTTACGAAGTACTTAGTGAGGCAGCCCTAAGTCTAACCAATTAGACATTAATCAAGATAAAATAACATGCTTCAATATATCATATTCCTCATGCCATTAGCAAACAAACCAAACTCACAAGCTAAATGCTCATTTACAAATTCATATTCTAATGCTCATTAGCAACTTACAAATGAATGCTCGATTGCAACATATAATCAAATGTCTAGTGGCAACATATATCAAATGCTCAATAACAATATCATATCAATGCTCAATAGCAATTATCATGTCAGATGCTTTATGGCAATGTCATATCAGATGCTCAACGGCAATTACATTTCAAATGCTCATGGCAATATCATATCGGATGCTCGATGGCAATAACATATCAAATGCTTGATAGCAATGTCATTTCAAATGCTCAATAGCAATAACTTAATCTTAATCTTTCGAATAGGTTACAAATGATGCCTTGGTATAGTTTGACTAGGTAAGCGGGTCAACGGAAGTACCACAAAGGCACTGACAGAAGTGCCACGAAGGCACTAACAAAAGATACCCACGGTATCTACAAATGGTGACTCACCACCAAACAAAGGTACCCATAGTACCAGCAGAAGTACCGAAGTACTAACAAATGAGCTCAAACCCTAAGCATGCCGTACTACCTATGACAACTATAGACCAAGGCTCAATCAGAGTTTCGGATTCATTTAATCTTTTCAAATGGTGTTCAACAGTTTCTTACCACAAACGATGTTCATATCATGTTAATATCAAAAGCATTTATGTCATGCTATTATACCAAAAGCATATGTTATGCTAACATATCAATCATACGAATCACGTTACCAATCGAATAATCAAATCAACATAAACATGCCTCATGCATGACTTACGTACCTGGCATCCATAGCCGCGTGCCATTACTTACCTCGGCATTTCCGATCTTATGCAAATATTCTAAGCTAGTCTAACATCTAGCACTCAAATCATGGCATCAAACAAGTCATTAACATTTTAATCCTCCTTCCCGTATTACCAAATATTCTATTAGTCCGGTTACATTATAAATCAAATCAAATAAACAAATATGGTTAGGACCCTAGGTCCTAACCCTAAGGTTTGCCACACTCACAATGTTTCCAAGCTATTTAGGGATTGTAGATCGTGATCCCTTTGCCCCTTTTCCGAGCTTGATCGTGTCTCTCCTCTTCTTCGATATTTTCTTCTCTTTGATTCTCTAACAAACCAAAATCATATAATAATTCATTAGGGCATATCTAAACCATTTAATTCTAAGGGTTACATACTTTAACAAATGTAGATTTGCTTATTTGCTTATTCGGGACAGCTTTGCTATCCTTTAGCGAAACGATCGTATCTCCTAGCTCCGATGTCCGATTCGAGCTTATAATACCTCTTTGGAAAGCTAAGAGAATCCTCTACAAAGATAAATTAATGTCATATTTTAATTCTCAGCCGAACGGTACCAGATTTCATTCGAACAGACCTGTCCAGTTTCGGGACTGTTCGGACAGCCCTTACGGCAACGCTTATAACTTTTTCTACCGAACTCGGATTAAGGTTCCGTGAATTTTCACGTAAACTAGGTATACATGAGTATCATGGTTTAAAATTTCAGAACCTAACTCCTTAAATCCCGACCTACGGAATTCCTCGAAGATGACTACCCGAAATGCAATTTCTAAGCATTTTCGCCTAAGTTCCATTCCATACACTTAATTCCCAATTCTCAACTTACATCAATGAATTTCCAGCACCTTCAACATGAAATAAACATCATCTAAATCACCTTCTTAACTATTTTCATGCATATCTAACCTTAAATCCTTTAATACATGTAACACTTTCAGAAACCTTAACCATTACAACAAAACATGTATTATTTACACCTATTCCTCATGGCAACAAAACCCCAAAATTTCAACATGCAACTATACAAATTTTTAAGAGAGGGTAAGTTAACCATTACCTTGATCTCAAAAGCTAAGCACCAAAACTTTTAATTCTCATGTCAAATACACCAAAACCCAAGCTTTTCTCTCTTGAATTTCCTCTCCTTTCTTTTAGCTATGGAGAAATAAGGCAAGGAAGATGAACTTTTCTATTCTCTTTCTTTTTCTTGCTTTCACGTGGAATGAGAAAGATGAAGGAAATTTGTGCTGATTTTTTTTTGTTTGATCAAATTAAGAGGTGCAAAATGTCCATTTTACCCTTAATGACACAACTAGGTTTGGTTTATTACGAAGGGCAGTTTAGGAAACCCTTATATTTTTCATGCAACCCCCAAGTTCTCATTTAATTTAATTTCATCCTTCTCTTCCATTTCAATTTAACACATAATTTAAACTTAATTTATAATTTTGTTCGAACCGTTTTACTAACCCGGTTTTAGGGTGTTACACCAAAGCATCATCTTCATAACTTGCCTCAATCTCTTTAACCCAAGCTGGAGTAATCTGAACTATCGACATGTTAAGTGCTCCTAAGTCATCCTCATATTTCCTGGATAAAGCATCAGCAACAACATTGGATTTTCGTTTTCGGTAGTGAATGGTGTAATCCAATCCCAGTAGCTTAGATAAACCCCTTTTTTGAATTGTTGTTGTAATCTTCTGTTCCAAAAGGTGCTTTAAAGGCTCATGGTCAGTCTTTATAACAAATGTTGCACCTTCCAAATAATGTCTCCACTTTGATATAGCCATGAGAATTGCTAGATACTCCTTTTCATAGATAGAAAGGTCAACATGTCTCGGGCCTAAAGCTTTACTTAAGTAAGAGATTGGTCGGCCATTTTGTGATAACACTGCCCCAATACCCTTGGAACTTGCATCAGTTTCCAAACAAAAAGGTTGTGTAAAATTAGGAAGTGCTAAAACAGGGGCTGTGCACATTGCTTGCTTCAGTTTTTCAAAAGCAGTCTTGGTTTCTTGTGTCCATTTAAAGCTATTCTTCTTCAACATATCTGTTAATGGCTTGCTGATTTCGCCAAAGCCTCTTATGAATTTTCAATAGTTACCCGTGAGGCCTAAGAAACCCCTCAAGGACTTTAAATTTTTTGGAAGAGACCACTGTTGCATAGCTTCAATTTTGGATGGGTCTGTAGACACTCCCTCCTTAGAAATCAGATAACCCAAATACTCCACCTTGTCTTGGCCAAAAAAACATTTGCTCCTCTTGGCAAACAGTTGGTTGTGCTGTAGGACTTCCAAGACTGTTCTAAGATGAGCTATATGTGTATCCAATGTAGGACTATACACCAAAATGTCATAAAAAAAAACTAATACAAATTGTCTAAGGTAAGGCTTAAACAAGGAATTCATCAAAGATTGAAAAGTGGCAGGTGCATTAGTGAGGCCAAATGGCATTACCTTGAACTCAAAATGGCCTTGATGTGTTCGAAAGGCTGTTTTGTGTATATCTTCCTCCTTGACCCTGATTTGCAATAGCCAGACCGTAAATCAACCTTAGAGAAGTAGGCAGCTCCCTGTAATTCATCCAATAAGTCATCTACAACTGGAATAGGAAATTTATTTTTAACTGTTTGAGAATTGAGGTGTCTGTAATCCACACATAGCCTCCATGTACCATCATTTTTTTTAACCAGTCCACCCCGAGAACCATATCACTGCCACCTAATTGTAAAACTCTAAAATCATGATCAAATAAATGGCCTTCCATTTTCCAGCTTAACAAATTGCTTCTAGCTGTACTATATAATTTTTCACCATTTGCTACTGTGATGGCCAATGGTGGAGTTTGTAGCATTTCAACTCCTTCTTCAGCCCATTTAGGAGTGATAAAGCTATGTGTACTCCCAGTGTCGACCAAAATATTCAACACTCTGCTTTTAATCACCCCTTGAATTCGCAATGTAGTGTATCCAGAATTTCCATTCAAAGCATTTATGGATATTTCCAATGCACCTTCTTCCTGATGGCCTTCTTGTTGTGGGTCTGGTTCACTTTCTTCTTGCAATAGCTCTTCTTCATCCTCCATGAGATTCAACTGTTTGATTTTACACTGGTGGCCTGGTCCAAATTTGTCTCCACACTTAAAGCATAAGTTGTTTGTCCGTCTATACTCCATCAAGCTTTGTTTTTGTGGGTTGATAATCTGTATTGGTTTTGGTGTTGGAGTAGTGGCAAGTGTCCTTTGGGCAGTGTTGGCATAGGAAAAAGACTTTACCCCCATTTTCTGCTTTCTGTTTTCAATCTCCATGGATAACTCATATAATTTCGCCTGTTTGCTGGCATCAAATAAGGTCTTTGGTTGTAGCACCTTTACTTTGTGTTTCAGTTCGTCCTTGAGGCCACTGATAAACATGGACACAAAGTAATCTTCTTCGAGAGTTGGATTCTGCTGGATCATAAAGGGTTTCAACTCCTCGAATTTCTCCTGGTATTCTTCTACAGTGCCCTTTTGCATCAGCTTACTGAATTCTTCTATAACATCATTATAAGTCTTATCACAAAATCTGTGACACAAATCAGAAGCAAATTCCTGCCAAGTTAATCGATGCTTCTGCATTATATAGCCGTCAAACCACGTTTCGGCTTTTCCAGCCAAATGCATTGATGCAAGTTCAATTTTTTGATACTCAGGTATTGCAAAATAGGTGAAATATTTTTCACACTTTCGGGTCCACCCTCTGGGATTACTTCCATCAAAAAACTGAAGCTCTATCTTGGGTTTGGGAAAAAAAATTTGGCTAGGGCGATGCAATATTCCTTCTCCTACTCCTCCAACGTCTTTATCAAGGTTGAGCCTTCCTATTTTAGGGCTAAGATTAACTGTTTGTTCATGAAAAATTTCAGGCTTACCAGCCAAAATCCCAGGCTCTTGTGACTTGAAAGAATACTTCTCTTTATCATGTAGGACAGTGACTTCCACAGGCTGATGTCCTTCTTTCTGGTTGGAGTTTGTGCCCCGAGTCCATGTTCTTGCTACTCCTTCTGGGCTAGTATCTGTAGCTTTTGCCTTTACTATATTCAGTATCTGCTCCAGGTATTCCTCTGTTTTGTCTAGTCTGATTTCCAAGTTGCTCATTCTTTCCTCCAGATCTTTCTTTTGGTTTCCTTCCAATGTAGTCATAGCTACTTATGTTCTTGTTGAATCTGTGCTCGTTGCTTGTTTTGTGGTTTCTGGCATGGATTGATTTTTCTTTGGTTTTCCCAGCTTGTTTAGTGGATCTTGTTAACGTAGCTCTGATGCCAATTTGTTGTGATTAGGTTGTGATTGTTGAAGAAAGGATTAAAGAAACAGAGAGAAAAGTGTTGGAAGATGAGAATATTTCATTTCATTCATAATAATTTTCCAATACATGTTTTGCTATTTCTAGCTGAATGACACAGTACCCTAACGGTTTATTTATGCCACCTGTGCAGAAGGACAATTTCCTAACAACTGTCTCCTCACTATCAGCTAACTTTGTCTTCACGTGTATTGGATTGCTTCAGCAGCTATCTTGCGCACCATGCTCCTGGGCCTTCAGTGGAGAAGCTTCAATAATTTTCAGATTCAGCAGCTTGCTTTCAACGCTGTCGTTTTGTTCCAGCTTCATTCCTTTTAGTCCCACGACATCGTTTTGGCCTGGATTCTCATTAATTCCTAATTTCTTTCCCTTCATCAGATCAATTCGATTCTTTCGCCCTAATTCTTTTTTCATTTCCCCCAATTCCTCTCTGAATGCCATAACAGTTTCCTGCTCTTGGTTACAAAACTGTTAATGCACATTGATACTAGTCACTGAGAAAGGCATAGATTCACATATTAAACATAATCTAAATTCTGGGTCTGGCCTCCCAACATTTAGTCAACAGTTAGATATACTTCATAGGGAGTAGGGGAAGCTAACTCAGAACCTGAAGTATCATGCAAGGAGCTGTTCAGCTTATGAAATGATCGCCATTCGTCCATGACTACCATTTGATCCGGATTCAAGCCAGGAAGTGATTTTTCATGGAGGCATTTCAGAATCGTTTCAGTTCTCCCTAGAACATGAACTGCTTGTCGCACACTTTCTTCCCTTTCTTCTATGGAGCTGGTCGAACACTTGGTTGTAATGAACTGCTTTAAGTTGGTGAGACAAGCAGCCAATATATCAGAAACCATCACCGTTATGGCTTCGAATAATCTTTCTGTCATCTTGTAATTTTTGGCTTCGTGGTCTAGCAAAATAGATTGGCATGTTCTATACATGGAATTAGCAGCCAATACCTTGATAGGCCACTTTGAAGGGCCATCCAGTAGGCACAGATTCGCATTGCACTTCTTAAATTCCATGAATCTGGTCTTTGCAGTATCAGAGAGTACTTCCAGTATTTCCTTTGTGTTTTTTCCTTGGAGAGACAGTTTGTGAAGGTCTACATTTAGCCACCTATGATATAATTCAACTCCTAACCACACAACATTCGCAGCCTTCCTGCTGTTTACAAGGTTCCCTTGCATGTCCTCTATGTTTCTCACATACACCAAACCTTCATTGACTCCAGCTATAAGATGTTTGATCGAGTTGCCTTCGATGTTGGGAACTGCAATTGCAATGCTCGTCAGTGTCACCAAAGAAAGAGCCCAACAATTTGGAGCTTCTTCGGTATCTAGAGATGGTACTTTGAAACTATCAAACTCATTAAGTCCCTTGAATCCTTCAGTAGGCCTTGATAGTTCCAACAGTTCCAAGAGATATTTTGGCTGTCTCTTCATTGCTTTCTGCCTCCAGTAATCAGTAGCATCTCGATTATCCTTCATCATTATTTCAACCAGAGTATCTTCACCTTCGAGATGCAAAACAAAATGGCTGAGGTCTAACTTTGAGCTATGGAGTGACTCTGAACCTGAGTCATTTCCAATGCTGTTTTCAGGTGTGATTTTCTTCAGCCAGTCTCTACAGCAGTTGTAGCATAACAAAATCACAGCCATCAAAAAAATCGAGATGAGACGAATTACTTTGCTCATGAACACAATTCAAGCCTGAATCCTAATACACAAGTTCAGAAACTTAACTTTTGCATCATGGACAATTCTCCTGCATAACCGATTATGCACGGGTATGTTCAATGGACACTCTTTCATTTCCACCAATGTCCGAATCCAGTATTCTTCTAGTTTGTACCCTCTGCCGTGACCTTTCTTCCTGCATCCCTTTGGACACCTGAAATTAAAAGCAAAAAACCATCTAATAGCAGGGGCAATTGTACCCATCCCAACAGCAACAGCCTGTGTAAGTAAGATCAAATTGATCGACCACTTATAATCCGAATCCCCCTTGCAAAATTTAAATGATCCAGGCATCAGATAAAACCAAACCATGGCTTCAGCTAACGTCGCAGCACTCAACAGACACAAGGCACCAGAGGCGGTACATGTAACTGATCTTCCTATAACAAATTGGGGACTACAAGTATGAGCCATCATCCAATATCTCATTAACGCTTCTCTAAGCTT
Organism: Abelmoschus esculentus; assembly: GCA_035048815.1. Classification (NCBI taxonomy): domain Eukaryota; kingdom Viridiplantae; phylum Streptophyta; class Magnoliopsida; order Malvales; family Malvaceae; genus Abelmoschus; species Abelmoschus esculentus. The sequence continues at coordinate 2,460,973 of JAUCBN010000004.1, forward strand.
CTGTTCTAATGATTTGTCTGATTGATTCACCTCAGAGCATTCTTTCTGAGCCATTTCATACTTCTTTTTGTACTTAAGTTCTAAAGTGTGCTTAATCGTCCGAACAGTCAAAGCCGAAAAGCTCAAAACAACCAGCTAAACAAGCATAAGAAACATTACGACAGCATGCTCGAAGTGGAACACAAAGATGACACCAGTACCAAGCTGAATGCAGATATTGACTACAACAGTAACGACAAGTATACCCAAAGCTAAAATATTTGTAAGAATTTCTTTATTCTCCATGGCTCCTATAGAAGGCATAGAGTTACCCATTATTGTACAGATCAAGGCAGTGCTGCTGAGCTTCGCGAGCTGATCTTGGCCCCGAGGCATGGAAGTGTTCAAATCCACAGATAGTTTGACGGCCACGGTTATTATTGTCAAGGAAGTTGCATTGATGGTGAAGAATTTGCAGGGGAACCAGAGTTTCCAATGACGGAATCCATGGATGACATCGGCAACCATAGCCACCGCGCAGGCGAGAGACGCCGCCGCTATGTAGACACCGATCCACGGCAGTGGTTCACTGAACTTGGCTTCATTCAGGACCCCGTCGATGCCGCACCCAAGCTTGACCATCTTCTTCTCGATGCTTCGTTGTGTAGGGGATGCAGGCAGCAGGTGCTTAATTTTGTACGTCTCTGTTGGTCTTTATTTTCAAGTCTAATTACTGTTTTGGAACTTTGATTAGTGAGGATTTAAACCATTTTAGCTGATGATGATAAGGGTACAATCGGTAATCAAAATTGGTTGGTCCAATTAATTGTGTGGGAATTATGACCTAATGGCTGATATGTCATGACGTCGGATTTAAAATAATTAAAATTTTAATTATTAAATTAAATAATTTATTAAAATTTAATGACACCCTTAAATATATTTAAAAACAATACTTTATCTTATTTATTTGGCAATATCCCATTTAATTAAAATAAGCGGTCGTATTTATTAATTTGACTCTTCGCCTGTGAATTAGGGTTCTTTGTTTCTGAACAAAAAAAAATTAGGGCTCTCTGTTTCGATTGATTCACAAAGCAAGGAGGCCCCTGTTTCAATCATCGTTAAGTGGAAGAAAAGGTAGGCACGCTCTTTCATCTTGTTTTTGGATCAATTTCCTTCAAATTTGGGTGTAATTGTAGCTCTGTAACGTAATTGAATCCCTTATTTACGATCTGGGTTCTCTTGGTATGGAAATTCGATTTGATTTCAATATGCAATTCCGGTTCTTATTATTTTCTTTTCTTGTTTCGTAAGTTTAAACCTAAGTTTAGTTTCCGTGTTAGGTTTACATTCGAATTTCGGCTATAGCTTCATGTTGAGCCCAGATTCCGATTTTTAAATACCCTACTAACCTATACGCTGCTGATTTCCATTGAATTTCAGAATTTGAGTAGCTATGGGAGGTCATGGAGGGTTAAATATATTGCCCCAGAAACGGTGGAATGTTTATAACTACGAGAACAGAGAAAAAGTAAGGAAAGATGAAGAAGCTGCTGCAAAAGAAGAGCAGCTAAAACGTGAACAAGCAAGGAAAAGAGATGCTGAATTCCGACTCGAGCAGCTTCGGGCTGCTCGCGGTTTGGCTCCGTTAGATAAACCTGGAGGATCAGAAGCTGCTGCTGAAGAGCCTGAAGAGGTTGTTGAATCTGAATCCAAATCTGGTCACATTAATCTCTTTGAAGGGATTAAGATTTTTGATCCCATTAAAGCTTCTTCGAGGAAGGATGAGGGTGTTGAAAAAGATGGGTTCAAGAGGAAGAAATTGAAGAAAGAGGAGGCGGCACCCAAGGTTGTGGCGCCGGAGGATGAGAAATATAGATTGGGTTATGGGATTGCTGGAAAGGGTGTTAAGCTGCCGTGGTACCTGGAGAAGCAGAATGTAGATGTTGAGGAGAGGAGTGGCAATGATAGGCCAGAAAGAGTGCAGAAGGATGAGGGAAGGAAAACCGGGAAGAAGACGATTGAAGAGTTGAGGGAAGAACGTTTAAAGAGGGAGAGGCAGGAGAAGGGGAGTGAACGAGCATTATTAATCGAGAGGACCAAAACGAATAGTACTCGGAATGATACAAGGTTTTCCAGGAGGTGAGCTTGCAGAAGCCAAAGCTCAGCAGGTTCATGTTTCTAACCGGCCTGTGGATACTTATTCAATACAACATTAAATTTCACTATATTTTGTAAGAGCTGCTTTTGATGCCTTATGTATGAAGTTATCATTTCTTTACCAAATTATTTCAAGTTGGACGTTGAAATAATGCGGGTTTGAACATATTTAAGCGCTTAATGTTCTTCGATTTATGGAAGGAAAGGGATGACATTGTATCAAACTGTAGGTTCAAAAAGAATGTGGCTTGATTTGATAGATCATAGATGCCAATGGTTAGCAAGTTCCATTCTTCCAACTCCATTTGCTTGATGTTTTCTTCCATGTCTGTATGTTTTGATGGTATTATTGTTAGAATATAACACCAATCATAGTTTAACCTTTTTTCCCCATCTTTCCTAACCATTATCTTGATGTATGGAAGATAAGCATAAGAACAGTATTGAATTGCATACAATTGTGCAGTATTGTAAATAATTTATGAACAATGTGGGAAGTGACTCGTGGTTATTGAATATTATATCTTATAAAATGAAACATCCCACCTCGTTTAGTAATTAAATTGGATTAAAGAGGTTTTAAGAGAACAAAAGAATTCGAAATCAGATATTATATCATTGGATTAGATATCTTTTACGGGTTTATTATGGCTTACAAATTTTTTGTTAATATCATTTTTGGTCTTACAAAATTGACACCCAATTTAGCTACTGAAAAATTGACCATTGAGGATAAAAGGGTAAATTGGCACACAACTTATTGTACCGCAGTACCGATATGGATATCCGACTTATTAATCAACTAATTCAGATCTGAGCATTTGTCGGAAATGATGGCAAACCTGAGCTCTCCCCAGCACTTGTAGAACATCTCAGAATGTGGGAGACATCACTGTGCTTTTAGTTACAATTGTAATAATCAAAACCATTTTTTTTATGAAAATATAAATTTATCTACACAGATGTTATTATTAGATTCAACATTGATAAATAACTTGAGTATCTATAAATAGGAACTAACAGTACTAAATTTTGCTAATTTCCACAGAGCTAGCTAGTAAAAACAAATTGATAAATAGGAACTAATAGTACTAAGTTTTCTTCCCTTTTCCTTCATCATACTTCCACAGATGAAGGTTAGTTAATTGAAGACAAATACTCTAAAGAACCCGGGAAATGGTCGCTCATGACTTCTTCATGATATATCCCATAATTATGCCGAGCAGGCCGAACAAAATGACGACCATGAATGACAAACCACCGCTGCTTTTGCTGCCTTCACGCCTCAGAAGTTCCTATAACATTTTTAATCTTTATATGTAAGAAGTTCATACATGGGCTATGGCTCAGAGTAAAAGAACATAAGAAACAAGGGAGCTTTTGACTGCAGTCTCCTAAGTACAAATTAAAAAGAATATGAACATGACGTGCTTGGAGGAATAGGCAAAACAAAGAGCTTTCCAACGCAGCCAGATATACACGGATTATTATTTGCTAAGTTAACCATTGACAACAGAAGAAAGGGGTAGGGAAGCACAGAAAAATACCGAGAATAACTAAAAAGCAAAACATAAAGTGCTTTCTGCCGCATATGTGCAAGCATCAGTTATGAAGGAACTAGGGAAGGATAGAATGGATAATACTTCTATTGTACACATTAATTATAGTAAAGTCAAGGTCTATTTTCCCTCACCAGTTCTTGGCGAAGCTTGTTATTTTGTTGAATTGTCTTGTTTTTTTCCTCAGTCAGCTTTGTTACAAGAGCTTTTGCCTGCAATTATAGAAAGCATCATCTACGGTTATTATATTTGTGCTGCATCAATATCACATGAAACATATCGATGGAAAACTGCACATGATGCCTGCTTGCTGCATGTGGAAAGCTCACAAATATACCTAGTAGGTCAATACATTATGATATGAACAATAATTCATCTAATAAGAGAGCAACAGAGCAAATGAATGCAGATAATTGACCTTGATGATATAAAGCTACTATATCCAGATTACCAAAATAAATTACTATTATCTAGATAAAATGAAATCAATCATGCATAAGCAGAAGCATACGGTGAAACAGAAGACATGGAATTAAAAATACCTCGGAAGACATATTGCGAGCTTCAAGCCCTTCAGTAGATGCTCTTGCACCCTGCATTCAGCAATGGAATATAAACTATTACCAAAAGAATAAAGATAACAAGTGAAGTAATAACAAAAACATATGCAGAAAAATCTTACCGAAGTAAACTCAGCAGCATTTACATGCCTGACATCCGAAACAGAGACTCCCGTTGAAGACCCTTCCTCCGATCTTTCTTGTACTGGTGAAGGTGGAGAAACATAAACCACTCTCAATTTGCACTCCTCAACTACATGTCCAGCTTCTTTATTGAACTATAACATGAAAGATGAAACACTCCATATAGATCATAAGCTGCATATATTTCCGAATGTTGAAAATATCATGTAAAGTAAATAGTAACCTACCATTTCTGCAGTTATATCCGTTGCTGTTACACCGTCATTCACTTTTACACTTTGAAGAAGGAATTTATCCCTGCATTGCATATCAGGAGGAGCTTCCTTTTGCGCTTGCATTGTAACTAAATCAAAATGAACCATTTTTTAGAATTTATCCTGAATCCAATAATGAGTAGAGATAGAAACAGCAAAATATCAAGCAAAATACAATTAATTTAGTGTACCTATAACTTCACATGTGGATCGAGGCAAGACGACCCCTGTGTTGGGACGAACGCTATACTTCTTTGGATTTGTTGTTTTCACCTGAAAACAAACTCAATTGTAACTCAAAAAGGCAATGTATTGTACAGTATCAATTTGAGATTTAAACCTTAAAAATCAAAGGTTTTCAAGTTCAAAAATGCTGATCAATTCGTTATTCCTGATTCTATTCATCAACTAAACAGAGGCTTACGACATCGCATTATTTAAGCGTAAGAACATGATAAATCAAAGATCAAAGTTACAAAACTACATCTAACCAACAATCAAAGGTAAAAATCGAACCCGACAAAGATACGCACCTTGAAAGCCACATAATTATCAGTTTTATTCGACAATTGAAGAGAACATGAGATCTGCTTCCTCAGCTCAACTATTCACAAAACCAAAACAAAAATAAGAAACAAATCAAAAACAAATCACCAAAATAAAGTGAAACTCGTAGATCGGGGAGGGAAAAACAAAAGAACCTACAAGGAAACTTGAGCTCAGAAGGATCGCTGCTGAGAAGTTCGCCGGTGCTCATTTCGAAGCAATGGCTGTGTCAATCGAGGAATAATCGGTTTGGAAAGGATCTGAGAAATTATTAAGTGTTTGGCTTCTTTTTAAATAGTGAACGTGCGTCGAAGAACCATGGAAAAAGATATCTGGTATCTTTCTCTCCTCCTATTTTTGGACTCCTTTTTCAGTTTTTTCTTTCCTTCTAGGCTTAAATATAAAATAAAGTATCTAAATTTTGTATTTAAATACTTAAGATTATTTTTAATAAAATAAATATCTAAATTTTTTATTTTATAATTTTAAAAGAAACTTAAACTTGTGATCTCAATAATAATATATATATTCATTCAGTTAATTTAAATTCGAGTATTATATTGTACGATGTGTTTATTTTATTAAAGAATTAAAAAAATTAAACAGATATTATCTTTTAATCATATCATCATACTAAAAACACCTGATTGATATATGACTAAAGAATTCAAATTCACAAAAAAATTAAAGATTTAATTTAAAAAATAAAATTTTAGATATTTTGTTTGATAAAAAACTATAAGCACTTATTTAAATTAAAATAAATTAGAGGTTTAATTTATCTAAAAATGGTCTAAAAAAATAGTTTAATTACAAAAAGTTTGAAATTATTTGTTAAACAAGATCTATTGGAAATCTAACTATCTAAGCAAAAGCAATGCCACAAGTGATGGCCAAGATTTCAAGAGAATAAAAACATCTAGAGATAAAGTTGTCCTTTATAAAAGAGATTCAAAGGGAAAGAAAGAGGGAGTAGGGAATTAATGAAACAAGTAAAGTATGGGGAAAGGAATGGAATACTTTGGGGAAAATATGTATGAATGGATATAATTTTTCGAATCAAGTATTTAAATTATTATTTTTTGGGTTAAGCCCGAATCATAAAATTTTAAATTTTTGAATACTTGAACTCAAGTATCTATATATTTGAAATTAAAATATTTTTTATTATTTTTTTTGTTTTCAGAGTCTAGCCTTGATTAATTCAGACTGACCCGTGTCGCACACCTAGTTTTGGTGGGTGAGTGTTTCTGCAGGGATTTTTTTGCGTACAAAATGTCTTAAACCTGAAACTTGCTTAAGCAAAACCAAGTTACTTACCACTTGAACCAACCCTTATTGGTTGAAATTAAAATATTTTTATATTTAATAAATACATTTTTTATATAAAACTAATAAAACATCCTAAATTAACTATTATATTTTTATATTTAATAAATGTATAATTATGTATTAAACTAATAAATACATATTTTATATTAAATTAATAAAATATTTTTTACATAACAAATACATATTTTTATATTTAATTATTATTTTATAGGTAATCATAACATAGTCAAGGTACCCGACCAACACGGGCCAACCAAATTATTATACGAAGACTTGAATATTCGGTACCTCAGGTACCTGAAAATCTAAATATTTAAATTTGGACACCCTTATTGTCATGTGCTAGAGAATCATTATAATGTAAAATTATTTGATACACATATTTTTACGATTTAGATTTTATAGTTTGAATAAAAGAAAGTATATATTTTTTATATAATGCATATAAAAATACCAATTAAAAATAAATCAAAATCATGAAGTCACGAAGGAGTATTCTTCATGCGTAAGAAAACCAAAACTAGACTTCATTTAAACATAAGAATTTTTACATTGAAATGGGCTAGGACCTTGAGCCTTGAGGACTACACAGTATGTAAGTTAACATATGTTTTTTTTAACTATATTTATCTCACCAAAACATAAATAATTTTATCTATCGTTTTTTAAAATCGATAATTAAATTTATATTAAAAAATAAAAATAATTATTTTAATAATTAACCAAAAAAATATAGTGGTCACCAAAAAGGCCCATATAACATTCCCATGGGTTGTTTTCATCAATCACAATAAAAGGAAGGACTGTCGTTTCTGCAACTTGCAAAAGCAAATGCATGGCCAGGATTTTAGCGAAAACATGTCAGGACATAATTGTCAAAAGGTGATTATCTTTTTTAAAAAAAATTAAAGTTGTCTCAGACTTTTTTAGACTCTGAATGAAAATAATTAAAAATAATCATATAGAATAAAAAATATATTTTATTATTTTAAATAACTAATTTAATATTTTATTAATAAATTATAGTAATGTAATTAAAACTTATCAAATATTTTTTTATTATTTTATTAAGAAAACACCATAACTATAACTAAAAAATAAGGATGATCATTAATTTATTTAATTATTATTTTAAAATTCTGATAAATTATAAAGATAGAAGGTAAAACTCTAAGCGGTCATTCATATTATTCTCTTTATTAAACTCTAATTCTAAAATTATATTTGATAATATATAAAATATTATCACTTTTATTTACGATAGGTTATATTTCCAATTCTATTAATTTAACCCATCTATGTAATCAAAACCTAATAACATTAATTTTGCGGTATGTGTAAATTGTTGTTAATTGTTTTAACATAATTATTAATATTTATCTCATTAATTTATTAATTCAACTTTAATTATTTTATTTTCATATAAAATGATAGTATGAAGAAAATCCTGTATGTACTCCGCCCAAGAGTGTAGGCTTTTTTGTCTCCCGCCCTAATGGGGCGAAGATTTTTTACTCCCAACGTTCAAAAATTAAGTGGACCCCATTTAGAGGAATCTTTAGAAAAATGCTTTGCTGCGTTGAAATTTTAAGTAATTGAGCCATGCCCGGACCATCATTCTTCAGGCACAAAAAAGTGACCGTTTCTTGTTAACCCCCCCCCCCCCCCCCTTTTTGGGGGGATAATAGGAAAGATTAAGCCTAAGCTACATCCGTATATAGTTTAAAGTGTAAATCATTGTCTTTTAATTGTAAATTAAGGTTTAAGATTAGATATTATTATTAAAATTTTAAAAATTAGAGGTAAGATATATTTTTAAAAGCTAAGTATTAAGATTTAAGACGTAAAAAATTAAGGTTTAAGGTTTAAAAATAAATTTTTAATAGGAGACATAAAAAGAAGCACGATTAGGGATAGAAGATTTCTATTCTTAATTTAGATGAAACCAAATTTATAATTTCGTTAGGTAAAAATTCTTTACCTCTTTATCATGCATCATTCTATATTTTTTTTGAAAAATTGAAGCTCTGACCCTTATTTGTTATATCCTAAACTCTACCTCTAAATCTTAATCATAATCCCTAACCCCAAACCCTAAACTTCAAACCTCTAATTTAAAACGAAAGCATTGAAAAATGTATGTATGAAAGAGATAAACAAATTTTACCCAATTTCATTATAAGCACGTATATACTAATTATTGTAAAAATTTACTAAATCATCAAAACATATATATAAAAATATTCTAATAAAAAATATTAATTTTATTATAAAATTCCAATCTAATAAAACCACTATAACTACGGTAAGAATCCAAGTGGAAGACGGACATGACAGAAGATGCGAAACACATACTAAGATAACATACAAAGCCAAAGGATACGGTCCCAGCATCGAGACTTGCGCAAAATACAGCCAGTAGCTACCATAAAACCTACCCTTGTGGCGACGCAACAAAAAGAAATGACCGTTGAAACACATGAAATCATTTAATTTATAAATTAATATGCATCTCTATATAAACATCACGACTGAAAGTATCAAACCCAGAAGAATCCCACGTCCAAAAATTCTTTACATTTGTATCTCTCTAGCTTTCTCTCATTCGCTTCATCAATTCTATTCTCTGAACAGTTAATGCTAGTATTTTATTACAATGGAGTCTTTTAGTTGTTTCTTGTTCTTCTACTTCTGTTTCGTCTTCGTTTTTGCTTCTGTCTTCTGTCCTACGCCGCCGTTTTCAGTAGCTACAAGCTCGGTTGTCAATGGAACTGAACCTTGTACAACTAACACCACAAGGCACCGTCATAAGTGGATTGGACCCATCGGTCACCGGCTGATTACCGTCGACGTTAATGGGTTGGGTCATTTCCGGTCAGTTCAAGATGCTGTTGATGCTGTCCCGGAGAACAATAGAAAGAATGTTCTGATTCGTATCAGTGCTGGATATTACATGTAATATTTCAATTTTATTAAGAAAAAAAAATACTCTTACCTAGGAAATGCTAAACCTACTTCACTGTCAAAAATATCTAACATGATGGCGGTGTTGCAGAGAGAAAGTGGTGGTTCCGGTGACAAAGCCATATATTACGTTGCAGGGAGCAGGGAGAGAGGTGACGTTCATCGAGTGGCATGATCGAGCAAGTGATCTTGGATCCAACGGCCAACAACTGCGTACTTATCAAACAGCTTCTGTCACTGTGTACGCTAATTATTTCTCTGCTAGGAACATCAGCTTCAAGGTAAAGAAATCTGAAACCACCGAACAACTAACTAATGACATTCCATGTCATTAATTCTTCAGACCAAATACAGAAAGTGAAAGCAACAGTTCTGAAAACAGTATATATATATATATATATATATATATATAAGTGTAGTCTGTAGATACCTATATTTATTACAACACTGTGCTGCATGTGACTTTCTTTTGGCGGTAATACTCTTGCAACTGAAATAGTGAAATACATTGAAATTGAAACCAAACATTTTGAACAGATTAACCATGGAAACAGTAACTCAGTAAGTAACGTTGTTATTGAACGTACATTGTATAGAATACAGCACCGGCACCCATGCCAGGAATGCAAGGGTGGCAGGCGGTGGCGTTTCGGATATCGGGCGACAAGGCTTATTTCTCCGGGTGTGGATTCTATGGTGCGCAAGACACTCTGTGTGATGATGCTGGTCGCCATTATTTCAAGGAGTGTTACATTGAGGGGTCAATCGACTTCATCTTTGGAAACGGCCGCTCCATGTACAAAGTAAGAACTATATGCTGCATACAAAGTATTTTATTACAGTAGATTTATTGTTTGGTTGCTTGCTTTTTTCCAGGACTGTGAGCTGCACTCCATAGCCACAAGATTCGGATCCATTGCAGCCCACGGCCGGAACTCACCCTACGAGAAGACGGGGTTTGCATTTGTGAGCTGCAAGGTGACGGGTACAGGTCCACTTTACGTGGGTCGAGCCATGGGTCAATACTCGAGGATTGTCTACGCTTACACTTACTTTGATGACCTGGTTGCTCATGGTGGGTGGGACGACTGGGACCATATCAGCAACAAAAATAAGTACATTCCCTTCATTTTTCTTTTAATTACTACATTTATATGTTACTCTAAATTTTGATATCTCGTTAAGATTTAAGACAAATTAGCGATGTGGTCTTATTTGTTCCTTTTTCAGGACTGCATTTTTTGGGGTTTACAAGTGCTCGGGTCCCGGAGCTGCTGCGGTGCGTGGAGTGTCATGGGCGAAGGAGCTTGAGTTCGACGAGGCGCATCCCTTTCTAGCCAAAAGTTTTGTCAACGGCAGACACTGGATTGCACCCTGGGACGCCTAGTCCAACTCACAAACAACAATATACAACCTGACCAATATACTATGTTCCATTTCCTTTCGCATTATTTCATTAATTCGATTCGATTCAATTCTTGTTTGCATATATACCGTAATGAAGAAGTTCTTACATTCATTAGGTTCTTCAAAATGTAATGGATTATTTTCTTTTAAATTCTTTCTAAGCCTTTTCATAACAACAGACCAAGCAATTAATTTTCCTGAACATGTGGCATGTTTCCACATGATCAAATACCGGTAATTTAAAAGAAAGCTGCTTTATTAAGTTGAAACATTGAAAGAATATGTCTTAAAATATAAGGAAACCTTAGTCTACACTGCAACAGGCTGTTGCCTCACATTATACGACAGTTTTTCTGCGAATCGAGCATTTCTGGGGATCTGCAAAAGTAAACCGTGTTCGTTAGCTAAATGAATACAAGGAAAATGCTCCTTTTGTCAAGCTAATAGTGGAAGAAATTAACAGTACTTCATCCAGCATAAAGAAATGAGACTACTTTGCTCTCTAGAGTATTGTGAAATTGGAGTGAAAGCATAGGATGATATGAATAAGATTTCAACCAACTAAAAGGCCGAAAGGACACCAATCCAGCATTTAGGAAAATACAAATTCAACTATTTTAAAAATGCATATTCGTTGAAACCGTAGAGTGGTCTCAATAGTAAAGAATGATATAATTTATTAAGGTGACTCGGTTTCGAGCATCATGTGTGCACGATGGAAGGGACAAAGAGAGATACGAGCTCGGAGAGATACGAAAAAGATGGGAAACATCACCAGTTAGATGCCATTTTTATGACTTCTGAGCAGTTATCTCTTTAATTTACACCATAATACTAATTTGCAGAAAGAGTACCCCTCCCCCCGTCTAGTAAAATTGCACTCATCTTTATATTTGTGCAGGATTTAGATGCTGATGGCGAAAGAGATTGAGGCAAATGTCCACTTACTCCTCATGAAGTAGGATTGATGCTGCAGGCACTTGGTTTTGCGAATGACACATACATCTATGTTGCCTCTGGAGAAATATATGGTGGAGACGAGACTCTGCAACCACTAAGGGATCTCTTTCCAAACTTCTATACAAAAGAGAGGCTTGCCAATGAAGAGCTGAAACCTTTTCTTCCTTTCTCGTCTCGGCTTGCTGCCATTGACTACATTGTTTGTGATGAAAGTGATGTTTTTGTCACCAATAATAATGGAAACATGGCAAGGATTCTTGCAGGTCGAAGGTGAGAAATCTACTTATTTCTTGTATCATTTTTTTTCCTGGTATACTCCCATGTCTTGCATATATATGCTAAATTTTCTGTTGAATTAATTTAAAGATGTGAAATTTGGACCAGGGTCTAAGGATATCAACTGCAAGCAAATACTGCTCTTAACATCACCATGTGTTAATTTACCTACCTGTAACATAATGTGAGGCTTTACCTCTTTGGTGGGCCGTGTATTAGCTTAGATTTAAAGCATTACATATGAAAATATATAAAGTATGAACTTTATGAACATCCTCGGTTGAAGGTTTCGTATCAAACTGATTACTGCAGACTCAATCTTGTTTGCCATTTTTGCATATTTAGGATAGTTTTGTTTCTCTTCATTCCTTAATTCTTCATGATTTCTTGTTCGGATTCGAAGGAGGTACATGGGGCACAAAAGGACTATAAGACCAAATGCCAAGAGACTGATCTCTTTTGTGGATGGTAAGGGATCGAATGGATTGGGACACTTTTGCCAGAAAAGTAAAGGCAGTTCAAAGAGGATTCATGGAAGAGCCGGACGATACGAGACCGGGCGTGGTGAATTTCATGAATTTCCATATTCTTGCATCTGCAAAAAGAATGGAGATCCAGGAGCGAGGGAGGGAGAGAAACAAAGAAGAAGAGTCGGTTTTAGTAGCCAGGGAGGTTGAAAAAGTGTTCCCTTCACGAGGGGAAAGAAAGATACTGCAGGTTAGATTTGAGGACTAGAACCTGTTTGTTATGCCTGGCAGAGAATCTGACAGAACATGCCATTAGAGGACCAAAGCACAGTCGAGGGAAGCTTCTGCTGATTCTTCTCGGTACTGGTTGCATATAGGAGACAGAAAATTGTACAGGGAGAGGCATGTTTAAGAACTTTCGACTGTTCAGTTTGCTACGGGAACATATGTTGAAGCACATATTTCGTACAAGAATCTCTGCGGCAGTTAAGCTCTTTTATTTTGCTGAGTACAAATATGACGTCCATAATCAATAGATGAACTTTAACACATGTAACCACTCATAGGGGTGTTCATGTCTAACCATTAAGAAAAAGTCCCCAATTTTCTATGCATTCTTGGATAGATTCCCTATGCATTTCCCCTCTAATTGCACTAAGAAGATAACTATAAATAGAACAATCTATACTATAACGGTTTGAATCCTGATATTTTATTTTGAATCCTTTAGGAGCAACACAAAGCTAGAAGAAACCCCGATTGATAGGAAGGTCCACGCAGAGCAAAGGCAGGTTGAATAAGCAGTTAGATGCAACAAAGATACATGGGTTGATATCGCTTCGCAATGCTGCTCTGCGAATATCAAGCCTTACGACCTGACAGACGTTCCTTGTACATAACCTAGAAGAGTGATCAGGTCATAACAGATGTAAATAAAAAGAAAAATCAGTACATATTTGTGTATATACCTACAGCTACATCAAAAAGCCAAAGAAGTAAATTTTCATTCTTAGCTTTCTCTTCTGTCATCTGATAATTTACACAAGCTACACTGGTGTACGTTGGTCACACCCAATCATATCTCTGAATTTCTTCAAGACTGGATTCAACCTTGGTTGTTTCCTGTTATTTACCAGGCAGTTTATCAGTGTACATATATGACTGTATATTTGAAAACAAAGGAAGCTAAAAGGGCAGCAATATCGATTCGGACATTTAACAATCACCTCTCATACTCCTGCTTTGACTTTTCTGATTTTTGTCATGTGAAACAGAAGGAATTTTCGAGATCGTCAATGAGCTTTGTATCCCTTCCAAAAGCTGCGGGCAACAAGAAAGATACATAGCAATAGCAGGATAAGTAAACTACTTAAAGAAGCAAAAACAGCAATAGAACTCTTCAAATTCTCACTATGGTTCAACAAAAGATTTTACACGGTTTGAAACTACCACCATGATACCCTGGCAGCATGGTGTAAAACCCAGAAACAAATTTATGTTTTCGACATGTATCTGTCTAACCAAATGCCAAATGTCATAACTCAATGTTGGTGTCCTTGATTATGATGAGAAATAGAAATATGCAAACATGCAGCTTGTGATGTCTCTACAACCCAAAATTAATAGGGAGAATAAGAATTCAACAGCTTTGGCAGGTGTTGATTTGATTTCCCTATTCCCCAACAAGGGAAATGTTGTTTCTCTATCCCAAAAAAACCTCTACTTCCCAACTTGTTCCCTGCTGAGTCTGAAATCAGGAATCTTATAACATAAAATGTCACCGTTTGCATGGAAAGAATTTTTTTGCAACGCACTAGTACAAGCAAAGAAACTTTCAAATTTCAATTCATTTTCCACAAAAGAACAGTATAATTAGCATATGAATTTGATTCCAAGATCTAGAAATTTCAATATTGCTGTATTGTGATTTTAACTTATGAGATAAATGATCATATATTTTAACTTACTCTTGATGTTGGCTGGATCCTGCGAACAGATCTACGAGGTTCGACAACATCAGAGCTTGTTTTTGTTGATTTGCCATTGAAGACTTTTTCTTCGATTTTAGCCAACTTCCTAGCAGCTGGTGCAAGTTTCCCTTCACTAATCCTTTCGGATTTAGCATTTGACGCAGAAGCTTTCCTGAGGGGTGCATCTAATGAGAGGGACGTAGAAGAAAATAAGACTGGGCCCTTTGCTGCAGCATCAGAAGAAGAAAATGATTTGAACTCCATCATGTTTGGCTTTCCAGATATATTCTCAGCATGGCTTATAGAATCCTCCAATTTTGACACATCTGAGGCCACAGCAATATCAGGTTCAGTAACCATAGTGTTTGATAAGTGGTCTTTCTGAGGAATCCTTCTACTAGAAATACTAGGCAGTTTTCCGGGATTGAGCATCTTGGGCTTGGATACATCCATCTGTTTTTCCTTTGGTTCAGTTTTATTTTTAGTTCCACCGGGTTCAAATCCTCGAGGCATTAAATATTTTGTAAACTTATCTGAATAACTAGTTTCACAAGTCTTGCTACTCTGATCAGCAACATAATGTTTGCTCACTTCCATAAACTTCTGCTTCTTTCCAGGCTTAGGAACACCAAAAACCACTCCTGGTCCTTTCTTCTTTAAACCAGTACGTAACATTCTGAGTGAATCAGGCTTACTCTCATCTCTGGTGCTTTTACCAATATTAAATGTCACTTCACTTGCAGATAAATCCAGCAATCTTGTGTCATCAGCTTGCCCAGATTCCTTATTGTCAACATTTTTTGAAAGCTCGTCTTTCCCTTTGGCCTCAACAGCAGGATTGCATATCCTTTGTCGTTTTTCCTGTGGGGTATCACCCTGAAGAATAGATCAATGACTTAGCACCAAGAAGCAATTTGAGTCTATGAGAGAAACATCAACCACAAGTATAAGCTAACATATCACCTCATGGGAAGATTCATTTTTATCAAGAGAATTGGACCATCCAACCCAACTACCTTCCTTCCACATCAGAGAAGGACGAAGAAGCCATGCTTTGACAACAGATGTTTCTCCTTGTGCTGCAATAAAAATAATAAAATGATGTTTTATTATTCTCAGAGCTGTATAATAGACATTACTATTGGGCAGATTACAATCAAGATTGTTGATAAATGTTACCAGGAAAATGGATGGTAAATGAAGTTTGATCTTTCTTGCTCTTCTCAGTGACAACTCCCTCCCACCAGCTGAAAGAAAAATAAACAAACATAATTTTATTATTTTTATTAATTTCAAACATCAGTTTATTCCTTCATAATTAAAATAGAAACAACTTGATACAATTGAAACTCTCTTTCCTCTCTTAACACAAGGAAATACATGATGGATGGGAAATACAAAGCCATCCAAAAACACATGGCATAAAAACATAGTCTTGCATAAATCAGTTTCTCAAAGCATGGGCAGATTAGAAAGCGACAGATCATAGGGTTCCCCAAAAGATCATTATGGAATCCTAAAGGTTGGATTGTCATTCATTTGATATTTAGCAAAAGATTTTTATGGATTTCCAGAAGGTCAGATTTTCTTTAATATTCATAATCACTTTGGTCCATAGTTAAGAACAATCTATTTCATGGGTTCCCACGGAGTTTTACACAGTTAACATGTAACACTTGGAAAAAAAAAAAAAAAAAAATAAAAATTTGAAATTGAGGTTGTGGGGTGTCGAACCCACAACCCTTAGTATGTTTGACTGGTTACCCAGCCATCTGAGCTAAAGAGCTCTTGTGAATTAAAACCCCTTCCCTGGTATTTATCTTATAACCGTTCGAATATAATAATAATTATATTCGATATATATATCTGATACACCTTTGGATACCCATATGAGATCTGGAACATTTTTCCCTCACCTGCCCACCGTTGACTTTCTCTCTTTCTTCCGATCGGTTTGGTTAAGTTTCGGTAAGCTTTTGGTAAGGGTTCGATCTCTGTTTTGCTTCCTTTAGATTCGGTTTTGTAGTGTTATAAGAGTATATTTTTATTTTGGTTCCGTTTAAGTTTGAATCCAAATAAGTTTATTGAGTGGTTTCGAATCTGATGGATGTGGGGGTTGTTTTGTTCAGTTAAAAGTTTGGTTTAAGAAAGTCTTGATTTCGGATTTAAGGATTTAAGGGTGTTTTTGATTCGATTTTTCAGTGTTGGAAGGATTTAAATCGTTTAAGGTTTAATTTCGGATCGAAAGAAGGTTGGATCGAGTCGTTTAGGGGGGTTTTATTCGAAAAAAAATGGGTGTTTGGGAACCGGGAAAATTCTGGAATTTTTCCAGATTTTCCCGGGAAAATCTGGAAAACCCAGATTTTCTCGGGAAAATCTGGAAAATTCCCAGATTTTCCTGGGAACCAAACAGGCCGGTCCGGCCCAGCCCAGACCCGATCCGACCCGAAACCCGACCCGATCCGACCCGTCCGACCCGAAAACCGACCCGTCTGACCCGACCCATGACCCGCTGACGTCATGCTGACGTCATCTGCTGACGTCAGCGTTGACTGATGACGTCATCTGCTGACGTCAACGTTGACTGATGACGTCATCTGCTGACGTCAGCGTTGACTGATGACGTCATCTGCTGACGTCAGCGTTGACCATGCTGACGTCAGCGTTGACTTTTTCAACCCGGTCCCACTTTATGTTTTTCGACGTCCTGAATCCATTGGCGCTGTCCGTTTTTCGAAATTCGAACCCGAAGTGTCGTTTTTGGGGTTTTTAAGTTCGATCAGTTATCTGGAAGTTATCTGTAAAGATTTCTGAATTAGTTTCTGTTTGCCTCAGGTGACGTGGATTCTGACCCCGAGCATTTGCCTCCTCCTCCTGTACGCTGTCCTATTCATCCGCATTCGGGACCTTCACGTGAGTAACGATTTAATTCTGATTAGTATACTTTTCGGTTTAGTGGCATAGTAGGATGTCTAACGTATTCTGTTAATTGTAGACTCTACGCCTGCTCAACCTAGTGGTAGAGCCGAGTCCAGTAGACGTCAGAGTCGACGTTGAGTCTTCTGATACAGGTGTGTTCTCTCCCGTCAGTCCTGTTAAATTCTGTGATCTTGTATATTCGATTCCTGTTAAATCCGTATGATCATGTATCATTCTGAAATATCATTTCTGATTCTGATATCTGTCATGTATGCCTTCTGTTAGATATTTAGGCATGCATTCTGATTCTGTATTTGTATATAACATTGCATCTGGTTGGACTATATGTGTACGGGGAAGTTAGTGATTTATCACTTCTGTTCAGTGGCTCCACCTACGGGTCGAGATACCACTTCTGTTGGTGTGATGGTGTTAGAGTGGTCTGGGGACCTACTCTTCTGTGGTGTTCGGAGATGGGTGCATATCATGCATACTCTGCATCTTCTGCATATTCTGTTCTGAAATTCTGATATCTGTTCTAGAGACACACTAGGCTCCCAAGCTTATACCCTCTCAGCTTCTTGTTACAGATCTCTGTCTTAGGCTCGGTACGGTACTTGGAGGATCCTGATCCAGATTATTATTATAGTATGTTTTACGGACTTATTTTCCAGATTATGAGTTTTATTTGGACATTAATTATGTATTAAGAACTCTGGACTTTTCTTGGATTTTATGAATTATTTATGTTTATCATCGACAGGTTGAACTCTGTATATTTAAATGTTACATTTTCAGTATTTTTAAATTATTAGTTTTATTTAATAATTTATCCGAATAAAATATTTAATTTTGTAAAAACCCTAGTTTGCGAAGCAAGTTTTTAAGCCGTAAACCCTAACTTATAACCTAAGAAATTAGGTTAAATTTTAGGGGTTACACTTAGTGGTATCAGAGCCAAGTTCAACCCTCGGACTGTGAAATTCGAAATGATTTCTGATCTGAAAATGTTTTGTCAAATTAACTGAAAATCTGGATTTCTGTTTTGACTCGTATTTTAAGTTTTCTGAAATATTTTTTGAATATTACTCCAAGTACCGATTCTAATGTAGGATTCTGTCTGTCTTTCTGTAGATTCTTTACTATGCCACCGCGGCGAAGTACCCGTTTAGCGACCGGTAGAGGTCGTGGCCGAGGTCGATCTGTTGCATCTTCTAGTGGTGTTCCGCCTCCTGTGGATCCGCCACAGGATCAGAGTCTGGCCCAGGATTTAGGAGAGGAGGTTCAGCCTGAGATTCAGACCGAGGCGCAGCAAGCCGAGGTTGATCAGCCGGTCCAGAGTGAGGGACCGTATATGCCTGATGACAGTGAGACTGTCGGTTTAGATTCCGTGACTGTTCAGAGGGAGTTACTCAGATATCTGCGACAGAATGAGGGTTCCAGGAAACCCATATCTACTGAGCTTCTAGCTGCCGGGATGACCATGTTTGATGGCAAGACCGGTACTGATCCAGCCGATGCAGAGTACTGGCTGAAGAAACTTCAGCGTCTGTTCGACGAGATGGAATACCCCTCTGATAGGAAACTGAGGGCTGCTATATCTTTACTTCAGGGAGAGGCCCTGAATTGGTGGGAGGCAGAAGAGAAGGTTACTGCTTCAGAGAAGATCAACTGGGAATTCTTCAGACAGAGTTTTGAAGATCGGTATGTGGGCCCTGAATACTTGGCTAAATGCAGAGAGGATTTTCTGAACCTGCAGCAGAATGACATGTCTGTTAAGGATTATGAGATAGAGTTCCTGAGACTGCTCCAGTATGCCCCTGGTATTGTTTCCACTGAGAAACAAAAGTGTGATCACTTTCTGAAAGGACTCCGGGTACCACTGAAGATTGCAGTTGCCACACATCATGATACGGAGTACAAGATGATCACTCGGCGTGCTAGGACAGCCGAGCGTAATGAGGTTTTGAGGATTCAGATGGAATCCCAAGGTCAGGATAGAGGTAGACGACAGTCTGCCGCACCTGCTCAGTACAGCCAGGGTTTTCAGTCCCGGAAGAGAGGCCGTGATGAGTATGAGCCTCAGAGTTCGACACGGTCTAGACCCGCAGTATCAGCTGTCCCTACTGCTAGTGGAGCTGGATCCACTAGTACCCGAGCAGTACCTCAGTGTATTTTCTGTAAGAAATGGCACCCAGGAGAGTGTCGCATGCGGAGTGGAGCCTGTTTCCGATGTGGATCTCTTGATCACCGTCTCAGAGACTGTCCTGTCGTTCCACAGTCTGGTTATACTCCGGGGCAATCTCAGGCATCAGTCCAGACCCCAGCTGGGGGAAGAGGACAGAATAGACCGACAACATCTGGTACTGGTAGCAGAGGCCGACCCAGTCATTTCAGGGGAGCTGCTCGTTCAGGGGGATCTCAGGCAGGATTAATTTATGCTACGAGGAGACAGGAGGACCGGGATGAGCCAGACGTCATTGCTGGTACTTTTACTATACATGCCGTTTCTTTATTTGCACTTTTGGATATTGGATCGACACATTCATATGTCTCTAGTTCTGTATCGGGGTATCTGGAAATTCCAGTAGAAAATACGGGTAGATCTGTCTCAGTTTATAGTCCTGTAGGTCACCCTGTGGAGGTTACCAAAGTCTACAGGAATTGTCCCCTTGAGGTCCAAGGGGAAGTTTTTCCTGCTAATCTGATGCAACTGCCATTTGTGGATTTTGACTTAATTCTGGGGATGGATTGGTTGACTGCTCACCGAGTCACTCTTGACTGTGAGCGTAAAAGGGCAACTCTGAGAACTCCTGATAACCGAGAGGTAACTCTTATCGGTGAACGTAGAGGGTTTCTGTCCAATATTATTTCTGCTCTGAAGGCCGAGAAGATGATCAGAAAAGGGTCTATAACCTATCTTGCCTACATCCTTGACCCAAGGCAATCTGATTCTGGAATGGATAAGATTCGGGTGGTGTGTGAATTTCCTGATGTTTTTCCAGAAGAGCTACCCGGAGTACCCCCTAAGCGTGATGAGGTGGAGTTCGGTATTGAGTTGTATCCGGGGACTACTCCAGTGTCTATGGCACCATATCGGATGGCTCCGAGGGAGCTTAAGGAGCTTAAGGTTCAGCTACAGGAACTTCTTGATAGAGGTTTCATACGACATAGTGTTTCTCCGTGGGGAGCTCCTGTTCTGTTTGTTAAAAAGAAAGATGGCTCTCTGCGTCTGTGTATTGACTACCGGAAGTTGAACAAGTTGACCATCAAGAATAAATACCCCCTTCCCCGCATCGACGATCTATTTGATCAGTTCCGCGGAGCTACTGTTTTCTCTAAGATAGACCTGAGGTCTGGTTATTACCAGCTCAAGGTTAAGGATTCTGATGTTTTCAAAACAGCTTTCCGTACTCGTTATGGTCACTACGAGTTTCTGGTAATGCCCTTTGGTCTTACGAATGCCCCTGCAGCATTCATGGACATGATGAATAGGGTGTTTCGACCCTATCTGGATCAGTTTGTAGTGGTTTTCATAGATGATATTCTGGTTTATTCCAAGTCTGAAGAGGAGCATGAGCGGCATCTCCGTATTGTTTTGCAGACCCTGAGGGAGAAACAGCTATATGCCAAGTTCAGCAAATGTGAGTTCTGGCTTTCTGAGGTTGTTTTTCTGGGACACGTGGTATCAGTTAAGGGTATTCAGGTTGACCCGACAAAAATTGAGGCCATTATGTGTTGGAAACAACCGAAGAATGTGACAGAGGTTCGTAGTTTTCTGGGATTGGCTGGTTACTATCGGAGATTTGTAGAGGGTTTCTCGTCTATTGCTGCTCCGTTAACTAAGCTTCTGAGGAAGGATGTTCCGTTTTCTTGGTCTGAGGCTCAGAAGGAGAGTTTTGAGAAACTCAAGTCGGTTCTGACACAAGCACCGGTTCTGATACAACCAGAGTCAGGGAAGCCCTATACTGTTTACAGCGATGCCTCGTACACCGGTTTGGGCTGTGTTCTGATGCAGGATGGGAAGGTAGTGGCTTATGCGTCTCGACAGTTGAAATCGCATGAGCGTAATTACCCTACCCACGATCTGGAGTTGGCAGCAGTGATCTTTGCCCTGAAAATCTGGAGACACTATCTCTATGGAGAGAAGTGTTACATCTTCACTGATCATAAGAGTCTTAAGTACCTTCTCACCCAGAAGGAGCTTAATCTGAGACAGCGACGCTGGTTAGAGCTTCTAAAAGACTATGACTGTGAGATTGATTATCACCCTGGTAAAGCTAATGTCGTTGCGGATGCTTTGAGTCGCAACGCCATTTCTGATCTGAGAGCTCTGTTTGCTCGGATGAGTCTGTTGGAGGATGGCAGTCTGATAGCAGAGCTCCGTGTTGTTCCTACTCTGATATCTGATATTCAGGCTGAGCAGCCTAACGATCCGTACTTGGCTCACCGTATTACGGAAGTTCAGGAGGGAACTTCTCAGGATTTTTCTTTGAATCAGGATGGAGTTTTGTGTTTCCGAGGTCGACTCTGTGTTCCGAGAAACTCTGAGCTGAAACAGGTGATTCTAAGAGAAGCTCATGATAGTCCGTATTCTATGCATCCTGGTGGTGACAAGATGTATAAGAATCTCCGGGAAAAGTACTGGTGGAAGGGTCTCAAGCGAGACGTTGTCAGTTTTGTGTCTAAGTGCTTAACTTGCCAGAAAGTTAAAGCTGAGCATCAGCGTCCATCTGGGCTTCTTCAGCGTATTGAGATTCCTCAGTGGAAATGGGAGCGTGTAACCATGGATTTTGTCAGTGGTTTGCCTTTGACTCTGTCAAAGAAGGATTCTGTTTGGGTCATCGTGGATCGATTGACCAAATCTGCTCATTTCATTCCTGTCAAGACCACTTACCCTTTGAGTAAGTTGGCTCGGTTATACATCTCTGAAATCGTCCGGCTGCATGGTGTGCCTCTGTCTATTATTTCTGATCGGGATCCTCGGTTTACGTCAAAGTTCTGGGGATCTCTGCATTCTGCTCTGGGCACTAGATTGAACTTCAGTACTGCTTATCACCCACAGACCGATGGTCAGTCTGAGCGTGTGATTCAGATCCTCGAGGATATGTTGAGAGGATGTATTCTGGATTTCAGAGGCAGTTGGGAGGATTTCTTACCATTGGCCGAGTTTGCATACAATAACAGTTATCAGGCCAGTATTAAAATGGCACCTTATGAGGCTCTGTACGGGCGTAAGTGTCGCACTCCGATTGGATGGACTGAACTCAATGAGCATCGTTTATTGGGTCCAGATCTTGTACATGAGGCTGAGGAGACTGTTAGATTGATTCGGGATCGGCTTAAAGCCGCTTTTGACCGACAGAAGTCTTACGCGGATTTGAGGCGTAAGGATCTAGAGTTTGAGGTTGGTGACGAGGTGTTCCTGAAAGTATCTCCTTGGAGGAAGGTACTACGTTTTGACCGTAAGGGTAAACTCAGTCCCCGTTATATTGGACCCTACCGTATTATCAGACGTGTTGGACCAGTAGCTTATCAGCTTGAGCTACCACCGGAGATTAAGCGTATCCATGATGTGTTCCATGTTTCTGTACTGAGACGTTATAGAGCAGATCCGTCTCATGTTCTGTCTGTGGAGGATTTTGAGATACGACCAGATCTGTGTTATGAGGAGGAGCCCGTCGAGATTATTGATCAGGACCAGAGAGTTCTTCGGAGGAAAACCATTAAGATGGTTAAAGTTCTCTGGCGCAATCGAGGTCTTGATGAGGCTACGTGGGAGCCCAAATCTGTCATCAAAGCCCAATATCCGCATCTTTTTGATCCAGGTAAATTTCGAGGACGAAATTTCTGTAAGGGGGGGAGAATTGTAACACTTGGAAAAAAAAAAAAAAAAAAATAAAAATTTGAAATTGAGGTTGTGGGGTGTCGAACCCACAACCCTTAGTATGTTTGACTGGTTACCCAGCCATCTGAGCTAAAGAGCTCTTGTGAATTAAAACCCCTTCCCTGGTATTTATCTTATAACCGTTCGAATATAATAATAATTATATTCGATATATATATCTGATACACCTTTGGATACCCATATGAGATCTGGAACATTTTTCCCTCACCTGCCCACCGTTGACTTTCTCTCTTTCTTCCGATCGGTTTGGTTAAGTTTCGGTAAGCTTTTGGTAAGGGTTCGATCTCTGTTTTGCTTCCTTTAGATTCGGTTTTGTAGTGTTATAAGAGTATATTTTTATTTTGGTTCCGTTTAAGTTTGAATCCAAATAAGTTTATTGAGTGGTTTCGAATCTGATGGATGTGGGGGTTGTTTTGTTCAGTTAAAAGTTTGGTTTAAGAAAGTCTTGATTTCGGATTTAAGGATTTAAGGGTGTTTTTGATTCGATTTTTCAGTGTTGGAAGGATTTAAATCGTTTAAGGTTTAATTTCGGATCGAAAGAAGGTTGGATCGAGTCGTTTAGGGGGGTTTTATTCGAAAAAAAATGGGTGTTTGGGAACCGGGAAAATTCTGGAATTTTTCCAGATTTTCCCGGGAAAATCTGGAAAACCCAGATTTTCTCGGGAAAATCTGGAAAATTCCCAGATTTTCCTGGGAACCAAACAGGCCGGTCCGGCCCAGCCCAGACCCGATCCGACCCGAAACCCGACCCGATCCGACCCGAAACCCGACCCGATCCGACCCGTCCGACCCGAAAACCGACCCGTCTGACCCGACCCATGACCCGCTGACGTCATGCTGACGTCATCTGCTGACGTCAGCGTTGACTGATGACGTCATCTGCTGACGTCAACGTTGACTGATGACGTCATCTGCTGACGTCAGCGTTGACTGATGACGTCATCTGCTGACGTCAGCGTTGACCATGCTGACGTCAGCGTTGACTTTTTCAACCCGGTCCCACTTTATGTTTTTCGACGTCCTGAATCCATTGGCGCTGTCCGTTTTTCGAAATTCGAACCCGAAGTGTCGTTTTTGGGGTTTTTAAGTTCGATCAGTTATCTGGAAGTTATCTGTAAAGATTTCTGAATTAGTTTCTGTTTGCCTCAGGTGACGTGGATTCTGACCCCGAGCATTTGCCTCCTCCTCCTGTACGCTGTCCTATTCATCCGCATTCGGGACCTTCACGTGAGTAACGATTTAATTCTGATTAGTATACTTTTCGGTTTAGTGGCATAGTAGGATGTCTAACGTATTCTGTTAATTGTAGACTCTACGCCTGCTCAACCTAGTGGTAGAGCCGAGTCCAGTAGACGTCAGAGTCGACGTTGAGTCTTCTGATACAGGTGTGTTCTCTCCCGTCAGTCCTGTTAAATTCTGTGATCTTGTATATTCGATTCCTGTTAAATCCGTATGATCATGTATCATTCTGAAATATCATTTCTGATTCTGATATCTGTCATGTATGCCTTCTGTTAGATATTTAGGCATGCATTCTGATTCTGTATTTGTATATAACATTGCATCTGGTTGGACTATATGTGTACGGGGAAGTTAGTGATTTATCACTTCTGTTCAGTGGCTCCACCTACGGGTCGAGATACCACTTCTGTTGGTGTGATGGTGTTAGAGTGGTCTGGGGACCTACTCTTCTGTGGTGTTCGGAGATGGGTGCATATCATGCATACTCTGCATCTTCTGCATATTCTGTTCTGAAATTCTGATATCTGTTCTAGAGACACACTAGGCTCCCAAGCTTATACCCTCTCAGCTTCTTGTTACAGATCTCTGTCTTAGGCTCGGTACGGTACTTGGAGGATCCTGATCCAGATTATTATTATAGTATGTTTTACGGACTTATTTTCCAGATTATGAGTTTTATTTGGACATTAATTATGTATTAAGAACTCTGGACTTTTCTTGGATTTTATGAATTATTTATGTTTATCATCGACAGGTTGAACTCTGTATATTTAAATGTTACATTTTCAGTATTTTTAAATTATTAGTTTTATTTAATAATTTATCCGAATAAAATATTTAATTTTGTAAAAACCCTAGTTTGCGAAGCAAGTTTTTAAGCCGTAAACCCTAACTTATAACCTAAGAAATTAGGTTAAATTTTAGGGGTTACATAACATATATGCAAATGGCAATAATGTAAACTTGTAAGATTTATCTAACACTGCTCATGAAACAATTTTTCACATCCTTTTCACCATAACTTTTAGCACAGCTAGTGACAATTTAGATTATGCGTACAAATTCATCAAGCACTACTTGCTTTGGGAAATATGACAAATCACTCATGTTGCTAGTTTGGCTAGGAAATATAGACAACATATCCTACGGTCTACTTCCTCGTATAGATTTTATAATGCCCCCATAATCTTCAACAGTGCCATTTCTGTCCAATGGATTGCAAGAAATAAATAAATAAAAGATACAGAAAAAGATGCGTGCATACCTATTTTGCATCCATGCATCAACCCTATCTCCAACAGACCAATTATAATCTTCCATGTCTGCTCTCCGTCTCTTCCTCATTCCTTCAAATGACAAGGACGTTATAGGACGAGAGTAGCGTATCCTGGGTGCGCTATAACCTTCAAGTTCAAGTTCAACCCATTCCTTTAGCTTATCACCATCTGTAAGACAAGAAGTCAAAACAGGTTTATTAAGATACTATATGACATGTGCATGTCACAGGACTTCTAAAGAAATTGCTTTTCGATAAGAAACTAAAAGTTTCAACACAAAAATTATGTAGGAAAGTACAAAGGAAATTAGCCTCACTCTGGTGCATTTAATCATATTTTAGATCTCCCCACAACATAAGTACACATCATACAGCAAAATTTTAAGATTCAGCCTAGAGATGATCATGCAATAACAAAGAAATCCATACTCCATACACATCAACAAAGAATCACATAAAAATTAATGACAGTGATCCCAACAGGTCTGCTTTAATAGTTATCAACACTCGGTTCAGCCAAAGCATAAGTTATGGTAGCTGTGATTGCTCACCCTCTTGTCGAAGTTCATGGTAACACACATAAGCTTTGCCATCTTTCAAGTCCAGTATATCTGCCAGGAACCATGCTGCTCTCGACCCACCACCATCTCTTAATACCTGGACAAATGTCAAACTCAATACTATAATGACAATTTTCCATCACATACAAGGGTACTTCAACTAAAGATAATCTAAAGTTATATATTAAGATTAGTCACAAACCTCAACATGCGAGCCCTCCCTTATATTATTATCCCATTCCTCTGCTTTTTCACGGGCAGACTGAGTGGTTATCAAAGGTGATCTAAACCCAATCTGAGATTCAGAAGCAACTCCTTTAGTTTTGGCGACATCTGGAGCTTTGCGGCCCTTTTTTCCCTTTTTATCCTTTTCACTAGTTGCAACAGGAGCCAAATCTGTCAGCATAGAATGATCTTCTATAGACTCTCTGGTCATCTCTCTAAGAGTAAGTGACTTTCCATGGTTATCACTCTGCTTTTCCCTCTTGTCCATAGGAACTTTTAGATGCCCAACGGATGAACCAGGAGCTTCCACACTACTAACAATGTTTATGTGTTCTCTAATACCACCATCTGGCTCATGAGATGCTTGGGGTACTTTCCAGTATGCCTCTGAACCTGCTTCTACCAATTCGGTTAATGAGAAAGGTTCACCCATAGCAACAATCTTTCCAGCTTGTGACACAGCTTCAGCTGCCAACTCAGCAGCTTTAACAATGGCATCCATGTTTTCAGCTTGCTTTGAGGCAGCTGAAGCAGCTTCTAACTTCCTCCTAGCAGCTTCCCTAGCAACAACAATGGCAGGATTCGAACTAGTAGTAGCATTCTCACCCCTTAAGATGGATGCAGGAGTAGCCTTGCTCAACTTCTTCACGCCATCAGAGATTGAATTATTGGGAATGGAATTTCTGTAGCCACTTGAAACCAATGCTTCTTCAGCCATCAGCTTTGCTTGCAAGGCAGCATTTGAGGCAACATTGGCAGCCGCAGCCGCAGCCTTTGCAACAGCAGCTGCTGCTGCTATTGCAACAGCTGCAGAAGTCAATTGAGTTTCAACATCTGGTGCCAACCCTGAATTTTTGTGCTTGTTCAACTGATTCCATATTTCTTGACTCTGACTGACAGCAGCAGCAGCAAGAGCAGCAGCATCCTCTGCGTGCTTCTGAGCATTCTCATGTTTGTTAAGAGTCTCTTCAGACAGACTAGCCCTCTGATCTGATTCTTGGTCTCCCTTTTTGAGATGATTAGCAGAGACAGGTGTGAATTTATCAGTGGAGGACTCGGATATGTTGCTAGCAGGAGTGGTAATGGCATGGCTAACCGCAACAGTAGCTAACAAGGACTCTGGTTGAAAATGAGATATAATCTGCCCAGGCTCCTCAGGAACTGTTGACTTTTTCCGTTTTCTAGGCTTTGGATCAGCAGAATGCTGACCAGACATTACTGCAGGCTTTTTTGTGTCAATCAGGGGAATCCCCGCAAAAACATTAGCAGGATTTCCACTCTGGACCATAGGAACTGCAGAAACCTGTTTCACACTAGAATTTTGAGGCAAAGATGCTTTTACAGGATTTAAATTAATTGCTTCCATGATGGGGCGCACAGGATAACAAGCATTGCCATCAAATGCAGAAGTTTGTGGAGACCAGGGGGCACGAAAAGGGGATTGCGACATCCAAGGAGTATTGTGTCCAATAAAATTCCTTGTAGGTGGAGGATGTAATGGAGAAATTGCCAGCTGATAATCCATAACTGCACCTCTTGGAAGGCCAGTTGGTTGAAGGGAATCACCAGAAGGTGCACGAATACTCCATAGTGGTGATGAAAGGGGTATCATTGGGTTTACAATTGACGTTGTTGGAGTGCCCTTGCTGGTAGACCAACTAGCAGGTGAGGATGTAACCTTACTCTGAAGTGTCTTTTGTTTGATTGGTTGATCAGAAGTTTTAGCACCTGAGCATCTCGACCAATGCACAAAATTAATAGACAACAGAACCAGAAGAAACTATTTCAACAACTTAAGACCAGGAAATATACCTATATGAGACTGCAACGGAGTTTCAGGGCTAACAAGAAGTGATTTTTGACCATATACCCTCTCTATACCTGCTCGCCAGGCATTCTCCCATATGGTTCTTCCACCATCTGCATATAACCAAAATAGTGAATATATCTGTATAAAAAGTCCCCTAGGTAACATATATAGAGATAAGAAACCCAACCAAGACCTCCAAATGCAGATATCATATATGCCTCATCAGGTACTATTCCTTGTCTGCAGCGACATTGTTCAAAACAATTAGATTGATGTGCTCAAATGATCAAGAGTACCAAATGAAAATGCAATACCAAAGACAATTAGGTTTGACAATGATAGCAACGCGCGTGAACAAAAATCTCATTACATGCTAAGACAAAATGAAAGTTACAAGTCTTACATCAAAGATCCATAAACAAAAATCTGGGCTCGTAATTGAACTTGCTGCAAATCCGTAAAAGGCTGCTGAAAAACTGCACATGAAGAAGGTGATGTGTTCAAGACTGCCAGGCTAGATGCCGAAGTAGAAAGATCACTGAATTGTTTTATATTACCGCCTTCTATGTGTCCATGGTGCTGCATCTCATTAGATTGCACAAGCTGACCAGTTCCAGCTGAACTGAGTGACAGATTGATTTTTCTATCACTTCTTTCTGAGTGCCTTGCAGGAGTTGTTTCTTTTGTAGCATTTCCCTTCCTAGCTTCCTTTCCAGCACTCTTACCACCTGATCGTCTTGGTTTACGCTCAGAAGTCCCTTTGGAGCCACCACGCACATTCCCCCTTTTAGTTACCGGAGGAGTTGTATGACTCGTCTCCTGAGCAGCTTTGGGCCCTGCAATGCTTAAGCCATAGGTTGATGGGGTTTCTTCCATGGCCTTCTTGTGCCAAGACAGAGTGAGAGAGCACGTGCAAGAGGGGTAGGGCATAACCAGAAGGAAACAATAAAAATTAGAATCATACTCCTTAAAAGTCTTCAACTAGAAGACATGAAGCAGGGAATTATTAGAGCAGAAAAAAGGCCTTCTTAACATAACCATATGCATCACTGAGAAAAAAATACCGAGGATGTTTTGTCATGTTGCATGGTTGAAAAAGGTTTCCAATTCTTCCCAGTTTCTTGGTCAGACGCAGCTAACAATGGAGGTACCTCAAAGGTGAAACTTTTGTCTCCTGGAGTTGCATCATTTCCTTTTGTATCCTGAGAAATTGACTGCTCTTTGTTTGCGTCCTCATTAGTAATGCCGGACGCTAAAGCACTCCGATCTTGGGATCCTCTCACACCTTCATTTTCAATTTTACTTTGTGATTGCTCAGAAGTTCTAATCACAATTGGAGAGCCACAGGAAGGATTTTCAAGATCAGCACTACTGCTTCCACTTTCCATCATGCGAAACTTAGTTTGAGATTCAGATGATGGTGCAGAAGAAAAGGAAGTATTACAAGTCTTTTCCGGATCAACTGCAGCATCAAAATACTCCATGAGAACAGTAACATGAAAAACATTGGAGGAAAACAGGAAGTTATCCTTGAACATGACAAAACTTCACAATACAGAAAATAAGACCATGGAAAGCTCCACCTCAAAGAACCTATGGGAAAGGTAGGAAGGATGGCAAAGAAAACACACTTTTCCCAACAACAAAAAAGCACAATTTAAGCGAAAAGACCAGGGAAAACAGTAAAGGAGGGAGGGATTCCACCATGACAGCCATAAAATATTAAATTGTAATCACTTCAAGAAAATCTGATAAAGAAACTTACCATCAACATGATGCACAACAACAGGACCACTGATCTCTTCAGAAACCAATTTGGAATCACTATCTTTAAGGTGATTTTGGTCGGCATTATGAGAGGTTTCCATTGAAGTTGAAGGCACTGAATTCATCGACGTCTTGTTCAGCTGAGTTGATACATCACCTGAAGTAATTTTTTTGTTTGCTGACATTAATCTTATGGAGTTTCTAGAATAATAAATGCTAGGTAATGTACTTCAGAAAGTAAAGCACCAACAGCACATGACACCAATTATCGTCACGTGAATAAAATATTTCAGGAAGAATGAGTCAAGGAAAAAGCAATATCATAACAAGGAAAACAGTGAAACAGACGATTAAACAAATGCACTGGCTCTGGAAGACTATCAAATAGAATTAGCATACACACCTTATAAGAAATAGCTAATACAAATTTAACTGGAGATGATAGCTAGTTAAACAGTAAACCAATATATTCTATAATTTATAGGTCACCTGCAGCATCCATAGAAACCTTTTTAGGGTTAAATTGAGCTTCATCGCCATCAGTCTTCCTCACTGTTGAATCAGAGACTCTGCAAAGTGTCTGGTCTCCACTTTCGCCCTCAATGGTAGTGGTGTCCTCCCTTAACAATGGCTGGTCAACTTTCTTGCATGAGAATGGTTCATCAGTCTCATAAGAAGCATCTTTTTCGGTTGTTGTTCCAGAGGTCTTTATGGATGAGAAACTTGCTTCTAAAGATGGCACCTGAACCACTTTCTGATCCAAAATAGCATCTGTTGGTATATCCTGGGCGGAAGGCAAAAGAAGACAATCCACTGTTCCAAGGAACACTAAGTTAGCACAAGATATACAGAATGGGTAACAAAAGCATAAAGAGGGGGGGTAAATTATTAGACATAATGCTTCAGAAAATACATACCCGACTTACTGCTGACAGGAACATCAGGTTGTGGGTTTGAAGTTAACTCATTTACCTTGCCACCTGCACTGAACGATGAGGAATCAATTCCCTTTGTTAAAAGTGGGGATCCATCATCACAACAATCTGCACTACTACAATCAGAAGGCAAACTGATTTTCAGATTTGCAGCATCTGAAACACTTTCATCACATTTATGATCATCATTATGTTCAGTGACAACGTATTTCTCACATACTCTCATGGGTTCAGCTACCAAAGTGACATGAGAACCTTTATCTTCATCCTTAGAATCTTTACAATCTTCCACTATCAACAAAGATTTTTCAGACTTGCTGCTCAAGATTTTTTTATCTGGGCGGCAATCACTTTCTAGCAAGTCCTCCTTCTCAATAGCATCAGATGCTACCTGCACCAGTAAATTCACCTTCGACTCTAGACCCGTACAACTTATAGTATCAGTACCACTAACCTCATTTTCATGCTCCTTGAGGATACTATCAATAACAACTGGCATCGGTGATGTATCGTATAGTTTTCCTTGTGACGAGACAATATCTTCAGATTTGCCGGTCTGCAGATGAATTTCTACACCCACACCCTCGCTGCATTCTTCCGCGTGGAGGTAAGAACTCCCTTTCAAAGTCCTAGAAGGCTCACTCACGTTGGCTGTGCAGATTCTGATAGCATGTTCTTCCCTAGACTGCATGTCCAAAGCTGAATGTTTCTGCACATGTGAGGTAACACTTGCAACTGTATCATCAATCAAGTTCCTACCACCAATGAGATGTTCTGGACTTAAAGCAACACTTCCCCTCTCTAAACTGTCCGCATTTTTATCAATGAAGTCATTTTTCAAATGTGTAGAATCTTGATCGTCTATCAAAACACTACTCGTACATGCGCTTTGCGCAGAAGGGATTGCAGTATCAACTTCTGACCTAGAAGCAAATTGACCTTCCTGTCCCCTGTTATTCAAAGACTGATCAACGGAAGCTTCCACTTGATTTTCATCAAGAACAACTTGTTTACCATCTTTAAGCTCATCTGTCTCAGTCGTAGGTATGTCAGTATTTCCGCTATTTGGATCTTCTAATGCCCCATGAATAGACGCCTCTCTCTCATGGGTTTGAGAAGCTTCTTCAATCAACTGACGGTCTCCTATACATATTCCGGGAATCTCACTTGTCTGTAGGGCAGGTTGTATGTCATCCCCTACCTTAGAAAGGTCACTATCTGTGTGTTTCAAACTAGGGTCCATCTGCTTTATGATGCAACCCAAATCATCACAAGCATCTGAATCCTTACTAATAGTTTGAGCAAGATTATTTTCGTCCTGCCCTAAAGATTTTAATAGCATTTCAACTGATTCTGAGGACGCTGCCTCAGACCAGACATTGTTGCGTCTAGAAATCAAACAAGGTTCTGCTGCACTTGAACTAAATGCAATACCAGTACTCCCACGTGAAAATTCTTCAATCCACTGATTGTCTTCACCACTTTCAATGCCGAGAAAAACTTCAGTTTCAACTAAACTATCAAATCTTAAATGCCCACGAAGATTGTCATCAAAATCAAACCTTGGGAGATCATATGACCGCAAAACAGGAGGAAATTTATTGTTTCCTTCACCAGCTAAATGAAGATTCTGGCTTTGCAAATCATTGTCATCATAATCCATGAGTGTATCCCTACAACAGAAAAAATATAAAAGAGAACAAACTGTAGAATCAGACAAAGTGATAAGGGTTCTTGAGTTTAAAGAGTATCATATCATAGCATGAATTGCAATAGGAAAGCTTAAACTTTACAACCTTTCTACAAACAGAACAATCCACATTACCTATCTAACTACTTCCAGTAGAGTTGAATACCAATGTAAAGTTAAAAGAAGAGTAAGGCAGGGAAAAGAAGTTAAACTGTTCACATACATGGCATAGGCCGATCTCATCTCTTAGAGTAAATATGCCACTCACTGGATACCCAAAATGCACAAATGGTGGTTATGAGATCTTTTCACTAATTTATACTTCCTGTACATAATTTTCATGTCTCCAACATAAGGAAATCAACAGTACATTACCATTTTAACACATGTAAACCAAAACATGGCAAGTGAGAAGCCACCTGTGGAGTTTTCAAATCCACTAAAGTGTACAAACTAATAATCATTAGAAGAAAAAAAAGACATATTTTCCTTCCTGAACTATGAGTTGGTTGCACTTAGATACTAATTCAAGTATACCATTAACTAATTTCAAACAAAGATCTAGCTCAACCCATTAATTAGTCAACTACGAATTGAAATAAACAAAACCTCCAGCTCAATCACATTAAGTATTAGAAATTATTACTAGAATATAGAAAGTGGAAAAGGAATTGACCGAGGCAATCTTGAAAACTTAATAAAAGAACTCGGTTCCAATATATTTACGCGCAGAATCACAGGGTTAAGTTCCAAACCTTAAACAACTATATACCTCACAACTTCAAGAAGAAAAATAACTGTTTCCAAGTCCTCTAATTAACACGAAAAACGAAAACCCTAAATAGAATTTCTTTATCAAAAACCAAAGTAAGAATTTGAACAGTTACCAGAACAAGTAAGTCTAGAGACGCTACCTCCCTCCATTCGGTGGCAAAATCCCTGGCCGCTTGATCTCAACTCTTCCCTAATCGTACGGTCATCTACTGCACCACAAAACTTCCAATTCAAAACAACAACACTTTAAGCACACCATAACAACAAGAACAACAGCAACAAGATGGAACCAAAGTAAGACAAACGAGGAGAAGAAGATAAAATGAAAGGAACAAGAGAAAAAAAAATCGAATAAAACCCTAAACCAACGGCGGAGTAAATGAACAGAAAATTAAATTGATAACTGCGACTTACTGGAATCTTGAATTGTCAAGCTGGTTGAGTTAGGGTTCCGTTGAATCGAAGTGAACAAACAAAGTGAGTGAAAGAAAGAGAAAGAAAGGGGAGATTTTTTCGATGTGTAATAAGGAGAGACCTTTCGATTCTTTTTTGTCGCTGAGAAACGAATGATGCTTTTGAAAAAGGAACAAAAAGAAATGGGGTTCAGTGAACTCTAAAAATGGCGGACATCAAATGGTCCTCGATGTTGCGGAATATGACACGTGACGTATAATAGACGTCCGATAAGTGTACTTTCTACACTATTGATTTAAGGGGAAATTAGTGAGATGGTCACCAATTTTAGGATCATTTCTACATTCTACGCTAATAATTTAAGGGTAATTTCCCTAGACGATCCATCCAACTAAGGGGTCATTTCTACATTCTACACTAATAATTAAAGGAAAATTACATAAATGATCACACAACTTTAGGATCATTTCTACATTCTACACTAGTAATTTAAGGGTAGGTTATCCTTCGTAGTGTCTATCCGTTGGTATCGGTAGAGATGGGCGCAAGTCAGCTCGCGGTTTTGAATTATTTGAATTTGACCCGAATATAAATTTTTTAAAATCAATTTTAATTCGATACTAACATTTTCTTAAAAAACGATAAATATGTTTCTTAATTTAAATAAAAAATTGAGGATATGATTATAAAAAAAATAAAATAAATAAAATATTATTATAAATATTCCTAAATATTTAAAAGAAAATTTATATAATTAAGTCGGGATCGGTTCAGATTGAATTTTTTATGCTCCAAACCTGAACCCGGTCTGACTTCTTCCTCAATAAAAATTTAACCCAATCTATTCGAGTTGGGTTAAAATCTAACCGAATAAAATGCACAACCCTAGACTATTACTTTCCCTAATGCAGTAAAAGAAGTTAAAAATTTCAAACAAAGGTATTTATCATTTCTTTTATTTTTCATGTTGCTTTTACACATGTTTAATTCTACATAATAACCGGTAATATTAAATTTTAAATCTTAATTTTAAAAATGATATTATATTTCATTAATTAAATACATCCTAAATAATATTAAATGCTATTTTTTAACTAGACATGAGTTTTTTTTAACATTTTTTTTAAACAATCTAATAGTGATTACAGAAATATCTGTTATAGAATATATAATCTCTCCGTCATTTGACATTGATCGTTCAATCACTCTACTAGCATCATTGGTGCTCGAATCCGTGACCTCTAAAAACAACAATCATTCCTTTAACCACTTGTACCAGAGGGCTCGTGATCTTTTTGAACAATTAAACATAGTACATTAAATGGTAATAATTTTTTATTAAGTATAGAATTTTTTTAATTTTAAAAGTAAATGTTAAGATTTTAATTTTTTTTTTAATAAATTAAACTTTTATTCATCCAAAGCAATCGTTCACATCCATTAACTTTACAAACAAAATAAAGAAAAACACAAAATTAATTTCACACTATACCCCAATTAATGGCTATATCCCTATCAAAAGAAAGATGACAAGAATTAAAATATAAACCAATATCATGTTTAATTTGCTCAAAAACAGAATCGGCTGAACATGATTGCTTCTCATGTAAACGGTTGTTTCTCTCTTTCCAGACATGATAGTTTAATTCACGCTAAGCTAAACGCACAATCGCAGTTCGCAAGGATTCCCCTTCCCAAACTGCAAAACCCAGTTAAAGCTAGCAGACCAATCTCGTTGAGACCATTGTAACTTGCAAGCAAGAACAAATAAATACCATACTCGAGTTGAGAAGTGCAATCTCCAAATAGGTGATCTCGGGTTTTAAATTTAAACCCATCACAAAGTAAGCAACCAGGGTCAATCTGGATACCCCAACTTGCCATTCAACTCTTTGTCGGCAATCTATATAAGACAACAAGCCAAGTAATAAAAGAATGTTTAGGGATCGAAGGTCCTTTTCACACAATTTTACACCAAAGAACTTTTTCTTTCTTGTGCCTTAGAATATTCCACAACTTCTTAGTGTTATATCCTCCTTGCAATTCACTCTAAATAGCCACCAAATCATCTCGCAGGCGAAACAACTTTTTTCATGCCCAACTGTGAGTAACTTTAGGCTGAGCATTCCAAATAGAGTCTCCTTTTAGAATATAATAGTTCACCTATGCAACCCAAAGTGAACCCGCTTGAATAACAAGCAGTCAAATACCTCTTAAAGACTTTAATTTATATAAGATTAAATAATATAAATATTTTCGACTAAATTTTTTATCTTTAATTATCTCTAGATCAAGCACAATACATGTTAAATGATCTAAGATTAGAATGTACAATGAATTTAACATGGTTACATGTAAAAAAGGCCGATACTTCTCCGTCACCCGTCGTTCGAAAGTTACATTTCATTCTCTCACAAGATATCGGCAACCTTAATCAATCGATGGACGATGGTTTCTCCGTCAAGTCTTTTGAGAAAATATACCTGAACCTTGAACTATAAGGCAACCAGTCAATGACCTGCGATGGTTTCTTCTTGGATCTTCCATCCATACATTTCTGTATCGAGTTGTGGAGCTTTGTGTCAACGTTTTCGAGAACCCAGTTCACGAGATCGTCCGAACCGATCGAGGCTTCTTTCGCGAACCTTTCAAGAACTCTGGGTAGAAATACTTTCTTTGACTTCTTAACAACTACATTTGCTTGAAGAAATTCTCTTGTTGCAGCTTCTAGCTCTTCTTTAACGTTTGATGCTGTGTAAACTTTTAGCTACCAAATGTATGATGAGCAGAGGCCAGGTTAATTCGAATAATATGACTTCGAAAATCTTACTGCACTACAAGGTAAAAGAGAAGTAGAATTTACCACAGGATCAGAGAAAGCTCCTGTACAGAGAGCAAAGCAGGCAAGTGGTTGGGAATATGACAGACCAAATTTTGAACTGATGATTTGCCTTTCTTCACTTGATTTTTTCCTGAAGGCTGTGGAGAGGATGGTCTCTAGCCACTGGTGAAAACAGATCAAATATGTGAAATTGTGAATATCAGGGAATTGGCGTTTTCCTATACATCAGTTGTGTCATGTAATAATAGGTTATACCCGTCCGGTTCGAGGTGTACGGAAGCAAAATATCGACTGCTCTATGGCGTTTGCACTTATGACATGGCCATTGATGTTGTATGAAGCCTGCACTATACAGAAAAAAACAATCTGTTTTATCATCTAATAACCGATTAAATCATATCGAATGAATCCCGAAGATGCATCCACTCCACCAGGACTACCTTGTGAAACAAGGCTAACCGTCTCAACGAACCGTGGGGAATTCCATATGCTAAATATGCCTGCACAAGGGGAATCTGGGAGTTTAAGATAGTAAAATGAAAGACACAATCAAAGAACTGGTGAATCAATTTAAAGCTTACATGCATAACAAGGGCATTGTACACATTGATCCAGAATGCGATTTGGGCATCGTATTCCATCCGGCTTACAGTCACTTTTTCTAGTTGTTCCACCAGAGCTCTGAAGTTGACAAATTAATGCACAGAAAATAAACAGAGCAGAAGTTTTTCATCAAGATTAATGCTGCAATGTGTACCTTAATTTCCTTAAAAGTATTTCCCTGTACCAACCTGTAGTTACTAATGGCATGAGATGCTCTAGAAAATTGGTTCCTATCAGTTGATATCCAAGATATTTCAACATTGGATGTGCAAGAAAAATCCCGGTCCTCTCCAATGCCATGTTTGGGAAGTACAACCTTAGTTGATGATCTCGACGATAAAGGTGACGTTTTTTTCTCAGATTTCGAAGATGTTGCATTATGAAGTCCACAGTATACTGCTGCCATATATCTGACCATCTCCTCCGACAGTTTGCTTGGACATTGATGCAGATGATCTTTCAGGGTTCGCAACACCGAGGGTTTTTCCATACCTTGTATCTTTTCATGAGCCTGGAAAATACAAGGAACAAGAAAGTCAGGACAAGAAACATGAATGACAACATATGACCTATAAGTCAGGACAAGTATTCAAATTTTTTAACCTTAACTAGGTGTGAAGATGTCTTGTCAAATAGAATGTCACTTTTTCCACAAAACTGTGAAGCATCAATACTTCTAGAGATTCTTTTCCCAGAGCCATTTGTGGAAACAAGTGCTTGCCAAGGTCTCAGAGGGAACTTTTTTGAAGAACAAAATGCACTCGAAATAATACTCGGGTGTTTCCTTGATGTATGCTTCAGATGGGCAGGAGAAGCCTTGCCTGAGCTCTGCTCAGAAGGTTGCCGACTAACACAATTGTCAAAAACATTCCTGTAGAGCGAGAGTACTTGTTGCTCACGGTTTGCAACCTCTTCCTCAAGTAACTCGATCTCCGCAATCAATTCCTGTGTCTGAAATTAACCAGTACTTGTCAAGTTATTGTCAAGCAAAGTGCCTGTGTCCTGGAGGGAAAAAATCATCACAATATTTTCCGAGGTTCGGTTTTCATCGACAACTCAGATATAATGTCACCTGTGTAGCAAAGTGCCTATGTCCCGGAGACAACGTGCTTGAAGCCCTCCCCATCACTCTTTCAAGCATAAGGCGCATAGATTTTTCTTGCTGCAAACGTAATTGCAGTAGTTCTATCTGAAAATGGGAATCGAAAAGCATTGTTAATACACATTGATTCATCTCTTCCGAATTCATCAAAGGAAAACATTTAATTTCAAGGCTTACATCTTTCTCTAATGAGGCTCGCTGGTTCACCGATGTAACCTTGTTGCTATAAGCGGAGCAGTCATGAAGAGGACTTCGAGTCCTATAAGCTCTTGTCGACAATGGAGAAACCTGCATCTTTTCCCATTCGAAAAACAATAAAAAGGGTAAATCACAAATGAAGAACAAGTATTCATAATTCTCATACAACACAGCACATATTGCTTCGGCCCCCTAACATGCAAGCACCAGAAAAGCTTGAAGCCAAAAAGATAACTTGAGATGCCTACAGTTTGAAGTTGTTTAGAAAATGTATTCTCACATGTAGTTCATTCCGCTCTTTCTTCGCACGATGCGAAACTCCATCTCTTGAAACATCAATCTTTCTGTCTGATGCACTGAAAGAACAACAACAATATTTTTTAGAACAGTTTGAACTTTGAATGGTGATTAAAGCTATAAACGTAAAGTGTAATTTATGATGCTATGATTTATAAGCCATTCCACTGAGATTTACTAAGGCGATTAGATCAGATTTCGAGGTTTGTTTTGTCGCGACTCGGATCGATCTGTCCAACCATGTCGTGACTCGTGAATGCATAATCCAGAACTATAAAGTTCGTCCTCGGCCGGATCGAACATAAACTCAATTAAGCCTTATCAAGTAAGCAAACAACAGTTAAGTACATAGAAAAACTAACCCTCAGAACTCCAGACAAATAGACATGGTTAAGGAACTCCAATAAACTTGATTCTCTGTTTATATTATTACACAACAAGCTGACAAAACAACGTAAGAAACTAGTAAGATGTGAAGGTCACCTCTTAGAACGCCTATGCTGAGCCTGAACATGTGGATTTGGTGACCAAGAAGAATCTCCAGTCTCTTCCTTTCTTCCTCCTGCTGTTGCAGCTCCTTCTTGCTGATCTAATCGGAAACCACCCATTTCTTGCAGTTGTATGTCACATTCTTTAACTCTATAAGCATAAAATAATGATCTACTATTATATTCCTTTGTTAAATAAACATTCAAACGTGACAAGGAAAAAAAGAACACCCGACAAAGATTATATAATGAAGTTGTAATAAAAGTGACCAAACTCAAGTGATCTAGCTCATAAAAATGGGGTTTATCTAAATGGAAGTAATTGAATTCAAAGTGAACATAAATGTTCAAACTTAAGAATGTGGAAGTAAATAAGGCAAAACCTCTCCCTCCCCAGTGGGACCAGGTAGTTGCCTGCTTTAGATGATCACCTTCCGAGTTGGTGAGTGCATTCAATGTGAGGAGTTATTTCACCTGGTGTCTTTTTTCCATGTCTGAATTTTACCTCAGTTTGAAATTTGGAGCATGAGAAAGTTTGCAAATTAGTGTTGGTTTCTAGAGTCTGTAGCTACTCTCCAAGTCTCAATCAATCTTACATCGACTGACTTTGTCTTAACTTCTCTGCAGACTGTCGCCTGTTAAACCAGTCAGAAAGGTTAAAACAACAAAACCAGTCAATGGGAAATTAATGGTGTTCGAAAAATTTTACACTAAGGTCAGATTCGAACAAAAAACCTTTTCGGGCGTTGAAAAAAGCTGAATTTTTACGTTTAGGCGCTAAATGGTGGTGGCCAAATGCTCGTTTACACCGAACCAAATCCTGTTTGATATTAAAATCACGAGAACAACGAATTTAGAGTTATAAAACAAACTTCAATTCTAAATCATAAATCCTTAAAATAAATTTTAATCTTTAACCCTAAACTTTATATCTACTTTTAGTATAATATGAATAAGATCTTATTCATGTTTGTTCCAAGATGTCAAGATTTCTAACGCCTTATAGGCTTGTATTATCTGGCAGCAAGGGAGTAGGAAGCTTGAGTTTATACCAGATTTTATTTTTATTTTTATGTTTTGCCTGAAAATGCAGTGGATATAACACATTTCAGAAATTGCCTATCCATTGTCACATGCTTCTCCACGTGGATTGTGATCTGGGAATGTAATATACCTACTTTATATTGCATGATGAATTCGAATGAAAGCAGCAGGAAGTAGTTGGAGAAGGAGATGTCATATCAGTAGGTATTTGCCCTTTTCAACTCCATTAACAGTTTACCAATCTCTTAACGAATTAATCTGTATAAATCGTTTATTTTTTTATTATATTTTTGTTAATATTTTTATTTTAAAATAGTAAATTTAAGATTTAGAGTTTAAGATTGAGAATTTTGATTAGGATATAAAAAATTAAAGGTAAAATATATTTTTTAGAGTGTAAAATTTAGAATATAAAAATTAAGATTAAGATTTAGAATTTATTTTTTAATAATTTTTAATATGAACATAGAAAAAAAGCATAATCAGGGGACGGAAAAATTATACTCGAATTACTCTTATTTTATTATGACAAAATAACAAGACTAATTATTTATATAAAGAGAATATATCTAGGTAGTTGAAATTAAAAATATCTATAATGTCTTAATTTTAGGGTTTGAAATTTAAGTTTTAAGATAAAATGAATAAAGATTTAGGTTTTAACTTATAAAATTATATTTAAAACTCTTAATAAAATTCTTAAATTCTAAAACTAAGACCAACTTACGAGAATATCTATAATTTAGATACCAAATTGATAACAAAAAATTTAAAAATACCAGTTTGAGAGAAAGTATATAGTTCAGGTACTCAATGTACATTTAAGCCAATAATTAAAGATATATTATTCGTGTAAAAATGTCGAGAATTACGAACCCAACAGATCCAGATTTTCCAGATTAACCCTGAATCCTCTCATCTTGGGATCTTCCTTTCATTTCTTCGCCCTGTGTCCCAAATCCTCTGCGCTTCGAATCGGAGTTATACTCAAAAGGAAAAATCCTCCCAAATAATGCCCGTAAGTCTCTTTCTACGGTTCGATCCAGATCTCGAAGTTCACAATGATGACGTTTTTCTGTTTTTGTTTTTATAATTGTAAATTTAATTGATAGCTAACCTCGGTTTTGATTGCGTGCGGTGCAGTTCGAAACAATGATAGAGGTTGAACCACCGAGTCCGTTAAGATATATCATCGGTGCAGCGGTCATGATGATCGGAGTCGTATTGCCCCTCGGATACATGATGTTCCGTAACAAACGAGTCCCTTCCTCTCCCTCTTATTCCAAACAGACGTAGGTGTGCCTTTACTTAAATGCTACGTTTCCATTTCCTTTAAAGAGATTATGATTTTATCCTATCTTAGTTTGAATCGCTGGTTCTCAAATTAGATCTAGAGTTAATTGAGGTTCGTTTCTTACTCTCAGTTTTGGAGATTTAACAAATTTAATTGACTGAATTTATACAACTTTGGACTTCGTTTGGATCAAAGTGTATTTTATTTACATGACAAATTGGTATTTGTGTTTTGTGTTGGCATTTCAGGAACAAAGTTTTAATATAGAGATATTGGTTGAAGAAAGACATTTTTTTACACGAAATTGGTGGTTTAAACTTGAAGGAAGATGAGGGAAGTATTGAAGATAGGCCTTGAATGATCTGCAGATACAAAAATGTAAATGATCTATAAACCCCTCGTCCTATTTCGTGTTAGTTGTTTGGGCATTAATTGAAGTTTTAAAGATGAAATGTGTTATTTTGTTGGATATATGGATTTTGACTACGCTACCAATTTCACACCGTAATATATCAATTCTATGATATTGGTTGTTTGAGAAGTCTTATTTTTCATATGCCTTTGATTAGGTATATATAGTCACTAGCATCTCTCATACAGCTGCATTTTCTTTCTGGGACATCTATAGGTTCTTCCTTTCATGTGGTGTATGATGAAAATGGCATTTTGATAGGGTATTTGCCATGTGTTTCATGAACTGGAAAATGGATTGCATCATATTTTTTCATTGCTTGGGTCTTGGAGTTTGGGTGGATATGCTTAATCGCGAGTAGCATGGTTTGTCGGTGGGGTTAACTAAACAAGGACATATTTTGGCATTACAAATTAGCTTATCCTTTGTTACCAATTCATTTTCTGATGTCAAATTTGTTTCTCATAAGATGCATTCACAAGAGATTATTTGAATGATTAGATTGGCCATTGTTTTGGAGGATATGTTTCATGTTAAGAGTAGTAGCAAAGAACATGTTCCTTCACTCCGGTAGTTTATGTACTGGTATATCGAAAGGATCCGCTGTGGTTCATTTGAACTGAATTTTGTAGATTTACATTACAATGGGACGATATATTAATGAAATAGTAACAAAAAGAATATATTCCCTTAATTTACTTTTCACTAGTTTATGTATTGCAATATTGCTGGGACATGGTAGCACTTTTTCGGTGTTGTCTGAACTATAGATATTAGCAATAGTAGCAAAAGAACATGTCCCCTTTATCCACTAGTTTATTTAATGTTCCTTTTATTTTCTCTGAGGTTACCCCGGATTGTATATCAAACCTTGTAATCGATGATGCTATTTATGGCTAAGTGAAATACAATTCAAATATTCAAGAAAAAAATTATTTATCGGACTGTTGGTAGGATATGGTTTGCG
Organism: Abelmoschus esculentus; assembly: GCA_035048815.1. Taxonomy (NCBI): domain Eukaryota; kingdom Viridiplantae; phylum Streptophyta; class Magnoliopsida; order Malvales; family Malvaceae; genus Abelmoschus; species Abelmoschus esculentus. Next base: position 2,504,321 of record JAUCBN010000004.1, read on the forward strand.
GTGGTGCCTGAGTTGATGATATGCTCACATTTGTGAGAAACTATTCAACTGAAGGAAGGGAGCTCTATTGTGGTTCATTGGAATTCAAAACATTGCAATTGAAAGTAGTGGTGCAGTGGTTCCTTGGGCGTTCGGGGTTTAGATGATGTGGTCATGGTTAAAGTTCACAGTGATTAAGAATGTTCACTCCTATCCGTTGCCATGGGAGTTGCAGCACACCTTTCGATCGAGAAGGGCTGGTTTGTTAGCACCGTGGAAGTCTTGGATGAATATGATTGTTAAGTGTTTATGTAATTGACACCATGGTCGGAAAAAGCCAAATCCACCGCAATTATTGTCATAATTTCCTTGAAAAATCACCATAATTCCTTGAAAAAGCCAATAAGGATTAAATAATCCAATTAATGGTTTTGTAAAACTAAATAGTTTCAAACTCACCCAATTTCCTTGAAAAATCACCATAATTTCCTCACATTTTTGTTGTTGCAAAGTTCACTTCCGTGAGTAAAAGAAAACATATTAGTGCAACCTAAAATTAACCGTATATCCCCATTTCATTTCAACGATCCATCGGTTAAAACTTACTCAAATGCTAAGCTATTCGTTTTATTGTCTTACTAATTTGGCATTCTAATAACGTCTAATGTCCAGGAAGTGTACCGGATGGAAGTGAACTGCCTGAACTATATATAATCAAATAAAGTCGGCATACCATGTTGCTAAACGACTAATCTGCTTAAAGTATTCCAATCAAAACGATGATTCGATCCGACAGGCATTGCAACTTCTGAAAGAGAGAGATTGGTGGTAAACTCTAAAGGCAACTTATTCAACCCTATCGCGCTTGGCCTAAATATAGTAAAGGGGCAGAAATAAAGCTGGCATACTTCTTTCTGAAATAAAGTTGTTCTGATAAGCATGTAGTAATAACTTAAGAAATCATAGCATCTCAAACGAAAACAGATTGCATGTAACATTCAAAGACATGAAACCCTCAGAAATTCCAAACCCAAAATGATGACTTCTAAAACCAAGGGAAGCAATATAAAGTCTAGGCAACATACTAAACTCAGCGGTAACGACGAAGGGAAAGAGTGTTGTTTCTCTTCCAGGTTGCCCTGCGAGAAGGACGGTTCTTGTGGTGCAGATGACCCTTCCCGTGAAGACCCCTGTTTTTCTTACCAGCAGATGTGAGTCCTCGAAGCTCTCTGTGCTTGTGAACTGGATTGCAGATCCAGTTAATTCTTGGGTCATTGCGGATAGCATTGTGTGCAACATCCACCAGGATAACCTCAAAGTACTTGTAAGTAGAATCCTAAAGGACAAAATCAGACAGAAATGAGAACCTGGCCATTTTGGAGTTCTGTGATAACCAAAAACATATAGCAAGTCCCTACATACCTCATTGATCCAGTACGAGTTAACGACCCTGAGACTTCCCAATTTTCGACCAGCACGCTCCTCTGCAACAGAACGCTTGCTGCGCTGGAACTTCAATTGGGTGACACCCTGGTTGGTGGGCTTACCATACACAATACCCTTGGGGACAGGCCTCTTGCGGCCACCCCTCCTAACACGGACACGGTAAACCACATAGCCCTGGACAAGGAATGCACAAAACATTTGAAAAGTACATACACACAAAACAACATTAATATACCATTTCATCAAAACACCTAGAAATATCAAATGACATTTGAAAACACCTAATTGTTTGACGCAATCTACAAGTGATCTAAAGAATAATCCATTGATTAAGTAGAGGACAACATAGCTTGAACACAACAAAAATCAAGTGTTAAATCCATCACAAGAGTTGAATTGGACATTACTTGTTTGGCCTTGTACCCCAATCGGCGTGCCTTGTCGGGACGAGTAGGGTGGTTGACCCTAACAATCGACGGATGCTGACGATATTCCCAGCACCTCACCCTTTGTAAAAACCTCATCACATCGGACTGTTTCTTCCTCCATAGCTCCGAGACGTACTTATAAGCCCCTACATTTCATCATTCACATAATCAAAACCCCACACTTTAATCCGAAGAAACAATTACGCAAGATAAAACTGGATAGAAACCATAAAAAAGCATATCAAAAACACCAATACATAAAATGAATATCTCAAAAGGCTCAACTTATTTAAAAACCATAGAAAAAAGACAAAAATAGAGGATCAATCCCGTAATAGAAATGCAAAAGTAGTTAATAGAAACACATGAGAAAAAAATGGAGCTAGAATCAGTAAAGATGTATGTAAAGTGAGGTTGAAGGATTACCCATTGGCGAGTTGAGCAGAGAGCGGCTACGGTTTCACTTGTGCAGGAGAAGACAACTGAGGTAAACTAGGGTTTTGGGGTAATATAAATAGCCTACTACAAAGAACGAGGCTTATTGGACACCCTAAACTGGACCGTCCATTTCATTTATTTATTATTGTTTTAGTGTTGAGAGATATGAGAGCCTTTCAAGTATATTAGACAGCCAATTTGGCCCAATAGAATAAATGGTTTTTAAAGGTTCTTAATATGATTTTGAGACATCTGCGTATAAAATTATTTAAATTCGAATTTTTAAAATTGTTTTTTATTAAGATCGATCGTTAAATTAACTTGTTCGTTTTATCGTGGATCAGGTGATTGTTTTTATCGTATATATATTTTTTTTCATTTTGTCAAATAATTTATTTAATCAGAACGATTTTATATGAGAAGTAGGGGTGAGTATTTGATCGAGTCGAGTCAAAAATTTTTGAGTTGTTCGAGTTGACGAGTCATATCTTACAACTCAAACTTTATTTGAAATCATTTTCTACCAAGACCATTTCCAGATTAACTCGTCTCAAACTTAAAAAATAATCCTTTAATTATTAAAAATTTTGAGTTATTCGAATTTTCATTTTACAACCAGAACTCTATTTGAAATTTTTTCGAGTCGAGCCAAAACGAATCGAGTATTTTCTCATCGAATCGAGTTATTCGGGTTTTTCGAGTCGAGTTTTGTTCATCCTAATCGGAAGGAAAAAACCTATATAAATATGAAATAACGGTTTTCCAATAATAATTTTTAGCGTCAGATAATAATTTATTTTAGTTAATCTTGTATATGCATATATGTTAAGTAGAATTAAGATTCAATAAGAAACACATTATAATAATTCCAGTGAGACAAACACTTGTATTATTTTCTCCACAAATCCAGCCATTAGGCTCAATAGTAGAGCATATGAGGGTGCAAAGGTATGCGATACTTCAAGAGCCAACATAGGGTGCTTTAGTAACAAGCAATACTATTGCGACGACAACCTTCCATTCTATCTATGTTTACTATAGCTGCTGCTACGGTCCCGATCCCGTTCTCTTGATCCTCTTAAGTGTCGTGGTTCCTCGTCCCACTCGGCTGATGGTGGCGGTGATGACTCGTACCTTGACGGCTTCCTTTTGAAATGTCTATCATCATCACTGGACTCATAATCTACAGCATTGAAACTACTGGTCTTCCTACCACCACCACTAGTAGTAGAAACGGTCTTGGCAGGAACCGAAGATGTCTTGTAATCATTTCCATTGGAGGGTGGTTTGTGATGGCTAGAACTCGCAGGTGCATCGGAAGATATCTTCTGCTGCTTCTTGCTAATTTCTTCCTCTGGAAAGCTAATGCGAGAAAACACACTTGGCTTTGACTTCTTATCAGTTCCTGAAGTGGTTGTTGTGGAAGTTAATTTGGTTGCTGCTTCAGGCGCAAGCTTGGAAGACTCGGAGCGATGATGATAGCGATCGCGATCACGACCGTGGTCATGATCACCATAGTTACGATCATAATCACGTTCAAGGTCATGATGCTGATCAGCTTTCCTCTTTGCAGGGCGGGAAGGTGCTTCATAGTTCCGTGAGGAATTTTCTGGTGAGGCCTTCTCTGATCGGGGTCGAAGATGCTCGCGGCGATGTTCGCCATCTGACATTTGTGGATTAGGCTTCTGCAACAAAAACAAACATAATTGAAATGATACATCATCAACGGATCATCTAATTCCATCTCATGTCACCAACAAGAATACAATGCTTAAATTGTGCAACTCTGACAAACTCTATGCTGTATCGTTTTTCAGAGTAAACTACCATAACAATATTCGAGTGAAAAACCAAGAAAAAGTAGAAACTTCAAAGCTTTACAGTAGACCCGAGTTCAACACCGTCAGAAAGTTCCAAGTTTTTTACACTTCCTTTGAATTCTCAATATCAATAAATAGAACCGTGTGTTCGTAACCAAAAATAAAAGCATAAAAACTATAAGCAACAGTTAAAACAATCATTGAATCCAATTTACCGAAACCTAATGACACTAACAAATAAAACCTTGTATACACACGTTACGTACAAGTCAGTCTGCCCTAGACAAATGGCTGTTGACAATCATGTAGCACACCCCATCGCATGACAAACGGGAATAAAACAAAGCTAGGGGAAAAGGAACACTTACAGATTTTGACTTCAATGATGAAACATCAGCACTGCTGCTCACTTCCCTAACAAATTCCCGACCTCTAGACAACTCCCTGCAATAATTTTAGAAATAGTAAGTAAACAGTTTCATCCTGTGAATCCATCCCTGTAAATAACATGATATTATTTAACACTTGCAGGAAACCCTTTTCAGGGATCTCAGGCACATGTGCCTTGTTCCAAGGGGTAGGCCAAAAGAATGACTAGGAATTATCCCGAGGTCAATGTAAAATATAAACCAATTGAATAACAATTACCTTCCAGCTAGTCTCTCACTTTCACGCTTCCTCCTCAAAGCAGCTTGCCTAGCCTCAAATTCCTCTCTGCTCATGATAGGTGGGGCAGCATTCATACCCATTCCAAAATCCGCAAGATCTCTACAAACCATTAAATTAAAAAAATCAATTAAAGATGTCCAGGCTCCATATATCATCTACATAAGAAATCAAAAAGAACATAATCCAATATTTTTTAAACAGATAAAATGACATGTACACACTAGCAATACACACAACTGGCCTAAACATAGGCTTACAAATGTTACACATACCTCAGAGGTGGGACAGGAGGAAGCAAATAATTTTGAGCTCCAAAAGGATCTGGAGGCATGAAACCTCCGAATGCCATGTCCATTGGACCTACTCCATATCCGCCCATATACGGCATCGCTCCAGCATAAGGACCCATAAATCCATCCATACCAGGCTGCATTCCGGTCCAGTAAGGGTTATAGGCAGAGGGACCCATAGACATCATATAGTTCTCAGCTGCAAGATCCTGAGGGGTTTTCCACTGCAAGTCTGGAGTGAAACAAATAGGATTCAGGTTATAGAACTCGCATATAGTTTACACCATCATCAAATGCAAAATAGAGGCTGAAAGCCTACCATTTCCCGGCAAATGAACCTTCTTCTTCTTCTTTTTCTTTCCTGAAAGGATCAAAATTAAAGCCAATGATCCATATATTTTCCCTCGTTTCCACTAAAGAAAAAATAGTACTTACTCTCACTCTAATACACAGTACACACACACATACATCTAACTCAGAGTGCAAGATGGAACAGGAAAGATAAAATATTAGTGCATGAACAATGTAAGTTCTTAACAGACACATTTGAGAATTTCTTTAAAAATATGACACCAGAAATAAATCTCAGCCACAAGCTTTCAAGAACGGGAATGATACTGAGGTTAAGGAATGAGATGGCCTCCTCCAAGCATTTCCACCCAGGTTTAACCCAAAATCTCCCCTCTCCCGTAAGGAGATCAGTACCAATGTTCTTAAAGGGTGTCTTCTAACTTGGCCAAACCAATATAACCAATAAATTAGGAAACAAATCATAATTACCAGCCTCTCCAGAAGCCACTTTCTGTTGCACTTCTTCTTCCACAAGTGGGGCACTCCCTTGTGATGCAGGCTCCTTCACACTCATTGATTCCAGTGTAGCCTCGGATGCATCAGCTAGTTTAGTGGTCTTCACTTTCTCCAAGACTTCCTGTGGGGGAATAGCTTCCTTCTTCTCATTAGCTTTATCCTTAACTTCAGGACTTTCTTCCTTGGAATATATTAGTTTCTGCTCTCCCTTAGATGCTGCAGATGTAGTAGGAGAAGGAATTTTTGGTTGTGGGCCTCGTGCAGATTCCATATCTAGAATTGGAAGACAGTAAAATCAATAAGGATCCGTACATCATAGAAGTCAGTTGAATGTTAATTCATTTGGTTATGTTGACAATGATGAACCTTGAACTTGAAAATTGCTTCCAGCATTGTCAGCACTGCTGTTACCGGACTCCAATATACGGTTAATTGTATCTCGTAAGGTCTTATTTGGAAGAAGATCATCAGCAAGTATGTTGGTCGCCCCACATGCACACATTGACTTTGAGATAATGTGGTCCCTTATACCTGAGTTACATTTAGTTAATGTGAGCTTCAGCATACATATACAAATTCATTCGACAGGGGAGTGAACCAAAAGATGAATGGGATAAGCAGAGCAATAAAACTCACATTTATCACAAAAACTTGTAAAACAACATTTGCTTGTTAGAACAGCATCTTTCATTACTTCCTTGCACACTGGGCAGTGGAGTTCAGGTGGAAGGTCACCAACAGAACGAGTGGAAGGTAAGCCCTCAATTTCTTTCTCAAAAGCAGCCCTATTGGAAACAAAAAGTAAGTTTTCAAGCATAACAAATAAAATTGCTCGAAAGCATGAAACAAAACCACACTGATAAGACAAAACAGTTACTCATTGGGTTTCAAAACTGCAACCGCTCCACTTGGCAATGCATAAGAGCCATCAGGAGTTGCCATTAACATTGACTTTGGAATGCCAGTTGGAGGCTTCACCCTTTTAATATCATAGTTAGGATCACCATTTGTGGGGCAGTGCTGAATAAAATGCCCTGCAACACAAATTCAATAGCAACCACAGGTTCACTAAAAAGTATAATCTAAGCAAATGAAAAACGAAAAGTAAATTCAACATACCAGGCACCTTGCAGCGGTGGCAAACATATCCCTGAGGAGGCGTTTTGCGCTCCAATCCTAATCAATATCAATGAGAAAAACAAAAATGTCAGCTCAAACTACTATTCAGAAGCATGGTTACAGCAATTTTATGTCCCACAAAATTTTAAAATTTACCAATCTAAATGACAATAACATCTCTATTAATTGTTCAATCATAAACAGGTTTACACAAAAATCTGCTATATGTTATAGCAAGAAAAAACTGAGAGTTCTGACCTGAATAATCTGCAGATGCATAGACCATTGACAAACTCACTTAAATGATGCAACTACGGACAAGACCAGCACATTCACAAAAACACATATGCATATGCACACACACACTATCTAGGTAATCACTAAACTCTCGCATGCACAAGGCACACTTAAAACAAAATAATAACCAGAAGAAGACGATCAAACATCATTATTCTAGAGATGTAGCTTAAAGTGAACATCCTATACAGAAACCCTTGCCCCCACCCACGAGCATGAATTGAGATCCAGTCCATTACTTTCCAATACATTAATCATCATCATACATGTGTAGAACCCACCTATTGATTGTGTAAATCATGCTTAGGAACGGTGATGAGCGGTGATTAAGTTTGTATTGAATTGTAATGGATGAAAAAAATGGATGGAGCTTGACCCACAAAAACACCCCACCAAAATGGATGGAGTTTGTATTCAATACAAAAAGGGTTTAAGAAACTCACCGAAACTACGCCCGCCCATCCTTCCACCCATGCCCCTTCCAAAGCCTCTACCAGGTCCAAAGCCATCTGCACCTTGGCTGCAAATCCAAATAATTAAGAATGAAAGTTGCATCAATAGAAGAAAAAAGAAGAAGAAATATCACTCATCTCACCGTTGCCAATCTAAGGCAGGAGTATCTATTAAAGCCTTAATCTTGCTTTCCTCATCAGCTTTATTAGTAGGGGGAGCATCAGGAAATGGATTGCTTGACTGGACTGGCAGCGTTTCAGGGATTGAATACAAATCATTCCCAAATTCATCCCATTCTGAGTCTTCGGGCTACAAGTAAATATCCAAACCCAGCATGATAAATTCAATATTCATCGAGGGCAAAAAGTGAACATCAGTATTCCAAAGACAACCCCATTTTCATAGAGGAAAATATTTCAGAAGCAAAGCTTACATATTTTGGAACAGATGAATCAGCATCCATGAAGTTACTATTTTCAGGTTGAGCATTCTCAATCTGATCTGCCACCTTAGGCCTGAGAAGCATAAAAAAAAGTGCAAACTAGAATCAGGTGTCCCCGTGTCCTCTCACAATAATATCCACCAAAAATCATAACCAATCTAAACACACAACTGATCAAGTTCATGCGGTTAACTGAACCAATGATACTTGTTTTCTTAACAAGTTCACTAAAATTAAAATATTTAAGTGGTTAGATATTTAAAGGATTGAAATAGTACTCAGGAGCAGCAACAATGGGCATGCGAGGCCTTCCAGGAACCCGGCGAATTAGTACAGAAGTATTTTTCGGGATTAACATTGCTTCATCAAGATATTCTGAAATTGAAAAGATAAAACAAGTCTATGAAACACTATAGAAATATGTTATTTCATGAACGGAGACAATTACTAAATTTTAGTCCTAAGTCCTAATAACATCAAGTCATGAAACAAAGAATCAGCCAATATAAACTCCAAGGGGAATTCCAACAAAATGGAAGATTTAACCATACTCCTAACGAAAAATAAGGATTCCAATGCATTGAGCAAAGACCAACCTTCATTAGTTTGGGCATTAGTGACGACAAGGTCAAAGTCTGTTCCCCTGCCCAAGTGCTTTGATTCAAATATTTTTTCTTTCAAAGTACCAACACTTATAAACGGACCATCCATGGCAATTGAATCAAAATCTCGTGCACTTTTAAATTTGTAATAAACAGCCATTTTTTACGCTTGTTTCCTCTTAATAATAATAGTAGTAGTAATATTTTTTTTATAAAAGAACACACACAAGAAAATATGAACTTATTTATTGGCCTTCCAAATAATACTAGGCCTGATATTCACCAAAAAAAGCAAATATAAACAGTACAGAATTTTTTTTCTCTTCTTATTCTAAGAGAAACCGAACCAAACTCCACGAATTCTTCTTCGATGCAAAATCCGACGCTCTGACTTCGCGAAATGAACTCTGACAGTTTCTTCACGCTGTATTCCGATAAATCGAACTTTTCAGCTAAACCAGAAGTCTAGGGAAAATCGTAGAGAATAACGGGGGAAAACACTCTTTGCTCCTGGATCATCAAATTCACACGAAATCTTCGATTATCGATTATTTTACTAAAAGAATAGCTCCGAAACAATCAACCCGCCCGGTCCAGATCTTGTAAAACGCGAGCAAAAATAAACCTTCGGGAAATAATCATACGATCGATTGATCTTCAAAATGAAACTCGGAAACTTTGAGACTTGAGATTCTGATACGCCGGAACCGAAAATCGGAACAATACAAACTTGCAAAACGTCAATTGAAGATTGGAGACTGAAAGAATTAGAGAATAGTGATCATCGTGAATCTCTAGGGTTATGATCTGGGTAAAGGGTTTCACAAAAAGGGGGTAATGGAGATGTTATCGAAAAGATATAACCGAATCTGGCCCTTCAACAAAAAAAATAAAATAAATAAATAGATATTATCTATAATCTATAATGGACCGTCATGTCATGTGCCGGGCAATGACCCCAATTATTTTTGGATTAACTGCTTTTTAGGTCCTTACAGTTTCAAGCTAGATAAAATGAGCCTTGGGACATCTTTAGTTTAAATGCTTTTTAGGTCCTCTTAATTTTACAATTAGATGAATTAAGCCTTGGTCCTTGATTTTTTTATGCTAACAGCTTATCAATTAAGATTTCAAAAACTCATTAGAATTCTGCTTTATTCATCTTTATCTTTTTAACTAAGTGTATTCGACTTATTAATCCAATAATTTATATCAAAATTTACATAAATTTAATATGAAGCGATCCTCCCAATTTAATTTTCATCATTCACAATAAGTCTTGTTTCATCGAATCCAAACGAATGATTCGATCGTCACCCATACTAATAAGTAATCATATTAAAAAGTAAAGTTATAGAATGATGATTATTTTTACCATATCTTACTTTTCATTAGTAATTTTAGATAATATTATTTTTTGGATGTAATATTAGATTATTTTAATGAAAAAGGAAGGCAACACCTTACCTAAATGTTACAAACTTAGTATAAGGAGAAGCCGTTTGAATATGATTAGATCCCTAAAAATTCTGATTTGTGGCTAGTTTCGCTGTCCCATGGAACCCATGTAATTTCCGTAAACCAACTAATAAACTTTTTAGATTAATTAACTACATATTTTAATTCTCAATGGTAAAATCTAATAAATTTGAAATTTTATATTTAAAATCAACAAAATTAATTAACTCCAGATTCCTTTTTTCCCAAACAGTTATAAACTTGTTAATCTACACCATAACACATACCCTATCACCAAACAATCTAAATCTTAAACTCTACGCCATACATATTAAACATCTAAACCCTAACCTTAAACTATAAACCCATATTAAAATTAATAGACTTATTAAGCTTTATATATTAAAATATTTTCCTTCTTATAAATACATAAAATCTAATTACTACCCTTACATTTCCTTGTAATCAATCACGCAGAACCAATAAATTCAAATCAATTTAAATGGGAACGTAAGAGCCAAAAATTACCATTGCATCATGCAACAGGGACAAAACCAGGCCTTGACCCCTAAAAAATATTCTTTGTAGTCCACGAAACGAAAAAAATTACACTTTTTTTCCATTATGCCACTTTAGATTCCCGGTTTTACCCTCCTGTAGCATTCTTTTCATCAATGCAAGAGATTTGGAATCTAAACATGTTACATTAAACTTCACCATTGGTATCAAGCAAGGAAATCACTGGTTCATTTGGTTTCCTTCTCCCCTAAAACCCTAAAGTGTACAAGACCATGAAAATAGAACTCTAATGGGAAATAACAACAAAACAGAGTAATGAAAGAGAAGTGGAACCAAGGGAGAGAGATGGAAGTATGTGCTTGGAAAGTAAAGAGAACAGAGGAGGTTGGAAATTTTCTTTCTTTGCATCACACATTGCTTTGGACACGAGAGGGAATCAAATCAAAGAAAGTGAGAAAAAAAGGAAACATTTCTCCCTATTGTTGTGTTTGATTTATTTACAATATCAATAAGACAATCCAAGAGTTTTCTTCACTACGTTAAAAACAACAAACAAGAGCAACACCATCACCAACTTCTTTGAAGCCAACACCCTAAGATTTATCCTTAAACCATGTTTTCTCATTAATCTTGTTGTTGTTATACCCATCATTAATAGCCAAGAGCCAATTAAGCAAACCAGAGTTTTAACGGTCTCACCTGGTCCGCTCAAGTTTACTGGATCACCTGGGAGATCCACATAGGACCACTTATGACCAACATCATTATCTTCCGGGCGGTTTAGGCCAAGGCTTTCATTCAACCAACTGGATAACCAAATAAGCAACTTTGCAAGCCATGCAACCTCATCGTCAGAGATCGGGCGCTTCATCCAGTCACCCTTGTATGTGACATTAGCTGAGGTTTGGTTGCCAACTTTTCTGGGCTTGAAGAGTTCATCACGGATGTGTTGAGGTTGTCTCAGTTCAGGGGAAATTGGAATTGGCTTCACTGTAGTGCCACCAAACAAGTAGCTCACCTTTTCTTTTAATGAATCAATTAACTGAATGCCGTGTGCATGTGCCATATCACCACCCTGCAACTCAGCTTCTGCACGCAATATAAACAACTGCAGGAACAAAATCATTGTCAATGGATGACAACAAGTATTTGGGATAGATAACAGAAAATGCAAGTTGAAGGTTTAAAATTACAAATATTAAAAGTTGCAAAAAACCTGAAGTAGTCGCTGTCCCCCATCTTCTCCATCACTAAAGAGTTTTAGATCTTTGTTCCAGTTTGCATGCAAGAAAGATCCATCAGCATCACTTTCACATAAACCATCCTCCCAATCCTGATGTGTCACCAGCCAAAGAAAGTCAGAAAATTGTGCATATGCAAGGCCTCAAATATATGGGAATGGCCAAAGAGACACATCAGAAACTATTGAGAAACCATAAATGGAATTAAAATAAAAACTAAGATACTAAGATTGGAACTTCTACTTGTAAACCCTTATTTGTTAAAACTAATAAGCAACAGGAAAAGAGCATGGAGATGCACCCAGTAATCTACCTTCAATTGTTCACAAATTGAAGGAACAAATCTATAAAGGCCATTGAGGGGTGATTTACTTGATCCACCTTGTTTAGAATGATAAAGTCTATCTACATTCTTTATAAGATCAACCAGCTCTTTAGATGATGTCAGCAAACTTATAACCTGTAAAACAAGAGAACAAATGACAGAAAAAATCTTAGAAGAGAAATAAAAAATAAACAAATAGACTAGAAGATAGCAACCTATCTTAAATCATAAGAAAATCTAGGTACATGGTACCACTACCAAGGGCACAGTGTTATCTACCTTATTCCACCATTCAGCTCAACACATCTCTTGTTATCTAAACCTTAGCAACAAAGTGTCGATAGCCTATAAAAGGACACTCAACCATGATTGGAAATGATAGGAAAGTTAACAATCACAATAAGAAATGAACTGAATTACCTAAAAGCTAAAGCCCACATGAAATAACCACAGCTCCCAATCTAGTATGGTACCCTCTATAGTCTATACTGACAAGAACAGTGTTGCCAAGGTATGTGCCTAGGCATGTCTATCATTACACCTTAGACCCTTTCAGGTGAGGCACATTTGATCAAGCGCCTAGTGTGCCTAGAGGAGCTTTAATTGTACAACCATAAAAAAAATGCCAGAAAACTCACAGAATCAAAGTAAGGATGGCTATAGTTAAGAAGCAAACCTTCAATACCATCTGGGCAATTACATCTGGATCTGTATGAAGGAACTTGTGCGCAAACCCAATGAAATGCATAACCAGTGAACTGTAGTATAGAAAATTAGACAACACAAAGGCTTGCCATGCTGCAGAGTATCCAGAAATTTGAGACTGTGTTTCCTGATTCCTCACATCCTTACTTGTTCCATTGACAACCACATCAAGCTCTGCAAAATCATCCAAGCTGATTGTCCAAGGCTCCATATAACTAATCCATACAGAGAAGACCTGGGATGTATTCTTTATTGAACTTCCCACAGGAGATAACAAGAATGTTCTCAATATAAACCTATACAATGGCCTTTGTATCCAAGAGTTCCATGAGCCAACAGAACACACAGAGGGTGACAAGTAAACAAAATCCCTTGAAGTCCCACTATCAAAACCTCCAGAAACCCTCCACCTCGGACTTTCATTATACTCAATATTGTCAAACCCATCCATACTAATCACTGAGCTTAAATTCAGGTACTTCACAAACAACTTTACCACCTCACCCAGCCCGCTTGTTGGTGGGATCTCCCCCAACACTGACCTAAACGGAAATGACACACCAAATGATTTGCATACATTAACAGGCAATGGCGAAAAATCATTATCAACCAACCAATACTGCACGAAAACGTTGACCAAAAACTCAGCACGAAGCAAAACAGAACCATCACACTTCAGAGAGTGATTCAAAATTGAACTACGATAGGGTTGGTGAGCATCCAAATCAAATATAGGCACAAATGCACGAAGATAAGCATATGAAAGCTGTATATAGAGATTACCCTCAAATTTTTGCTCCATTTCACGCTTAATTGATCCTGAAAATCCCGGAATTGAACGTCTCCAGTTCTCTAACCTAAACTTAGAGCTTTTTACTGAATTCGAGTCTAAACTCTCGCCATTCCCTTTACAAACAGGATAATAAGCGAACCAGAACATATAGTATTCGAAAACATTCAGTTGAAGTTGACATAAAGAGCTCTGAACCGAATCTTCTTTGACTTTACCTTTAAAGAAAGGGCACAAATCAGATATAACCCGGCAGTATTTTTCGTTCGACAACATGAACCGAACCCACTCAGGGAGGCGTTCAACGGGGAAAACGTATTTGACGAGGGAATGTCTATCAACAGCTGAAATTGAGTTCATCAAGGTTCCATTTGGGGAAAGGAGGGATAATATGCTGGAGGATAAATCCACGTGGCAAGATTGGGAGGCGAGTTCGATCCAGCCATTGGACTGGGGAAGCTGGGATTTCTGAGGCGGTGGAGGTGGGGGAAGTGACGTGACGTCATCGAAGCCGAACAACTTGCAAATTAGGGTGGGGAAGGTGATGGAGAAGAAATGTCGGGACTGATCGGGTGTATGCGATTGTAGGAAGGAATCGACGGAGGCGCAGGTGGCGGAGATTTGAGAGGGGGCGGTGGAGGTGAGGATTGCAGAAGCGAGGTCTTGGGATCGGGAAAGCGAATCGACGGCGTACGAGTGAGGGAGCATGATAAGGTTTCGTGGTAAAACAAAAGGGAAAGGATTAGGGTTTTTGCTATGGCGGGGAAAAGGAAACGCAGAGCGGAAGAGGTAAAGAGCATAGGGTTTTTGATTTTAAACAAAAAGGAGAGCAGGAAATGTGGCGCGTTTTTAAGGGAGGATTCTCTTAATGGAGAAGTGACGATATGGACAAATTTCGGTATAACTTTCCTAGGCGGTACCTTTTTGTTAATTATTTATTAACAGCTATACTACTTAATTATTTATTAATTATCCTATTAGTTTTTTTTCTTTTTTCAGCTTTTTATTCAGTATTTTTTTTTCTTTTTTTATTCAGTATTTTCAATTAACATACTTTAATTATTTTTAAATAAAATTATAAATTGTGTTACATTTTAATATAAAAGTATGTTAAATCGAATGTATTTTTAAAATATATTTTTAAAAACTAAAAGGGAATCATATATTTTTGTCATCTCTTTTAATACTTTCAGTTCATTTTATTAATTTTTGTGATATATATTTAATAAACGTAAATTATATTATATATTCTCAAATTGTTATTTTCATTTAAGATCAAAGACCAGTTTAAAGTTTAAAATATTTAATTCAACTGAATTCGATATATTTATATATTTTAAATATATTTTTATATATTATATTTAATATTTTTATTATTTTTCATATAAGTCTAGTTTAATTAAATTTTTTATTAAAATAACATAGTCGAGTTAAAAATGAGTTATATTTTTATTATGTCGGATCGAATTAGCATATGATAGATTAAAGATCATGACAAAATAGATTCTAATATGATAATTAATTTTTTAAACCAGGATCGAACAACTAAAAATCCTTAACCCGCCTCGTTGTCCTCCCTAGATGATTGCTTACTTTGAAAGGACTTGCAGGTTTCTTGTATTATATTATAGCTAGATGATCGCACTTGAAAAACCATAATGAATTCATTCAAGGAAACAATACTTATAAGTTGCTTTTGAATTCCAAGAACACTTAAATATAAAATGAGATATAATCCTAGAAGAAACAGATTTTAAGACTAATAACTAATGCTATAATCCAAGAGATCGGAGAAACAGATAGTTGGCTAGAGCAGTGAACCTGAGCTTCGTCTCTCGGCACTTTATTCGATAATGGCCTAATATACGGTTATGCTACTTCATTTGTCAGAGTCTTGATGTGCGAATATGCTGCTTCAATATCGGCCGAATGTACTCGAGGTAACCATCCGGCACGACTGTGTCATTCAAAGGATCCTTCCATGCTTCCTGATAGAGTTTTTGATAGACGTTTCCGTCGTAGCAACCGAGGATTGAGCCAAGGTAGTGGTCGGTGTAATTGAATGCATCGACGAGGACAACAGCATTTGGACGGACCTGAGAGGAAAATGATATGAGAACTAGTGGATTCGCTGCCTCCTTTCTAGCTGAGCATCGTGTTTAACCAGATCGGAGTGTTGAAACTAACCTGACCGTACAACAGTCGCAGCTGTTCGTTTGCGAGTTCACCTTGCTTCGGGGTAATGCTGCCGGTGGCAACGAAATCTCCAAGATGTTTGTGTAACAGATGCAAAGCATATACATTGCAGAGGATCTCCAACTGTCTTTTCACTCCCTTTCCTGGTATGTCCTGCTGCAGTTTCTCAAGGAACCTGGGGAAAACAAAGGTAAGATCTTAGAAAAAAATTCAGAAAACGAACAAAGCAGACGACAGTAAGCAGGATTTCATTAAACTTCTGTCAATAATTTTACTCAAAAAAACATGAAATCTAGAATTTTACGCGGATAGAGTTCGTTGAAAGGCTTGAAAGGCTTACTTGGAAACAACAATTAACTGACAATGAGCAATTGCAGCCTCAACCAAATCAGCTGAAAGTTCAGAAAAACCTGAAAAATAAAGAGAAAGTGCAAGCACATCAAACATACAGACATCAAGGACTTCAACAGAGAAGTTACGGCACAACCTTGGACTTAAAGCATCAAACCTGTTTTGTTTTCTACCATAACAAATTACAAAATGATGTTCATTGAAAATTCATCCAAGGTTTCAAATCATATGACTCACAGTATGCCAAAATTTTAAAGAGAGAACTTAGTTGAGTAACACGATGATGAAAAAAATACGGGTAAAAGAGAATACTTGCTTCTCAATCTAGGTATAATTGTATAAAGGACATACCGTCTTCTGGATTCGAAAATTTGCCAAGGCTCTTTGCACATGCAATAGACATCCTCACAGCCCTCGCTTCAAATGCCTCCAATATTATACTTGGCTTTAGCCAATCCTGAGCTGTGAACCAACACAAGATATGACAGATTTAGTGTACTCTGGCATTCAGCGAATTCTAATTAATGTTTGTGAAAAAACTAATGTTTTCAACCTTCCAAGGTATAAAAAGGATAAGTTGCTAACATTCTCAATAGGAAAAGAAAGTGAAGATGTAAATGATACCCATTTCAACTTCACAGCGGCATTGAATGAGGTGTTCTGCTCGACCCATGTAAGCTGTTGTCCCAACCGGCTTCTTCCCCGACCCCAGCTGGGAAACTGTTTTCATCAGAAATCTTGCAACCTACAGAGTACAGACACGTTCCAAAACGGCACCCAGAAGCATTATCAACACAGCATCAAAGAATTTTAGATTCAATCCCTACTTTACCCATTTCTTATTCTTTACTATAGATTCATCCAATCTTTATAAAATACCATAGAACACAAGTTAACCCCCTACCATCTAAAGAACAAAATGAACATACCTGTAAAAGCAGCACGACATTGTCTCCTTCGTAAGTGCAGGTAGGTATATAAACTGCAAATAACTCAGAGAGCCCACTGTTAGAGAGATACCCATGACCACCACATAATTTTCGGCATTCTTCAATCGCATCCTGAAACCACATTTATTTTATTCAAGCTAAAGCATAAAAAATAGATGTCATTGAGTCATCGACTGAATGACTTTTTCTATATTGAATGCAATTTTTTTCAACGAATAGAAAGACTGTTTATGCCATCTAAATAGTGATGAATATTTTACAGAACAACTAGCTAACAAGAATATAAGTTAATAAAGCTACAGCAAATTAATCAATATTTAGGAGTGGTGAAGGTTGGTAAAAGTAACATACTGCCGTTACAGAAGTAGTCATAGATTTTAACCCCGCAGTACATGCATGAGCTTCAGGTAATGTCGAGAAATCATTGGCTTGCAATCTTCGGGTCACATCAGTGTACAGCCACTTCAGCCACTCACCAACGAATCTGAAAGCATAGGCAGAAGCAAGCAAAGGAAAGAGTCTGCTTTGCTGAGTTTTATAGTCAATCACCTGAAACAAAATAAATAAATGAAAATAATTAGATCATTCACCACATTAAAAAACTAATTCTGAAAATTCAGAAGCAGCAAATCAGAGATTCTTCATAACATTTATTTGGAAGTTTCTATGGGAAAGAAAAATCATTAGAAGTGATTGTAAAAGGTAGCTGTATACAACAGCAACCAATACTTGAAACATGTATATGTGTACAATATCCAAAATATGATACCTGGGTCTCTGGACCACCATTCTGAGAACCAAATTGTCTACGAACAGCACTATACCTTGTTGCTATACAAACTGCCCTAGCTAAAGCACAAGAAGCATCAGATACAATTGTTTGTCGAACATAGACCATAGTACCATAAACCAGCTGGCGGGGAACATCAGATTGAACAAATTTCCCTTCTCTTGTAACCTGAGAAACACTGAGACATTTGGAGAGGAAAAAGAGAATCAAACTTCAGAACAATCAACTTTCTTTCCATTAAAATTAAGCTATTAAGCGTGGCAGTTCAACACAGATTATAACCTTTTGGCTTCTTCATGGTGGTTTTCTATTGAGGAAGGAAATTTTCTAAGTTTTATATTTATGAACTATCTAAAACTTATATAGGGTTAAGAGAAGTAGCAGAAAGTTTTGCATCTTCTAATTTCACTGGAGACAATCACTCATTACAGGAATCATCTGAGAAACTTATTCAGAAGATGCTTCCCTCTATGCAATTCTAAACTTATATATTTCCATGCATTCTCTCCATAGGATGGGCAACCAGAGAAACATCAAATGTCAGATGATATATTAGACTTCAGAAAAAAAAAGTAGAAGTCAAGAGAGACAGAGACTTATAGAGGCAGGCATGGTTAGAGAACAAACCGCATTAGCATTTGGTTCCTTGGAATGCGCACATGATCAAATCTCAGAAGACCATTGTCCATGCTGTTATAGGCCCCACTTCCAAATTTCATTCCAATATCACCGACTGTTATGCCTGGAAGAGGCAAGTGATCATCCAAACTACGCAGCTGGACAATAAAACCTGAAAATGGACCTCCTGAATTAGTATTTGAAATACCACCTAAATCAGTGGCTTTATGAATTTAGAACTTACCATGCACTCCATGGTCCTGTCCACCAGTTATAAGACGAGCATATACCACAGCATGCGTAGATACTTTACCTAATCCACCAGGCCACCACTAGTAAGGACAAAAAGCTAATTAGAGCGTCTTAAGTCAAGACAATACAGGGAGACCAAATATAAGATTAAACCCTTTCACAAATAATTTGAAGTGCCAACAAGAAAACAACGCATTGCACACGAGAAAAAAAAGGAAAGGACTAGAAGGTGTCTTAGCCAAAAAAATCATAGAGAGAACAATTTAAGAACCTCTCATTATAAATTGCTTGAATGATGTAACTAGTCAATGTCAAAGAAAGAATTGGTAAAGACTCACTTTGCTTGAAGTCAATGTTGGACTATGAAGGTCAAATTCATCAGTCTGAGGATCAAATGTTGCAGTAGTTTCAAGCCCTTGGACATTGGATCCATGACCAAGTTCAGTTTGTGCATAGCATCCAATTATTTGCATCTTATATGCCATTGGCAGCCACTTCTCCTGCTGCTCACTAGTCCCTTGCCCTTTAATAGCAGGAATAAACATTCCCTATAAAGAAGTATACACTAACATGTTAAAAAAACTTCCAATCTCTTTCTCTAAGTATTTCAAATCCTATTAGGAGCACAAAAGATACCATTATTGTATATTATATTTGACAAACTAATTAAGTTAATCAGGGTATGTGTTTTCCAAACAGTTATAAACTGCTTAGCATTTAAGTGGCATATACAATAGTAGAAAATTTGTGAAGCTTAGAAGCAGGAAAAGAAAACAGAACGTACCCAGTGCAGATCTGTGAAAGCAGGCTGATCCACATAAGACCTTAACATATTGGCCTCTTCTTCTGTTATAAGAAGATTTTTATATTAATCAAATAGCTAAGTGAAAAATCCATTTAGAGGAAGAGAAAACAACTTAAAAACGAACCAGAGAGACGAAGGTCAATTATCCGCTTCCATGCATGAGCAGCTTTTCTCAAAGTATCTTTAAACAAGTCCTTCCTAGTTAGCATAGTTCTGTTATCCTTTCGAAAGACCTTGAGAAATAGCAACACGATTAATTAATCATTAAAGAATAAGATTAAAACTCCAAATGAAAACTGAAACTAATCCTTTAGTTCAGGTCACTGAAGGAAGGGAAGTTAGAGATTAAATTTGCTCTAACAGTTTCGTGAGAAACAAACAGTAAAACACATGGTTCCAAAGAAAGACTAAAAACGCGCCTTATGAGTGGAAAACCATAAAAGATTATTTAAACAGTATGTTTTCAAGACAATTGACAACAAAGTTTAGCTCCATTATTTTCATACATGCTCACTGGAATCAAACAGAACAAATAGCAGAGCAACGAATTAATGACGGTGGGATGATAATATATTTCTGATAATAGAATCTGTCAAAATTCTACTAGGAATTTAAGTTCCATCCTACGATTTCTTCAAAACCAAACAACGAGGAAACTGAGAGATATGAATCTAAAGAAAGTAAAACTAACAAATCAATAAACAATAAGAGTGAAGAAAATCATTAAAATCCGTGAGAAAACTTAATAAATAAATATATTCCATAATTCCAAGTTACAAATAACCAGAATTACTACGTACTCAAAACATAAACGTCACATCCATATAACGCGAAAAAGAGATAAAATTCTTTTTAAAAACTACATTACCGGATCGCTAGCGACGAGACGAGCCACTCGATCGGAAATTTCATAGTTTCGACGAGATCCAGCCCAAACGATCTTCATCTCCTCCAAATTGAATTCCGCCTTGCGCCTCTCTTCCGCGTGGTAATCCAGTGCCTCCATTTTCTTTTCCTCAATTCAAAATTGAAATTCCAAAACGAAAAGAGACAATTCGTATTCTGAATATCGAAGACGGTGAAGCACAATAGGAGTAGCCAAACTGAATATAAATAAGCTTATTGGCCTTAGCTAGGTTCGGGTTCAGTGCAAGGATAAAATCACGGCTGGTTTGGTTTTAGTTAAATTTAGCTATTGCATCATTCTCCTCCTCAAACAATGCTTCTTCTTCTTTTTATTGATATTTAATTTAATATTAATATTAAATTATATTAAAAAAAACACAAAAACAGGAGGGAAAAAAGCACGTGAAAACTGCAAACGAATGTCTCCGTGTAACAAAATAAAAGGGTAAATTACAAAATTTCACCGCTAATTTTCTCATCATTCATATTTAAGCAATTTAAATATTCAATTTAATCATTAAATTTTTTTTTTTTATTTTGGTTACTCCGCTGTTAAATAATTAACGGGTTTATGACTAGACATCTATTTTTCAAAAATTATGAATAACCTCAAAAAATTTGTATACAAAATTTTATGATTTTATATATTTTTTTAATTCTTTAACAATAAAGTATATTTTTTTTTCAAATTTTAAGTTTTAGATTAAATTTTGTGAGTTTTGAAGTAAATTAAAAAAAAAACAAAATTAATGGTGATAGAAGATAATGAGAAAAAATTGTTATTATCTTGGGTATTTGATGAAGGTCTCGGATAATAATTATTTTAGCTTCGATACGACATATGAATAAAATTAAAAAATTTTAAGAAAAAATAAAAATAACATGGTTGTCGTGCTAGAAAAATACAATTCATATTAATGATTAAAATAAAATTAAATAGAAAACTAAATAATAAAATTGAAAATTTTAAATTTAAATAACTAAAATAAAAATAGAAAATTTTTGAGTTATGAAATTTATAGTTTATCAAATTACAAAAAGAAAAGAGTTTATTTTTGATCGAAATAGTCTTAGAATTCCATGTAATTTTTTAGTCTATTCATTCATAAATTAATTATTGTTTTAATAAAATTAAATAGATTTTAAAGATATTAATAACAAAGGTCATAGTAAGTTTCAAATTCTTGATTTTTTATATTTAAATATTATATTTTTAATTTTATCTCATTAATTTAAATATTAGTAAAAAGGGTCATAGAAACTAGAAAGTTTCAATTAAACCATAAATCCTCTCTTCACTTGATGTACTTGCCTCAACTTCTAACCACCATGCCAAAGATTACCAACTTCACATCCCTTTCTGAACTAAAACGATTCTAGAATGTTTAGTTTTTATATTTCATCTATAATATATCTAGATTTTAATTATTATAAAATCATAAGATTAGAGAAAATATTTATCATATAATTTATAAAAATAATAGTTTAATAGATTGCTAATTATTATATACTTTTTAAAAGTAATATTAACTAAAAATAAATAAATTAAATTATAACATAGTGTAATAAAGTCTGGGTTCATATTAAACTATATATAATTTTAAATTAAACTATATGATTTTTTCGCAAATTATTATTTCACACATTATTAGTAAAAAGATTTTACAAACAAAATATCCAAGGGGACTACATCTAAATATTCAAAAGAACGGTTGATATATTTTTTTATTGTATTCGTTTATCTTAAAATTCCTCGCACAAGAAACACTCAAATCTCTTTTTAATATATCACAAATATCTTTAATAATTGTATTTTTGGACAAGACTCTCGAGGAGCCAACAATATTCTTTTCATCCGCTATGTTATTCGTTTCTAATTCAATAGTTCGAAACTAAGACATAAAACATGAAAATGATATTATAAATCACTCGTATCTTATTCATAAGCAGAGATAAAATTATATTGGGGTAAAACGTGATAATTGTCCTCTTCACCCCGATTTTCTTTTTACTTTTATTTTTTTAAAATTATTTTTTTATAAATTTATCCTATACTTTTAAACATTTATATTTTACTCTTTCAATCCTAAATCTCGATACTGTCCTGCCCACAGGACCTGAACAATCCCATGAAAAATAATATATTTTTGTTTTTATTTAGAGATTTGTTAGAATTTTCCTACTTATAAAAACTAAACATATTTTACAATCCTACAAACCTTTTATTCAATTCTATTTAAATTGATTGATTGTTTTATCTCGTGTTTCGTGCCAAGTGGACCACAGCTATTATTTCCCTCAGCTGTGCAGTAGCAGCTTACAACTTGTCATTTGTCAAACTCCCATTCACTGCACTACACGCCGACGGACCATCTAATCTACCCTTCAAAGAGACTGACTAGTAGTATTTAATAGAATTATATAATTTTTTATAATTTATATATTTAATTATAAGTTTTTTATCGATGGAATAAAAATTTTAATTCTATCTTATTTTAATGAATTATTATTTAGTAAGATTATATTTTAACCTCGCCCTAAAGCACCTTAGCATCTCACAAATATTTGTGGAATTTACTACATTTCTGTTTGTCAAAAAAAAATACTAGTAGATTTCAGAACTTACCAATCTTTCAAAATTAAACCATAATGTTTTTTAATTAGAGTTAGATACTAACATCTACATAAATTTATATATTTATAAATATATTTTCTGTTGTTATTAATGATAGATGCACATATAATCGAGGATGAATTTATATTTATTCAGAATTTTTTAAAATTTATATATTTAATTTTGATTTTTAAAATTTTTATAAATTAATTCTTAAATTTTTATGATTTGTGCTAATCCTTAAATTTAGAAATTTTATATCTATTTTCGTAATGAGATGATAATCTTAAAAATGTGAAGTTATTTTTAGTTGTGAATATTGTCTGTGTTCAAACCTCCTCCAAATCTAACCCTAACACCTCACCTGATTGATTACGCCGGTTGCTTCCTCTTTTCATCCCATTCCTAGAATGCTTTCCCGTCCTCGAAGCTGCGAACTTAAAGCCCAAAGATTTATGGGTTTTTCTGTTCATTCTTTGAAGGGCATAATAATGGAACGTAACCAAATCCGCAATGGTTGTACAGGGATTGTAGTTGCAAAGGAGGAATCAGGGTGGATGAAATAACACACTTGAAATATGTTTTTTTAATTATTTTTTAAAAATATTATTAAAACAATAAAAACTATTCAATGCACCGATAATAAAAATAAAAAATAAAAATATTTTAGTTTTAGAGTTAATAATATAAATGATATATAAAAGATAAATTTTAGTTTATATTCTAACTATAACCCATAAACAATAAATCATTACACATAAACTTTTAAACTATAATACTTAAATTAAATCAGCGTTAATATTTATAAGAACATAAAATTTAACACCTTTGAATTGAAAAAATTATTTGTAAAATAGTACATACGCATAAAAAATAGCGATAATTAAAAGGGATTTTTTATGTATTTTTAACAGGATTAATTTGTCCAATTTCAAAATAGTGTTTTTTACCTACAAATTTATAGTAAAAAGTTATAAGAACGACCTAAAGCTAAGCATTGAATTAAGTTATTCTAAAATCAGAAGAAAAAGGAAACAAATTTATTTAGTTGGTTTCACAACAGAAATGTATAACTAAAACAAAACCAGACTGCATATAATTATTATTCTTGTAAGTATTAACAACCTATAATGCTCAGACTCTGAACTAACCTAAGGAGATGGTTGAAGATGAAGTTGGTCTTAAACAGCATGGATTGGGCTCCCACTCAAACCACGAGAAGCCGGATTGGCATGGAAAGCCGATTGTCGGGATGAACCGTCAAGTCTTAGTGAAAGAGACGACGGGCCATTGTCACCAATAGATTCTCCCAAACTCAGTTTGGACATGCCCACCAGCTCATCGACATTGATCGGGTGTGTCAAGTGTACTGCTGTTGGTTTCACCACTTCATGTGTGTTGGTTTTGGTTGGTTCTGTGCTGTAACCCATCCAATACGGAAATGGAAGCGGAATGAAGGGTGGGTAGTAAGCAGGGTGTAGTACCGGGTAACAGGGTTGTATGCTCTCCAACGTTGTTGGAGGAATCGGTTCTCCGTCATTCGAGTTGTTGGAATCCATTGGTTCGTCTTCTTCATCCAACGGAGGAGGAATAGGCAACTGGTCATTGCTCTGTGTTTCAGCCTGCAGAGGGTCTGCGGGGTACAAATCCTGTGATACCATTGGTGTATCGCCCGACTGCAAGAAAGTGAAGGAAAAAGATCACTCGGAGAAATAGAAAAGGGGGCAAACGAGCTTGGATACAAAACGCTAAACAAATTATATCGACTAAATGTAGACCTTTTTTTTGCTCCCCAATAATTGCTTTAATCATTAAGAAAAGGCATACTTCCAATACAAATACACGAAAAGCTAAAATAAACATAGAGCACCCTACTTGAAAAACACCAAACGACCATGCGAAGAGCCAAGCGATCAACCCTCCTTCCCCCAACAAACCAAACCAAACCCGTCTGCATGAATTACACCAAGCGAACTGTCCAAAGTCCATTGACCTAGTATAGTGCAGGAAAGCATATACAGACCACCTAAATAGCTTCAAAACAAAGGCACCAAATACAATCACCCATTAAAATACACCCAACTCTCTTCGCACTAAATAACCCCACCCAATCCACGCCCCTTGCAACCTAAACCTTCTTATATAATCAAAACAGCCTACTTGGAGAAGCTACCCACTTAATAAAAATCAAAATCAACAAAAACACAGAACTAAACATGCAGCACACTATGGCACAAAACCCAAAAAACTCGCACCATACACAAAAATAAAACTCAACCCTTCCAAGGCAGCAACACCACCAAACAAACGGCCAATGCGAAGACTAAAGGCTCCGAAACAACCAACCCAAAAAACTAAAGAACACTAGCAACCTCCTGCACTGTCCAAAAAATCTTACCACAATAACCTAAATGCGAAAACAACAAAGAAGCAAAATCTTCACAGGCAATAATACAAACCTCAAGGTTATGTCCACCCTACTCGAACCATTTCCATCAATTCGTATAGTGGTTTAGAATTAGAGTTACTAGTCGAATTTGTTATCATGTGACAATTGAGGTATCATTCATAGAGAGAAGGGTACTAACTTCATCCGCTACGATATCAAAAAGGCTGGAACGCCTTTTTCTCCTAGAAACATGGGACTGCCTGATGAAATATTTCTGAGCATGGCTAGCTACTTGAGTAGGAGTCCTTGATATAACATAATTGCGAGAGATTCCACGCCAATCACCTTTCCCAAGCTTCTGCAGACCAAGTAGAAACATCCTATGCTCCTCTTCAGTCCAAGGAACACCTGCAAAACAAATTACAACTGAATTCGACAATGGCGGAAACTAAGTACGAACGCCCTTTCTTACTACACTAATGCTTTGACAAATCAATGAATGGATCACCTAGCCAGTGCTACACCTTGTAAGCTCTAAACAAGGATTATATACATATATATTTACATATTCTGCATCATTATTAAAGGCTTTATTATCCGGTTCATTTCTTAATTCATCAGCAACCCAACTTACTGCAATAAAAGCACCATGAAACATTACTCCAAAGCTATGCATATTAAGTATTTATAAATGAAAGAATTCCACCACGAAAAAGTACAACCTTACCTTACTCCCTAAACTAATTAATCGCAAAAACATAAAAGTGAAAAGTAAACATGTGAAATTCTCACAAGATCACTTTCATACCATCACTCATGGTCTTTAATCTGATTCCCACCTAATAAAAACTAACAATTAAACAAATAAGAAACTAATAAAACCAATAAAAAAATCAAATTAACCCTTCAAAGAAACGAAACCTTTTTTCCTATCACGGCTGGAGGACGATCCACGGACAAAATCCTCAGAAGCATAACCATCGGCGTGATCTGGACCCTCACCGGGCGATCCCGACCCGTTCCCGTTATGCGAGGCGGAATTCGAGCCGGAGAATTGGGATAAGTTACTCATACTAGCACTCTTCCGAATCAACCCGTTTGTCAACCGAACTCCGAACAGCTTGACCCCGCGATTCGGGCATGTCCGGGAGTTGTGCCCGTTGTGGCTGCAATGCGAGCAGCGGCGCGTCATTTCTGAACGCCGGATCGTTTCGTTTTGGATCAGATCAGATAGGAAATAGAGATAGATATGAATCGGATATTGGATGATGAATCAGATCCGTAGCTCATCCAAATTAGGGCTTTGCTTTTCAACCCAAAAGAGAAATTAAAAAAAAAACACGAATTTTTCTCTTCGTATATTGGACTCTGGCTGTGTGTTATTTATAGGAGAGAAAGAAGGAGAGACAAGACAATATCCACATGATATATTATCGTGTTCTTCTATTTTCAGTTTAAATGAAATGATCTGACGCTTCGCGGCTGTTTACTCGGACAGTGGGACATCAACGATTTTCAGCCGTTGATCCGGTCAGATTTTGTGATGTATATAACCATTGAGCATACCCAAATATCAAATACGTTAAATTATTATAATTTTTTCAAATATTAAATGTCTAATTAATATAGAGTTATAAGTATTTTAAAAAATAATAATACTATTTTTTTTTGATAAATATAATAATAATATTTTATTAATAATGTATTGTTATATTTTATGCTTTTAAAAAATATCAAAATGATTATGGACTATTATATCTTTTATGAAAGGGTTATTATAAGTGAATTTAATTAAATTTAATTAATTAATAACAAATCACCAAACCAAACATTGAAACAAAACACGTGTACGGCAAGATTTGTTCCTGGGAAGAAAACATAATCTGGTACTCGGTCCGGGAACCAACGTCCAACAATGAAAGTTGGTTGATACGTGTTTGGACCGTCCACGTGGAGAATGAAAGCCCTTTAAAATGAGACGTGTAGCATATTCGCGAGTATAATAACTTTATCCGCTTTATCCAAAGTAACAGATATTATCATTTAGTTTTATATATAAGTTATTTAAAAATTAAAATTAATACGAATTATTTAGTTTTAATGATTAAAATAACGGTTATTGTTTTTAAAGATTATGAGTTTGAGTCTTAATAATGTCAACAAAGTGATCAAGCGATCAATGTTTAATGATTAAGAATATACTTTAAAACAGATACTGCTTGAATAGTTGATTAAAAAAAATTAAAATTTTATTTTTAAAATTAACTTAAATTTTATAATACACTGGAAAACATCATTTGTATATGATGATTTAAGAAAAAATGTTGTTTATAAATAATGTTTTTATTTTTTAATTATTAAAAAATCAAAATCTATGAAAAAAAAACATTAATAAAAAAAATTAAAACACTATCTTACTTTCACCGTAAATTTTAGCATAATTTCTAAAATAAATTTTCAAAATCCTTATTTCTTTAAAATTATTTTAAAAATGCAATATTCTTCTAATTACTTACAGATATTATTTTAGCATTCTTTTCATGGACTATGCTTCTACTTTTTGCGTGTTCTATTCCAAAAATAGTAATTATATTTTTTGTGGGCCCAGATTTCTGATCGACAGCTCAGATTTGGATCTGAATTTCTGTAATTAATATCTTCAGAAAAAAATTACTTACCTTAATTATTTTTCAATGACGAAATTATAAATGGATTACCCTTTCTTTAATGACTTTTATTTTCTCGGATTCTCTTTTTGTTGGGTCAAGAACAATTACAGACCTTGAGAAAGGGTTGCGGCGTCAATTTAATTTAAATAAATTAATCATTTCACTGTAATACCGAATAAACCGATATATTAAGATTCGAATTTAAAATCTTAAGAAACTTTAATTTTATTAATAATCAATATTTGAATTATAATTTTATTTAAAAACACGTTTTAAATTATATTTATGATGCTCGCATGTCATTTTTATCATCAATATGAAACAGTAAACATTAACTGAGATGATAGAAAAACCAAGAAAACGTGACAAAATGGTGTTTGGATATCTTTGTCTGTCGGTTTCAAGTCAGATGGCACGTGTAAAATGCTGTCAACCGTTGAAACATAGGACATCAATGTGACATCATCCTCGGCAGATGTACGGTCAAGATTTAATCTCAACCACAAGAAGGATTTTGTTTTTCTAATTTCCTCTGGGTTTCAAATGGCGTTTTTCTTGCTGTTTACTTTTTTTTGCGATCGATTGCAACGACTAACATCCTGTTTTCTAACACCAACTCTACTCCTAGTGTTTTGTCTCATCTCGGCAAGTCTAATTCTAGGTGATTTTTATAGTAATTTTAAGTAATATATATATAATTTTTTTAAAGGTATAAAGATAATTTTAAGCTTTAAAGTTTATAATTTTTATTATTTTAGTTTTTATTTTTTTAAAGATAAATTTAATATTTATCTTATATTTTTGATAAATATCTCATTTCTGAATAATATAATAATTAAATAGTTAAAAAATTAACGATAATGATATATCATATATATATATATATAGAGAGAGAGAATGATATTCAAGATTAGAAAATGTTTAGTAACATTTTATTTTAGATTTAATTATTTTATATTTTATGTTAGAATAAAATTATATTTTACATGTATATGTTTGTCATTATCGTAAAAAAATTAACGATAGTGACATGTTATATATACGTAGAATGAGGTTAGATTTCATGTTATTTAAAATATATTATCACATATATATGACATGTCAATATCGTTAAATTTTTAACGATTTAATCATTATATTAGTTAAAAAATAAGTTATTTGTTAAATTTATCTAAAAAATTGAATGAGTGTCAAAATGATAAAAATTATAAACGTTAAAAATTAAAATTATATTTATGTATTTTTTAAAATCTTCGATAATACATCCCACAAACTGTTTAGATTAAGTTTTTTTATACCAATAGAGGTTAGTCCAAATTATAAATAATTTAATTTCGTTTAAATAAATATTGAATCATAAATATAAAAATTAGAATATTTATCTACTAAAATTAAGTATAAAATTGAATCTATATATAAAATAATATATTGATTAAAGAGATCTTGAGTTTAATTAATTTTGCCGACAAGATATATTATCAGCCGGTTAAAGAATATAAACAAAATACTACTTTAAAATTATTTAAAGGAATATTAAAAAAATCATTATGCTCGGAGCTAATAATTAAGATAACTTATTTCCTTCCCCAGTCTTCTACATCAAAACAATAGAACAAAAAAACAACCCTTCTAACTGTGTGTAATTAGCTGGCAACCCGTTGAATCCAATTATAACAGAATAACCTTAGACTCAGTTTCATTTGTCTAACACTCGGCATTGCCTGGACACTAACATTACAAGAATCTTAAAACAACACCAAAATTATGGGTCATGACCATTGAGGTCGTTCATCTTCTCACGAATCTCCTCCTACGCCCTCTCACGGGGGTTGCACCAACACCCATGGTTCCATCTTGACTTTTCTCTTCATCATCGCTCGTTTCGTCGGATCTCCATCTCAACCCTTCATGTGCAGTTTTGTCCTCCAATGGCTTCTCTCCATGGCTGCAAATATCCAAAATGGGAAAGATGATATAGGAAAATCTTCCCCCCTCTGCGGTTAAAAGGAAAATAAAGAGTAGAAATCAAAATCTTTACCTCCAAGTCACATCCATTATGTCCACGGTCGGAAGCACATTCCGATGTTCGTCATCTCTGTCTGATTGACCCCTCTTACCGGAAGTATTTGATTGCAAGTTACGTGCCAAACCATTAAACAATCCCAAGTTACTGCTAGGTGTAGAAGCGGGATTAGCTGTCACCCGTCGGGAATAAGGAGGACTTGTGTTGCGGATTTGGTTAACAAACCCATTTTGCTCACTGTCTGGAATGGTTTTATCAGATTGTTTTTCACGTAGCCGTCTGCTTGAAAGCTCTCTTGCTGAACTCTGACCTATACCTTGTAATGGTGTAGAAAATATGGGACTTGAGCGATGAATTCCAGGACTCGAGATGTTCTCAAATTTGAAGTTTTTGCTTCCTTCAATATTTGATAATCTTTCTGCATCTGCAAAAAACTTCCCTGGGAGAATTGATGTAGATCCATGGGCACCAGCACCAGCTTCAACATGAGAATTGTTGGCATATCCACCCAATATTTTAGAAATTTCAGATACGGGTGGTCTCAAAGGAGCAGCAATTTGGTATGGTTGTAGAACAATAGAATCAGAAGTAGAGGGAACCAACAAACTCGTTGATTTTGGTTCTTGAAAGTCACGGAAACCAGTTCCTGTTGGCATTTCATCTTCCTGACGAGAAGTAACTACTATATCAGGCAATGTTCCAGTCTTCACTTGTTGTTGAAGGGCTTCTGGAAGCAATTCTATACCTTTATCCTATTGAAGAGAGGGTAAGCAAGTCAGTAGACTCTCTATAAATGCTACTTGCTACCAGTAACCTTCAAACTTCACCGAGAACGGAAAAGAAAAGATAAAAATGATAGAATTGAGTTTATTTTAATAGCAGCAAAAATGGCAGCTAAAGTTTAAACCAACTTACAACCAAATTTTTTCTCCTCTGACGATGTGATTCCATAATTGATAGAGCTTCTAGAAAATTTTCATCACCAGAATGAGTTGAAATGAAGTCTTCCTCCAAGCTCCAAAGTTTAAAATTGACTTGATATGCCTCAACATATCGATAGCGCTGGATTAGTATCAGAAATCAAGTTAAAAAGCTCCAGTAATACATTAATACATGTTATGAATAATCTATTTGATCTAGAAAAGAAACACTCCTAAAAGTAATGCTAGAATCCATTGAATTGGCCAAAAACAAGAATTATATAGAAGCAGACCGTTAAAACAAGAATCACACAAATTACTTAAGGCCTAAATACAGGGCAAGCATTCATGAGCAAAAACTTAAATGTTCCAACATTCAATGAAGCAGTATACGGATATTATGTTAAAATCACAAAAGACTCAAGACGATACATTTCCCATCATTGATCTTCCATACCGTACATTACCTGAAGATAGAATACAACAAGGAGACTTCCGATAGTAGACGTGGGGTTATCAGTTGCACAATCTAGTAGGCATTTATGGATATATTTCTCTTCTTCACTATTCCACGGTAACTCTATTATTTGATCAACCACATTCCTCCTGATGCATAAGCAACAAAACTCAGTGACCAATACTTCTATCCAGTCCATCCAAGACCTGCATTGACCTTTTAAGTCATCAAATGCATCCCCATTCCGTTCATATTTGAACTTCTTTTCCCGGACTTTTGTACAGATCATTCGCTGATATGCAAATGCTTCAGTCAAAAGCGCACACTCCACTTTCACCCGAACAATAGTAACAGCCTCACCAAGTGAAACCATCAATGATCCACCATCACGACCAGACCCACGTATCACCATTTGTGCTGCCTTAGGATCCTGCCTTTCTAATAGAACTCGTGCAATCTTTGGATGAGTTTCTGGGCCAGAGATCTCAGGAAGAAGTTGATGACATTCCTGAGACATATGATTGTGAAAAAAATCAACACGTGAAATTATATTAGAAGTGTGCACACCTAGAAGGACATACAATGGTTATTTACTGTCATCCCCTTAATCAAGTACAATGGTTTACAACAATAAATGGACCACAAGAATATGGTAAATAATTAATTTGGGTTCTTCAAACTCCAAGCATTTCTTTTGGATTTAGCAGAGCAGCGCAGAGCAGAGCTGAGCTAGAGGGACTATATTAGTTCACTCGTATATTAGTTTATTAGAGGGTATAACTCGCAATTAAAAGAGAAACTACGTGTTATTTTGGGTGAAAAGAAAACCTCGTATGGACAGTAATAAACATTAAAGACGATACCATTTAGTTTAAGCTTTAACCAGCACCGGTAAAATTCACTGAATAGCAAGTAACAAAATTTAGCAATATTCAGATATTAGGAGTACAGGCACGGTTTCCATCAATGCTTAGGCATGCATGTATGAATTATAATACATTGTAGAAATATACTTCAATAGTCACTTTCTTAAGCATTGGACACTCATACCAGTCCACAGCCACAGCACAATTTAACGGCCATAGAAACCATCAGACTACTCCAATTAATGAGGTAGTGAGTGGCAGATAAGTTAACGGTGCAAACAGCCAGCAAATGGTTATACAATTAATCTGAAATCGTCACACAGTAAGTAAATATGGAACTTAGAATCAAACAAGCTTTTATAAGAATAGATACAGAAATTACCAGTAAAGCTTCATGTGAGTGGTCATCCAGAAGACAGAAAGTAAATGACTCAAGTAATGAATGCCTGCTTATTCCAAAGGAGCCTGCAAAGTCATCAATGATAACCCTCCATTCTTCCTCAGGCCTTCTCCAATGCCGATCAAACAGGTAATACACAAACTACATCTCAGTTAAGAAAAATTAAATGAGTGTTCCCAATAAAAACATGCCCAATCAACAGAATCATAAATGAAAATCAAGTTAGAAAGAAAAGGATACAATTGCTTGCTTGGCAACCACCAAATCAGAAGCACCACGTAGAAAGAGAATGTCCACAGCAGCTCGAAAACTTTCAAATGGATAACATCCTGCAATTCCCCCTACTTTAGACTGAAAAAAGGACAAGGTTCCGTTCTTCTGCAAAAAGGCAAAATCTGACTCCTCCCCCATCTCGTATATGTCAAGGTTTTCTAGTGCATCTTCAATGAAAAGAGAAGCACCCTGTCCAGTGGAGTCGGCTGAGAGATCTAACAACTCAGGTGGAGGCCATGCACGCGCAATTGCAGCTGATTTCCTTTCACGGACATGATTACGCCAGGATGTGCAATCAGCGTGATGAGACCTCACATCTTCCAAGAATTGGTGCCTTATACACCATATTGTGATCTCAATATGCTGAAAATTTAAAAACAAATATTGTGGAAAATATCAATTATTGCATGATTTTAAGATTGTATGTTTTGTTTAATTTGTCCAGTGAAATGCTAAAAGGAGTCTCTACACCGGTTTGCAATAATGTACAATACTAAAAGACAAATGGTGAACACAACCACATTGCCTCAAGAAGATCAGATAAATGCAGTAACCAAATGAAAACCATTAATTTCCCAAAAACTCCAACCCAACCTGTGACCTGCCATATTCTTTACTAAGCAGATTTTCAAGATTGCAGGTTCTGAGACTTAGCTACAAACATATTGCTCTTAAAAGATACTAAAATATGGTAAAACATTTGCTTAACTGAATCAAACCTGCTTTGTCTTCAATATGCTCTCTTGAAGGTTGTGTAAATCATGAAGCTGTGCTGAGAGACGACCCTTGAAAGATGAGTCCAAAACTTCAAGTACATTGGATAAGCTGGCAAGGTGTGCAAAAAATTTTAGAAGTGAACCTATCTTACTTTCCATCTCTTCTACTTGAAGATAATCTGATCAAACCAGTTAGGGACACCAAACACACATTGCATAGACAAAAGATTAAATAGCATAGTTCTCAAAACATTTCATAAATATTCAAGGATACATATACGTTGAAGTTCTGTTCCTATGTTTTTAAATGTCCACTTGACCCAATCCTTGACTACCTTCTCATCCAGCAACAAAGCAGTGACAGCATCACTGGAAACAGCAGTTTCATCCATACATATATCTGTAACATCTGTTGTTTTCTGTTAAGGTAAGCATGAATTTCTAACAAACAACCAAGGCAGTTCTAATCAAGACTTTGTTATAGAAAATGTAAGCAAATCAGTGTGCCCTGCAATGTTAAAACCTGACCAAAAGAAGAGCAAAAGGATACAATGACATATCAGAGAAGCCAAGTTATTCTCCAAGGCTACATCAAAGAAAGAATAAAGACGCTGGACATCAGCTGTGAGTTGATTATTTCTATCTTCTTTCTCTTGAAACCTCTCATCACATCTTCTAGATATGAGACCGGCATCTATGCACTCATCAAAAAGGCGAAGGCGAAGTCTATTGTTACCACTTTTTATCAACGGGGTTCTACAAATTGGGCAAATATCATGGCGTTGACTACACTCCGCACATAGAGAAGCATGTCCACACGAGTTTAAGGCATACTGTACATAACGCCCGCAGCTTCTCAAGTCTCTAGCTGCTCGACAGTGCTCAATTTTCGCCTCATTGACTAACTCGCTAAGGTCAATAGTAGCCAAGTGTTCCAAAGCTTCCTGAAATTTAAATTAGAACCTAATATAATTTCACATACTAAATATCTCCGATAAACAACACTACCAAATTACGTAACAATAATTTATTCTCACGTTACATACATAATAAGCTATAAATTCATTTCAACATGAATTGGTTTTTAATGCTTAATTGAATTCAAACCCTAGTATTTGCAACAACAAAAGTTTCCTAATGCCCGATTCTACGCAAGAAAAATTGAACTCAATGCGCTTGTTACAGCACCGTTACAAATCATCAAAAAATCATTAAGAAGTGAAAACCCTAAGACTAAGAAACGTAAATGGCCTAGGGCTTTTGCAGTTGAAAGTTAGGGAAGAGTACCTGAACAGCTCGGCTACTGAAGTTAGGTTGAAGAGGAGGAGAAGCTGGTGATCTAAAGGTTCCGCCATTAGCTATGGAACTCGAAGAGAAAAGTTGACCGTTGATTTCCGATTTCTCCATTTAGTTTTCAATTCTGGTAATGGATTTGCCTGGGAAAAGTGAGTAAAGTTTACAGTGTTTTCAACCTATAAGGCTCAGGGCTGGGCAGATTGAGATGCGATTTTAAATTAGGAAAATAAAATCAGAATTATATAATCGATATATGAATCCTAGGCTACCGGAAATCTTTAAAGTTTAAACTATATTTAAATTATAAATTGAAATTGAAATTGAAATTTTAAAATATTTTAATTGAGTTATTAAATTATTAATATATTATAAAATTAATATTTTTAGAATAATAATTTTCCTGTTTTAATTTAGACTCAAAGTTAAAGTAACAATACTAAACCTTTTTAAAATATGTGTCTGTCTCTAATATTTAAGACTCGAACTTGACTCAAATTATATTATTTTTTATAATATAATTGTTATTATAGTTTGTTATAATGTATAATTTATATGAAGCAAAAATCATTTTTTATAATAATATATACAAATATAGTGTAAGTTGTGAAAATAGGGATGATAATTTGACCCGTTTTGTCGGGTACTGATTCGATTTGATCGGGTAATTTTTTAAAAATTGAGTTGGGTCGGGTGATCAAAAAATAAAATCGTGTCGAGATCAAGTTTAGAGTGAAAATTTCATGACATGACCCGATATGTTTATATATATTTTTATATATTTAATATTTTTATTATTTTTTTTTTCAGGTCGGATGGAGTTTTCTTGTATTTTTTATTAAATATCAGAATCGTATCAAAATCGGATTATGATTTTTATAATATCAGATCGGTTAAAAATAAAAAATATTAAGAACAAGTCGGATCGAGGTTAATCAAAAAACTTAAATTTTGAGTCAAGGTCGGAACGTCCGAAAACCTTACCCGTTGTCGTCCCTATGTAAAAGGTGTATCAACTCAAGTAATCCTATACTAGATTGGGTTTGTTTTATTGGGTTCGTTTGACGGTTTTGATTTGAGAAGCGAAAAGTTGAAGTTCGAGCTTCATGTGGGCTTAGCTTAGAACGTTGTGGATCAACATGTGACATGTGTAGGGCTGAATTTTGCCCGTGCTTAATAAAAACATGTGCACGGCTTGCTTGATTTTATTTCGAGATGCTCGTTTAATTGTGGACCGTTTCTTCAGTTTTTATTTCTCATAATTTAAAGTATAAAAGAAAAAAATCGTCACGTAAATAATGAAATATTATTATTTATAAATGATTTAAATTTAATAATTTATTTATATGATATATGTATTCAGAAATAGAGTTATGATTTAATTATGAGAAGATAAATTATTAATTCTAAAAGTAAATAAAAAATTAAAATTTAATTTCATTATTTATAAAATTGAAGTGTTTTAAAATTTGAATAGACCAAAAAAATTAGCGCCAAAGTGTAATTTTATTAAGTTTAACTTAAAGAATCTTAAAAAATCAACCAAAAGTTTTTAGGAGGATAATGACTTGAATTTCGTTTTTGTTGGAGTCGTGAGCATGAATAATCGTTACACCCGTGATTTAATTGTGAAACAGTGTTAGATTTAACTTAAACATTCGTTTTTTTCATATTGATTAACGCACGAATATTTTTTTTATAACTGAATATAACAACAAAATCAATTTTAATTGTAACGACTTAAAATCTATCAATGACCTAAAATAATTAACTTATTTAAATTTAAGGTAATTATCCCTCTCCCCCTAATTAATTTTATCATTGTATGCACTTTATGAAATGACTATAATTAATAAATAAATATTATCTTACAGTCCTACGAAATAATTAAAAATAATATAATTCAAACAAGGCATTGAAAAAAAACCTCAATGCCAGATTAAGATAAGACTACACTTTTAATAAATACAAGTAGACCATGTTCTTCCCAACAAGCTTATTACTATATCCCCATCCCTTGGGGCAAAGATCCTCGTCATTAAAGAGGGCAAAAAACATATATTTTCGTTGCATGCTACAAAATCATCATGAATAGCATTACTATTTATAAGGATATTTATGGGAATTCAAGTAAGTCGTACAATACCACACGTGCATTCCAACTCAGGGTTTAAAACATCGATAAAAAACGATAGGTTTAAATGAGTTGCTTAGCCGTTAATCACATGGTGACCAGCTCACCCGGTCAAATTGTCCGACACGTTGGGACAACTAAATGCTCTAAAAGGAAACTACTTTCTTTTTGGGAGGGATTCACGTGGACGTATGAAAAATTATAAGATAGACGGCCGGGATTCGTTTTGGGAGATTAAAAAATATCATCCTTAAAGCATCCACTTTAATGTTTATGATTTTTTTTTCTTTCAATAAAAAAATAATGTCTATGATTTTATTTTATTAAAAAAATAATGCCTTTAATTTTAAAAAAAATATATAAAAAAAATTTTCTTTTATCGTTTTTCTCTTTATTTTACAAAATTTTTATTAATAATTTTTTAAACCCTAAACTCTAAACATAAGTCTAACTCTAAACCCAAAACCCCAAAGCTAACATTAACAATAACCCTAAATACTAAACCCTAATCCCTAAAGCTTAAACCATAAACCCTAAACCTAATTATACCACTAAACCCTAAAGCATTAATATTAAACCATAAACCTAATCTAAACAATAACCTTAAATCTTTAATCCTAAACCCTAAACCCTAAACCTTAACATTAAACCCTAACCCTAATCCTAATCCTAACATTAAACCCTAACCTTAACCTTAAACCCTAAACCCTAAATCCCAAATACTAACCCTAACTTAACCCTAACCTTAAACAATAAACCCTAACTACAAACCCAAACCCTAAACCCTAAAAGCTAACCCTAATCCTAAACTTAAATACTAACCATAACCCTTGAATCCTACATCCTAAACCCAAACCTAAACCCCAAACACTACCCCTAACATTAAACCCTAAATCCTAAACTCCAACCCTACACCCTAAACCTTAACCATTACCCTAAACCTTAAATCCCAATCTTAAACCATAAGCCTAACCCTAACCCCTAACCCCTAAACCTTAACACTAAACCCTAACCCTAAACTCAAACACTAAAATATAAAACCTAAACCATAACCCTAAACTCAAACACTAAAATATAAAACCTAAACCATAACCATAAACCATAAACCATAAACCCAAACCCTAAACCCTAAACCTAACATTAACATTAACGTAAATAATAAACCCTAAAACCTAATCCCTAAACCTTAAACCCTAAACCCTAAACATAACCATAACACTAAACCCTAAAGAGTTAATATTAAACCCTAAACTTAATCTTAATAATAACCATAAATCCTTAACCTTAAACCCTAAACTAGAAGCCCTAAACCCTAAACCTAACCCTTAAACCCTAAACCATAACACAAAACCTTAAACCTTAAACCCTAACTATAAACCCCAAAACACTAAAACATAAAACCTAACCCTAATCCTAACCTTAAACCTTAACCCTAATCCTAACCTTAAACCTTAAACCTAAACACTAAACCCAAAATCCTAACCTTAACCCCTAACCCTAAACAATAAACCCTAACTACAAAACCTAAACCCTAAACCCTAAACCTTGAACCCTACCCTAAACCTAAACTCCAAACTCTTCTACTAACCTTAAACCCTAAATCCTAAACCATAACCCTAAACTCTAAACCATAAACCCTAAACTTAAAGCATAAACCCTAAACCATAGACCCTATCCATATCCCTAACCTTAAACCTAAACCCTAAACCTTAACCCTAAACCCTAAACCCTAAAACCTAAACCATAAACAATAAACCTCAAACCCTAATCCTAAACCCTAAACCCTAAACTAAAACCCTAACCCTAAACCCTAACCCTAAAACTAACATTAACAATAACCCTAAATACTAAACCCTAAACCTTAACCCTAAACCTTAAACTATAACCCTAACCCCTAACCCTTAAACACTAACCCTATTCACAAACCCTAACCAAAACCCTTAAACCCTAAACCTCAAACCCTAAACCCTAACACTAACCCTAAACCTTAACCATGAACCCTAAACCTCAAATCCTAACCCTAAACCCTAAACCTTAAACCTTAACCCTAAACCTTAACCATAAACCCTAACTTTAAACTCAAACCCTAAAATATAAACTGTAAACCATAACCATAAACCTTAAACCCCAAACACTATCCTTAAACCCTAAACCTTATCCCTATCCCTAAACCCTAAACCTAACCCTAAACCCTAAACCAAAATTATTACACCCGAATTTAGGAATAACAGAAAATAAATAAAAAATAAAAAAGAATGAAATTTAAAATAAGGGGATAAGAGAGTTGAGAGATTTTAGGAAGAGAAGTTGGAGTTTGTTGGAGTTGCCTGCAAGGGTAGGACTGTGGGGTTTGATCCTTTTAAAAGAGAGGAGAAACACAACAAAGAGGGGGCATTGAAGCAATCCGAAAGAAAAGAAAATCGTGAGAAATCTGGTGAAGCTAGGAGGGGCTGCTGGAGATTCAAGAAGCAATCCAAGAGGTTTCGAAAGGTAAGACTACATTCTTAGGTTGTTTCATCTTTATTATTTATTGTTTCAGGCTTATTTTTGTTGCTTAAGATGACCTTCATGATGTTTAGGATCGATTAGAGGATAGAGATTCGAATATGGCAACCGGATGTTGATTCGAGTAGTTTAAGATTTTTTTAAAAGGTAAAATCGAATATTTAGGAGTGAGTGTGGTGATTTTGATGTTTGGATCTTAAAAAGTCGGGTTTTCGAGGCGTTTTAGGTGTTTTTAGGGTTTATGTGGGCTTTACCGGCGCCGGAAACCGTCACCGGCGTCGGAAACGACGACGGAGGAACAGTCAAAGTCTTCTACGTGGTGGCTGGAAAACTCGCCGGCGCGATGGTCGGCGATGGTGCTTCGGATCTAGCGGCGATTCACATGGTGCTGGGTGGCCGTGTTCTTCATGTTCGCGATGAACATGAAGAACATTCAAAGTGTTCTTGGTAAATATGGAGGTTTGATCCATTTTGGTAAGGTTTTCTAGGTTTAGGGTGTTAAAGTTCAGAGAGTTTTGAGAACAAGTGAGTCGGCCCGAGTTGGAGTTGGTCCAAATGACCGAGCTGACTTGGTGTGTGTGGGGGTTTCCCATTGCGAAACGGTGCCGTTTTGCATCAGGGGATCCGTGTGTGATCTTCGGGTCGACCCGGAGACCCGCGTGTTTTCGAAAATAGGGGAAATCTCTCCCGTCAGTACTTCGAGCTTTGGACTGTTATTCACTATAGTCCCCTTTTCGCTGATTAAGGCCCCAAACATTATAATTCACTCAATTTAACCCCTAATTGACCCTAAATCGAACCCCAAACTTAAAATTTGATCAATTTAGACTTTAATTAAGGTTAACTTAATTTTTAAAACTTAGAATTAATTTAATTCGACACATAATTGAATTTAATTGTTCTAAGTTTAAATTTAAATTTTTTAATCTAATTAAGTCTAATTCACCCCTTAAGTTCGAACATTTGTCATTTTAATCCTCCTTTTATTCATACCATGTAATTCCCCTTATTATATTTTGAGCTCCTATGTCTCTTTAATAAAAAGTTGCTAAGTTCCTTTATTTTATTTATTGCTTTATTGTTTTATTTATTGTTTCATTCATTTATTTATTTAATATGTTTGCATTTTTAAAAGCATGTAGTATATTTGTTTAGGGTAACACTTAATTTTCACGTAGATTAATTAAAGCCTTTCTTAGGATTAGTCACTTTAATTTCATAATTAATTTAAATAGGAAGATAATTTATTAACGATGATGTTCTAATCATATATCTCGGATACACTAAGTGGTCAGTGTTTTGAAATAATATTATGTTGGCCAATAGTGTACTTTGGTATCGTATTTGGTGTGTCATCGAAACATAGAAAATGGTAAATAATTTAGGGTTAGAATTTAATAAATTAGGTAAAACTAGAAACACCAATAGTATTATTAATTTTGTTTGGTGTCGAAATGGTAATGTTATCATAATACACCCGGTGAAATTAATAATTTAATAGAGTTTTAATCATTTAATTAACGGTGCCTTATAGGTTAAAACATAAAATGAACCAGATAATAACCGATCATGCATTTAAAAAACTTTTGGGGCAGAACTTATATTTCTTTAAATACGAGTTAAGGTTTCCTATCCAGAGGATGTCTTATTCAAGCTCGTATTTAAAGGAAATATATTTTCTCATTCAAAAGGATATTCTTACTCGAACGACATTTGATTGACAATGACGAATTAAATTAATATTATTATTCGAAATGCCAAAATGCCACGTGTAATTAATGAGGTACCAATCTCGGGCGCTCGTAAGGGTCGTCCTTACGCGTAACCGACTCCCGAACCCAAATGTTTTTCAAAATGAATCTTTGGTTTATTTTATGGTGTTTGGCCTACCAAAGTGGTCGGTGGCGACTCCAAATCAATTTTAAAATTCAAATTAGATGTTTTCAATATGACATGATTTTCACAATTCACGAATAAAATGGTGAAAACTCGATTTTCCAAAACAAACTTGCCAGGCTATTTTCCACACATATTCGGTTTTAAAACGGTCGCGACATAAATCATAACCCTAAACCTTGAACCGTGCATCCTAAACCCAAACCCAAACCTTAAACCTTAAACCCTAAACCTTATACCCTAAACCCTAAACCTTAACCCTAAACCCTAAACCATAACCGTAAACCGTAAACCTTAAACCCTAACCTTAACCATAAATCCTAAACCCTAAACCCTAAACCTTAAACCATAAAACCCTAAATCATAAACCATAAACCTTAAACCCTAACCATAACCATAAACCCTAAACCCTAAATCCTAACCCTAAACCTCAAACCTTAGCCCTAAACCCTAACCATAAACCCTAAACCTTAACCATAAACCCTAACCCAACACTCAAACCCTAAAATATAAACCCTAAACCCTAACCCTAACCCTAACCCAAAACCCTAAACCTAAATCTTAACCCATGAACTGTACATCATAAACCTAAACCCAAACCCCAAACCCTACCCCTAACCTTACGCTAAACCTTAACCCTAAACCGTAACCATAAACCGTAAACACTAACCTTAAACCTAAACCCACAACCCACAACCTTACCCCTACCCCTACCCAAAACCTTAAACCCAAACCTTAACCATAAACCTTAACCATAAACCATAAACCATAAACCATAACCCTTAACCCCTTAACCCTAACCCTAAACCCTAACCTTAACCCCTAACCCTAAGTCTAAACCCTAAAATATAAACCCTAAACCCTATCCATAACCATAAACCCTAAACCCTAAACCTAAACCCTAACCCTAACCCCTAACCCTAACCATAAACCATAAACCATAACCATAAAACCTAACCCCTAACCCTAAACCATAACCATAAACCCTAACCCTTAACCAAAACTAAAACCCTAAAAATATAAATCGTAAACCCTAAACCCTACCCCTACCCATAACCATAAACTATAAACCCTAACCATAAACCATAAACCTAAACCCTAACCCTCAACCTAAAAGCCTAACCCTCAACCTAACCCTAAACCATAACCATAATCCTAACCCTAACCCCTTACCCCAAACCCTAAGCCCTAAACCCTAAACATAAACCCTAAACCATAAACCTAAACCCTAAACCCTAACACTAAACCTTAACTCTAAACCTTAAACCCTAACCCTAACCACTAACCCTAAACTCAAATCCTAAATTATAAATCGTAAACCCTAACCCCAACCTCTAAACCCTAAACCATAACTCTAGCCCTAAACCATAAACCCTATCATTAAACCCTAAACCTTATCCACATCCTTATCCCCAAACCCCAAACCATAACCATAACCCTAAACCTAAATCCTAACCCTAAACCTTGAACCATAATCCTAAACCCTACCCTACCCCTAACCCCTAACCCTAAACTATAAATTTAAACCCTAGCCCTAGCCCTAAACCCTAAATCTTAACCCTAAAAAATAACCCTAACCCTAACCCTAACCCTTAACCCCTAACCCTAACCCTAACCATAAACCGTAAACCCTAAAACTTAACCATAACCCCTAACCCTAAACAATAAACCCTAACCATAAACCATAAACCCCAAATCCTATCCCTGAACCCTAAACCTTAACCATAAACCTTAACCACTAACCCTAAACTCAAACCCTAAAATATAAATCATAAAACTTAAACCCCAAACCTTAACCATAACCCTAAACCCAAAACTTAAATCCTAACCTTAAACCTTAAACCTAATCCTAAACCCTAACCCAAACCTAAACACTAAACCCTACATTAACCCTAAACCCTAAACCAAAAACTCTAAACCCTAACCGTAAATCGTAAACCTTAAACCTTAACTCTAAACCCTAAACCTTACCCCTAAACCTTAACCTTAACCCCTAAACCCTAACCCCTAACCCTAAACCCTAAACCTAACATTAATAATAACCTTAAATAATAAACCCTAAACTCTAATCCCTAAAGCTTAAACCCTA
Source organism: Abelmoschus esculentus (assembly GCA_035048815.1). Classification (NCBI taxonomy): domain Eukaryota; kingdom Viridiplantae; phylum Streptophyta; class Magnoliopsida; order Malvales; family Malvaceae; genus Abelmoschus; species Abelmoschus esculentus. The sequence goes on from JAUCBN010000004.1 coordinate 2,548,261, forward strand.
AACCCTACACCTAACCATAACACTAAACCCAAAAGCGTTAATATTAAACCCTAAACCTAATCTTAACAATAACCCTAAATCCTTAACCCTAAACCTTAAACCCTAAACCCTAAACCATAACACAAAACCTTAAACCTTAAACCTTAAACCCTAACTATAAACCCCTAAACCCTAAACCCTAACTATAAACCCCTAAACCTTAACCCTAACCCTAATCCTAATCTTAAACCTTAACCCTAAACACTAAACCCTAAATCCTAACCCTAAATCCTAAACCTTAACCCTAAACTCTAAACTTTAAACCCTAAACCCTAAACTCTAAACCCTACCCATATCCCTAACCTTAAACCTTAACCCTAAAACCTAAACCTTAACTCTAAACCTTAAACTCTAAACCTCAAACCATAAACCCTAACCCCAAACCATAAACTCAAACCCTAAAATATAAACCATAAACCCTAACCCTAACCCCAAACCTTAACGCTAAAACTAACATTATCAATAACCCTAAATACTAAACCCTAAATCTTAATCCCTAAAGCTTAAACCATAAACCTACCCATAACACTAAACCCTAAAGTATTAATATTAAACCGTAAACATAATATTAACAATAACCCCAAATCCTTAACCTTAAACCATACACCCTAAACCCTAACCCTTAAACCCTAAACTATAACATAAAACCTTAAACCTTAACTATAAACCCCTAAACCCTAACCCTAATCATAATCCTAACATTAAACCTTAAACCTAACCTTAAACCTTGAATTCTAACCCTAACCCTAAACAAAAAACCCTAACTACAAAACCCTAATCTTGAACCTAACCCTAACCCTAACCCTAAACCTAACCCCAAACCTTGAACCATATATCTTAAACACTAACCCAAACCTAAACCCTAAACCTTAACCCTAAAACATAACCCTAAATCATAACTCTAAACTTTAAACCCTAATATTAAACCTTAAACCTTGATCATAAACCATTACCCTAACCCTAAACCCAAAACCCTAACCATAAACACCAAACCTAACCCTAAACTCACCCTAAAATATAAACCCTAAACCCTAAACCCTAACCCTAAACCATAAACCCTAACCCAAAACTCAAACCCTAAAATACAAACACTAAACCAAACATTAACAATAACCCAAAATACTAAACCCTAAACACTAATCCCTAAAGCTTAAACCCTAAATCTTAAACCTAACCATAACCCTAAACCTTAAAGCATTAATATTAAACCCTAAACCTAATCTCAACAATAACCCTAAATCCTTAACCCTAAACCTTAAACCCTAAACTATAAACCCTAAACCCCAAACCCCAAACCATAACCCTTAAACCCTAAACCATAACACAAAACCTTAAACCCTAAACCTTAACTATAAACACCCAAACCCTAAACCCTAACCCTAACCCTAATCCTATCATTAAACCCTAAACCTAATCCTAGCCTTAAACCCTAACCCTAAACCCCAAATCATAACCCTAACCCTTAACCTTAAACCCTAAACCCCAAACCATAAACCCTAACCCTAACCCATAATCCCTAACCCAAAACTTAAACCTAAAATACAAACCCTAAACCAAACATTAACAATAACCCAAAATACTAAACCCTAAACCATAATCCCTAAAGCTTAAACCATAAACCTTAAACCTAACCATAACACTAAACCTTAAAGCATTAATATTAAACCCTAAACCTAATCTTAACAATAACCCTAAATCCTTAATCCTAAACCTTAAACCTTAAACCCTAAACTATAAACCCTAAACCCTAAAACCTAACCCTTAACCCTTAAACCATAACATAAAACCTTAAACCCTAAACCCTAACTATAAACACTAAAACCCTAAACACTAACCTCAACCCTAATCCTATCATTAAACCCTAAACCTAATCCTAGCCCTAAACCCTAACCCTAAATCCCAAATCATAACCCTAACCCTAAACAATAAACCCTAACTACAAAACCCAAACCCTCAATCCTAAACCTAACCCTAAAACTAAATCCTAATCCTAACCCTAAACCTTGAACCATAAATCTCAACCCCTAACCCAAACCTAAACCCCAAACCTAACCCTTAACCTTAAACTATAAACCCTAAACCTTAAACCTCAATCCCTACACCTACCCATAACCTTAAACCCCAAACCCTAACCCCAAACCCTAACCCAAAGCCCTAAACCCTAAACACTAACCCTATCCATAAACCTTAACCCTAACCCTAACACTAACAATAAACCCTAACCGTAAGCCATAAACCTTAAATCCTAAACTTAAAGCCTAAACCCTAAACCCTACCCTTAACCCTTAACCCTCACTATAAACCCTAAACCTTAACCATAAACCATAACTCTAAACCCTAAACCCTAAACCCTAACCTTAAACTAAAACCCTAAAATATAAACCGTAAACCATAAACCCTAACTCTAACCCTAAACTATATCCTTAAACCCTAAACCCTAAACCTTATCCCTATCCCTAAACCCTAAACCCTAACCCTAACCATAAACCCTAAAACTAAATCATAACCCTAAACCTTGAACCATACATCCTAAACCCTAAACCCTACCCCTAACCTTAAACCTTAAACCTTACACCCTGCACCCTAAACCTTAACCTTAAACCCTAACCCTAAACCTTAAACCCTAACCTTAACCCTACTATAACCTTAAACCCTAACCCCTAACCCTAAACCATAAAACCCTAAACCCTAAACCTTAAACCCTAACCCTAAACCCTAAACCTTAAATCCTAACCCTAAACCCTAAACCAAACTCAAACCCTAAAATATAAAGCATAAACCCTAACCTTAAACTCTAAACCATAACCATAACCCTAAACCATAAACCATAAACCTAAATCCTAACCCTAAACCTTGAACCGTACATCCTAAACCCTAACCCAAACCTAAACTCCTAACCCTACCTTAAACCTAAAATAATAAACCCTAAACCCTAACCCTAAACCATAACCATAACCATAAACCCTAACCTTAAACCTTAAAACTAAACCCACAACCCACAACCTTACTACTACCAATAACCTTAAACCCTAACCCAAACCTCTAAACTTAACCCTAACCCTAACCCTTAAACCCTAACCTTAACTATAAACCCTAACCATAAACCATAAACCATAAACCCCTAACCAAAACCCTAAACCCTAAACCCCCAACCATAACCGTAACCCAAACCCTAACCCTTAACACACAACCCTACTCCTAACCCTAACCCCTAACCCTAACCCTAACCCCTAACCTTAACTATAAACCATAAACCCCTAACCCTAACCCTAAACCTTAAACCCTAAAACCTTAACCCTAACCCTAACCCTAACCCCTAACCCTAAACTCAAACCCAAAAATATAAACTACAAACCCTAATCATATACCTTAAACCCTACCCATAACCATAACCATAAACCATAAACATTAACCCTAAACCCTAAACCCCTAAACCATAAACCACAACCCTAACCCTAACCATAAACCCTTAACCCTAAACTCAAACCCTAAAATAAAAACCCTAAACCATAAACCCTACCCTTACCCAAAACCTTAAACCCTAAACCCTAACACCTAACCCAAAACCTAAACCCAAACACCCTAACCCTAACCCTTAAACCCTAAACCATAACCAAAACCCTCAACCATAAACTCTAACCATAAACCTTAAACCCTAACCCCTAAACCTAAACTCAAACCCTAAATTATAAATTGTAAACCCTAACCCTAAACCCTAAACCTTAACTATAATCATAAACCCTAAACCCTAAACATAACCCAAACATAAATCCTAACCCTAAACCTTGAACCATAATCCTAAACCCTAACCCAAATCTAAACCCTAAACCCTAACCCTAACCTTAAACCTTAAACTCTAAACCCTAAACCCTAAACCCTAACCATACACATAACCTTAAACCCTAAACCCTAAACCTAAACCTAACCCCCAAACCCTAACCCTATCCATAAACCCTAAACCATAACCATAACCCCTAACCATAAACCATAAACCATAACCATAAACCTTAACCACTAACCCTAAAATATAAATCGTAAACCTTAACCCTAAAACCTAAACCCTAAACACCAAACCCTAACCATAACCCTAAAACATAAACATAAATCCTAACCCTAAACCTTGAACCATAATCCTAAACCCTAACCCAAACCTAAACACCAAACCCTACCCTAACCTTAAACCCTAAACCCTAAACACTACCCCTACCCTTAAACCTCAAACCCTAAACCTAACCATAAACCCTAAGCCCTAACCTTAAACCCTAACCCTAAACCATAAACCCTAAACCCTAAACCTTAACCCTAAACACAAACCCTCAAATATAAACCTTAAACCCTAACCCTAACCCTTAAACCTTAACTCTAACCCTAAACCCTAAACCATATTCTTAAACCCTAAACCTTATCTCTATCCCTAAACCATTACCCTAAACCCTAAACCCTAACCTTAACTTTAACCATACACCGTAAACCTTAAACCTTAACTGTAAATCCCAAACCCAACCATAACCTTAACTTTAACCCTAACACTAAACCCTAACCCTTAACCCCAAACCCCAAATGTTAAAACCTAAACCCTAGACCCTATCCCTAAACCATATCCTATCCCAAAACCATAAGCCTAAACACTAAACCTTAAACCCTAACTATAAACCTCAAACCCTAACCATAACCCTAACTTTATCCGTAACACTAGACCTTAAACCTTAAACCCCAAATGTTAAACCCTAAACTATAAACCCTAACTCTAACCCTAAACCCTAAATTCTAAATCATAAACCATAAACCGAAACCCAAACCCTAAATACCTAAACTCTAACCATCACCTAAAACCCTAAACCCCAAACGCTAACCATAACCCTAAACCCTAAACTCTTAACTCTAACCATAACCCTAAACCCTAAATCTATAAAGAAGAAGTAGAAATTGACTAATGAAAATTTGGAAGAATAAAGAGAAAGACAAGAAATCTTTGATAATATTTTTTTTATTTTTTAAATCAAAGACATCAAAATGGATGATTTAAACAATACTTATATATGAATATGATATAAAAAATATAATGTATATTAATTTAATTGGTTAAGATCATATCTTAGGTGGTAGAAAGAGATTAAGTAATAATTTTTCCTCAAATTCTCGTCAAAGCGTTAAAAAAGGAATAATGAGGCAAATGATTTAGATTTGACTGTTGACTGGATATCCAGCAAATGAGAGGTAAGCTTTTGACAGGAAATGCACGTGTGGGACAATCGAGAAACACGTAAGATTTTATTGTCCTGGTGCGTCGAAATACCTGCGCCAGTGGAGTGCACATGAGTGGTAATAATGGTGGCGCCCGCAATTTTCCTAGAAAGCGCAACCGACTACCGTGGTTAAGATATTAATTTTCGCATAGCTTTCTGATCAATTAATTTAAATTTAATATTATATAAATATAATGTAAGATATAATTATAATTTATTTTTTATTTATCCTTTTAAAATTAAATTCTTATTTATTATGATTAAAAATATAAGGCATCAAAGGTTAATATTGTATTTTTTAAAATTAACATAATTTAAAATTATCTTTCGTGTTGCGCGAACTATTTAACTTCAATAGTTAAGAGAATAATAATTATTCTTAGAGATTATAGGTTTGAACATCATTAATATCAGTGCAGTGATTGAGCGATCAACATTTAAAGATTAAAATTATATTCTAAAATAAATATTATTATAGTACTATAACTGATTAAAAAAAATATTTGTTGTGTTCATTAATTATTATTATTTTATTATTACTCCTATACCAAACATGAACTGTGTTTTAATATATTTAATTTAAGTACACGTAAGAATGTTACATGATTAAGTGTGTAGTTATCTTTTAAGTAGTATTAAATATTTTAAATTTTGTTTGAAATATAGTTAAACGTCAAATCAGCATCTTTCTTCTAGGAATAATAATTTATTATACTTATCATCTAACCAAATCTGCATATCTTTCAAAATTCTAACTCCTAAATCTCTCATTTGATTCCATTAGTGATAGATCATTATTTCTCAAAATAATAACGAGTCTTCTAATCATGAAACGATTAATTTAATTAAAATATTCCTTAATAATTGTGAAAGGTCGTGATTTTATTATATACTGGGAAGATTAGCAGATACATTAGTTTACAAATTAACAGTATTAAAAAACCACTTGCACGAATGGACAGACGGAAACATGTGCCATGATTACGGGGGTGATTCCAGAATTAACGCTTTGACCACAGAATTCAGAACCTTTTGTTTAATTAATTGTTTATTTAAGAATTTAGTCGTAAGATTAAATTTTTATGATTATGATATTTAATTTAATAGTTAAATATTTATTATATTGATAATATTTTTAATTTAATAAGTTCCATTCAAAATTTTAAGATTAATAATAAGTATTTTATCTGATTTGATCGAGGTTTTTTATAACCCTAATAGATAAGACGTTATGCTTTAAAAATAATACGTTCAAGTTGTTTCAAGATAAAAATTACATATATCGATTCGAGACTAATAATATAATTTTTATTTATATTTCTAAAGATATTTATAATAGTATCTTTTTATAATTTATTATTAAAATTATAATTAAATATTTAAAATTAATTTTTTATAATTAAATTTTTGTCTTTAAAATAATATCATCTTTGAAATTCTGATAAATGTATACACAACTTAATCTATTTAGTTATGCAATAATTTCAGATTCCACACCTCAATACACTGTGGATGTTTCTGCTAAATATATACATTTGATAAAATATTCGAACATAAATCTATTATAATGAACATTGTATTTTTTTATCATAATCACTAATTGAATTCAAATATATTTATAATTTTAAAAATAAATAAAATATTTATTGCGGATTATAACTACTGTTCCTCCACTTATCATCCAAAACACATAACAAAAAGTCATCCCCCAAAGATCTGAATCCGACATCGCCCACTCTTTCCCCTGGATGCCTGTCGGGAGGAGTCTGCGTCTGTGTTTCCTGACCCACTTTATCACCAACAAGACATTATATAGAACCGAATGTCCAATCAAAAGAGTTGTACTCCACTTGATTGAGAATAACCACCTGGGACTGGGGGTGGGGGATTCCTCTAAAACAATTAGTTGATAACATCAAAAATAGGAATGTAAACGAGTCAAGCTTGAATAGTATTAAGTTCAGTTTGGCTTGTTAAAATTTTAAGTCAAATTCGAATTTGAATAATTTTAAATGAGTCTAAAATATTTAGGTTCGACTCGGCTCGTTAAGAATTTGAGTCAAATTTGAGCTTTTTTTTAGCCTAATCGAGCCATGTATTGATCGATCTTTGACTGTGTTAGACTCGAGTAACTCTTATCTCTTATGTCTCATTTAAAGTCTAATAAAAAAAATTTTAATACACAAGTTGTATAAACTCAAACTTGTTAATTTTAGGTTTTAATATCTTAATTTAGGATTTAAGACTTATGTTTAAAGTTTAGATTTTAAGGATTTAAGTTTAGAAGTTTAGATTTTAAATTATAAAAAAATAAAAAAAAATAGTATATTTATATTTTTGAGTAGCTCGTGAACTTTTCGAGTCGAGTATCATATAGCTCGACTCGGCTCGTTAAGAACTCGATCCGAATCTAATCGAATCGAGTTTTGACCGAATTTTGACCGAGTCGAGCTCGAATAGCTCGCGATCAGTCTCGTCTGACCTTATTAGAAATAACGATGATGGGGAATTTGGGATATTTTCCACTTTGAAAACACACTACGTTTTCACATGTATGAATTGGTTGTTTTTTTTCACGACGATGGAACAAAAGAAAGGACCAGACATTGCGATTAACATATGGAGTTGGTTACTTGGTTACATGCAACTTGATGTCATGATAAGCATGAGCGGATTTTGGGGTCGGGAGTTTGAAGGGGTTTAATTAAATTTTTTAAAATATTAGGACATATGGAGTAAAATTTTAAAAATTTTAAATAATTTACTTTTAAATAAGTTAAAGTTCAATAAAAAATTTCAAATAAATAATACTTAAAAAAAACTTTTAAAAAGGGTATACAATTAAAAAAATTTAAAATATAAAACGTGATAAAAATATGTTAATTATTAACAATATGAATATTAACTATTTTATTATTTTCTATTATGTCATAAGAAATAAAATATCAAACATTATAAAAAAACTAATATCAATATTTCAACAATGACATTTTTTTCAATGTCTGATGACACGTCATAGAACAAAGGAATCATTAATATTAGCTTAAAGACGGGGTTGTTTTTAAATTCCTTGACAACATGATAAAAATACTAAAATATTTGACGATAATAAATTAATATTAACAAAATAATATTGATATTTCATTATCTTTTGATCAATTTCATGAAGTTTTAAGATCGAATTAAACGTAATAAAATACTAAAATTAAACCCTAAACCCACTCATCACCTGACATCATGTCAAAGATCTCATTTTTTTTTATTAGTTACACACGAAAATTCTTTTCTCAGCCGTCCGATGTACTTGGATACCATATGATCAAGGGTTTTGAATTGTATTTTATTATTCTTTCCGTTTCATATATAATCTCTCTTATCGGCTTTTTCAAATTAAATTTTTTTATTATGACTCAAAATTATTTAAAATTTATTATTGATAAAAAATAAAAAATATATTTTTAAATCTCTAATCAATTATATTTTAAATATATATTTTATAAAATTTAATTATTTAAAATATTTAATATAATTATAATCAAAGTTTAAAAAAATTAACTTCAAAAAATCAATAAAAGACATTATATATGGAACATAAATAATATTATTTTAAAGACTTATACTTAGGAGAGAGAAATTGTGAATTTACTTGTATAATAAGTTTAAATTTATAAATTAAAAAAGTAAAGTTGAGTATTTTATTTGGATTTAATATAACTTTTTAAGTTTTTTTTAATTGAGTTTAACTCAAAATTTTATAATAATGCACTTTATTTATATATTCTTAAAATTAGATTTTCAAAATTCATTTTTTATAATTAAATTCGTAAAAATAATTATTTTCACAATTATATCTTTAAAATTATTATTTTTAATTAAATTTCAAAATTAAAATTTTGTATAAATAATATCGGTTAAGTTTTTGGTTGAGGTGCATAGGAAAACATCAATTGTGTTAGGTTAACTTGTATATGAAATAAACAGTGACAACGGTAGAATCACATTATATAATGGTATTAGTTGACACTCACGAGGAATTACTTTATAAATTTTATCTAGAAATATAGAAAATAATTTTAATATCAATTGAAAAAATATTTACATCACATTTTAAAAATTAATACCATAATTTATTTATTTTTAATTTGATCATCATATCACGGGGCCATTACCCTCTTCCTAAAAGACATGTCTGATAGGATGTGCAACGTTACCGTTTATATATCCCAAGACATCCCTTTTCCTTTCCGATGTGGGATTAATATTCCTTGCCTCTTTTCAGGCGTGTCATTCTCCCCCACTCAACCTCGTCACGAGCTTCCGCTTTTGTGATTGGCCTTTTGTCAAGGTTGTTCACCACGCCTACCCCTCTCATGGGCGCTCGACGTGAAATTGGGCAGTCAAAAGATTGCTCTTATACCACTTGTCACGGGGCCATTACCCTCTTCCTAAAGACATGAAGAGGATAATGGCCCTGTGATAAGTGGTATCAGAGCGAGAGCTCAAAGCCTTATTCAAGCAACGTTTAGGCCGTTCGAGGTACGAACCATCGAGTTTGAGATGGTACCAAAGAGGGAGACTGTTGCTACTGCTAGCCAGAAGAGTGTGAAAACCCAGGCTAACAAAGAAAGGGTTAACTCAAGGGACAAGTTGTTTGCACTTGAGGAGAAGGTCACCAGGCTGGAGGGATCTGTGAAGGATTCTGTGGAGCGACTCGACGTGATGGACATACGCCTCGAGGAACTGGATGACCAAGGTGATAAGCTGGAGGAGAAGAGAGATGCTCTCGAAGGCAAGTTTGAGGCATTAAGGGTGGAAATGTTGGAACTCAAGGCAAAAGAACGAGTTTATCAGGCTGCTATGCAAAATGGTGTGTTGAATCCAACAACATCCAAACCAATGAAGGACATCCCAAAACCTAAAGAGTTCAATGGAACCAGGTCGGCGAAAGATGTTGAGAACTTCATTTGGTGCATGGAGCAATACTTCCGGGGAATGAGCATCACTGACGATGCCGAAAAGGTAAACACTGCAGTTGACTGATGTTGCCTTATTGTGATGGCAAAACAGATATTCTGAGTTGGATGACGATGACATTCGAATCGAGATATGGAAGGATTTCCAGTTTGAGCTTAAAGAGCATTTTTATCCAAAGAACGCCAACGAGGAAGCTCGAGACAAACTTCACCAGTTGAAGCATGACGGCTCAATTCGGGAATATGTTAAAAGGTTTACTGAACTCAAGCTGCGGATTAAAGACTTGAGCAAATCAGAAGGTTTGTATCTCTTCAAATATGGTCTCTAAAGATGGGCAAGAATGGAGATGAAGAGAATGGGTGTCGAAGACTTTTCAGGAGCGATGGCCGCTGCCGAATCCATTGCAGAATTTGAGATCAAAAATGAGTCTTCCAAGCCCCGAGACAAGGGTAACAGAAAAGGAGACGAGGAAGTTTTTGAAGTTAAGAGCGTCGAGTGAAAACCATCCCCAAGTCCAATCAGTATGACAAGCCATATGAGCGGAAGGATCGAGGAACTGTAAGGTGCTACCATTGTGAGGGTCCTCACGTAGTGAAGGATTGTCCAAACAAGAAAAGCCGCCTCGATGCCATTGTCCATAAGGACGATGATTTAGATGGTGAACCAGGCAGACTTGGTGCAATCACAAGTGTTACCGTTGTAATGGGCCACATTTAGCGCGAGAGTTCCCTGATCGGGTGAAGCAGTCCAAGGTAGACGAGCCCGAGGGTGATGAGGCTGCGAAGCTTAGCTCGATGATTTTGAGTTTTGCTAAGAGGAAAGGCAAGAAGCAGAATGGGTTGATGTTTGTTGATATCAATGTGGTGGGACAATCGAAGAGTGCTTTGATGGACATCGGGGCAAGCGATATGTTCATGTCCAAGAAGGTTGCAGTGGAGCTTGGTCTTAAAGTTGTGGATTCAACCGATAAGATCAAGACTGTGAATGCCAAGGAAGCTCTTGTTATCAGGACTGTACGGAAAGTTGATCTGCAGATTGGTGATTGAAAGTCCAAGGAAGACTTTAAGGTAATCGAACTAGACGACTTTAAATTTATTTTAGGACTAAACTTCCTTAACCGTGTTCAAGTGATCTTCATTCTGTGTGCCAACGTCGTGTGCATCTTGGATCCGAGACAACGATGTGTTGTACCAGTATAACGAGACATCGGGCAAGGGACCAAGAAGCTGACAGCTATCCAACATGTCAAGGATGCATCAAGCCAAGGAGTCATTGTGAAAGAGGCGACTGTTAGGGACATTTCCTCGGTGGGGCATGTGTTGCCTAAGCCTGTTAGCGTGGAAGTTGTCGAGGAGCCAACCGTGGACAAGGTGGCCGATGCATCAAACTTCAAAGGGACCGAAGTGTCGATGGTGTAGCATTATCGAGGAGCAATGGGGCATCAAGCTTTAGGGACGAATGATTGATGGGTAGAGAAAATCCCGAGTCAATGAGTGAAGTACCTCTTGAACACGGGGATAATGATCAAGATGTGCTTGGTACGGGTGATTTTACATGGCGGTGCGAGCCGAATCGAGCAGTCCTTGTGGGGGGGACAGCTGAATCAGAGTTTAGTGCTCTTTATGGGGAGAACGTTTTTTATGGGGGGATATTCAAGCCAGACTCCGAGACAGAAGCTAGCCAAGGTGCGCGAGAAGCTCCAAGATCGAACTCAGACTTGTTCGAGTGACTCGATGAGGGCGTCGCCATGTTTGGTGGGGGAGAATATCACGGGCCGCAGGTTATGGTCCGAGATATTGGCATTACATCTTGATCACTATCCCCGTGTTCAAGATGTCCTTGCCAAGCTTCACTTGGTATTGAGGAAACCAGGAGTGCACAAGGGGCTTGTGCGATGGTACGAAGGACCATTTAAGATTGTAAAGCGAGTAGGTGTTGTGGCCTACAAACTAGAGTTACCGCCAAAGCTCAAGGTTCACTCGGTTTTCCATGTGAGTATGCTCAAACCATTCCATGCGGATACTGATGATCCAGGTCGAGGCAAGTCACATAGAGCACCGATAAGAGTAAAGGTCTCCTATGAGAAGGAGGTGTAACAACCAGAAGTGACATCCTGTCCTTCAGGTGTCACCTTCGGATACCGACATTTTCAAAATCACCCCGCCACAAAACTACATTTTTAAAATTATTTTGAAAAAAAAAGGGTCGCTACAAGAGGTTCGAGAAATCCTAGCAGACAGGATTATCCAACGGAAGAATCATCGACTAAGGCAAGAGTACTTTATCCAATGGAAGGGACTTCCCGACAGTGAAGGGAGTTGGGAACCAGCCGAAGATCTTTGGCAATTCCAAGACAAGATTGCCGAGTTATACTCTCAGGACTCAACGAGGGCGTTGCTACATTTAGTGGGGGAGAATGTCACGATCCACGAGTCCAATGGTGGGGTTGCTGCAGTCCAATCCGTTCAAGCCTATCTCACCAAGGTTTTGGGTTTGCCAAGCCCACTAAGATAGCCCACTTATCCTATGTGAACATAGGAGATTCTTTCTTTAAATAGTCGGGAATATTCTTAGAATGGTGCCTTTATGGTTGGTGGAAATTAATCCTAACCATCAATGTAATTTAATTGTAACCGTTGGATGTAATAGGGGCCAAGTATAAATATAGGCTCACCATTCCTCATTTCTTCACTTCATCTTTGAGAAATACAAAGCATTTCACTCAAAAGCTCTCTCTCTCTTTTATTTGTCTTTCTTCGTTTGTTTGCTTTCCGCGAGTTACAAAGCTTTGAGGGCTTTGTGTATAGGTTGACTTAGGCAAGTTGAGTCCTAAGGCCGCACGGGTTAGCTGATTTAAAAGTCTAGCCACGTGACAATATATTACTCATAAATAAAAAAAAAATCATTGGAAAGTGAAAAAATAATTACCCATTTAAGTAAAAATGTTTATTATATCACCTAAAACCATAATGAAACACAATCATTCTTTTGGTAAAAGATTAGTTGGGTCGAATCTATAAATGGGAACATGAAAACTCATTTATAGCATAAATTCGGGCATTATAAGTCTATGGTAGGAGAAATTATATTATAGGTAAGTCCTATCACGTATCCATGGGACCAACCACTAAAAATCACCTATTTCATTAATTTTTTTATGTTATATATTTTTTTCAAGTGAATCTTCAATTAAAAAACTATTTTTAATATGAATTAACAGTAAATATGAGTAAAAGTTTATATAAAAAATATGACATAAAAAAATATAATAAAATAAATATTTTTTAATGATTAGTCCCGTGAATAACGTGATGGGACTTATGATATAATTTCTCCTATAGTAGGGGCCTAGAGCTAAGCATGGCATGGGCAACTATTATGTCTCTCAGTGAAACATTCACATTTTTTTATTCAATTGTCATTGATTGGATTAGACAACCATTGACATCTTTCCTAGAAACTCAGGTTAATTTGTCTTAACACTAATAGTCAATGATAAATGATGATCAGACACTAATTTCAACGTTTTATACATACAAATTCCAACCGGAAATAAGACATGAAAAATGAGAGCAGACCAAATAATTTTTATTAATAAAAGTTTGGTTATAGTTTTTAGACATTTTTTAATTATAGTTTTATTATTTTTCTCTCTGTTATTGTTTCAATTCGAAGATTATTTTTTTGAACTTTTTTAAATAATGATTATAATTTTTTAATATTCTTTAAATGTAAAGAACTCGAAATATATTTTTAATATTATACTGAGAAAACAAATTTAAATATCACATTTTGTAAAATGAATTTGATATGCTTTGTATTGACGCAATTGAACTAGTGAGAGTTCAGTTCAAGGACTGTCAATTTATTTAACCTTAAAACGTCATCGTTTCATATTTAACCTTAATAAAAAAGGAAGCTGTAGGCTGTAGCGTCTGGTTCCAATCATGACCATCCACTCATGATTTGATGGTCGTCACTGGCACCGGTTCCCAATTATATACACATACAATATAACATTCCCCCACAAATAGGGTCGATCGAGACCGTTGATTAGGATGGGGAATGGGATCACGGCCGTTGGTTGAGAGACAGTGTGGACATGGAGGGTGAGGTGTTCAGGTGGAGTAATGGCCCACTAGGTTTTAATGCAGAATCATTATATGTTGCAGTTGGTCTGGTTCTGCTGGTTGGGATTCGAAAGATAAACAATGAGAGTATATCTAATATCATTTAAATATATTATTTTTTAAACACTTATATTATTTATGAAATTATTTTATATAATACTTTTTAGCCAAGTATTTTTTATTTAAAATAACTTTATCAATTTAAATTCGATATGATAGAAATATATTAAATAAATGATTTTTTAAATTTATTTTATTTTATTTATAAAATTAAAATTTATATTTATTTAAACAATATTTTATTATATATAATTATAATGATTGTTCATAGATTAAAATTTTCGTTTGAACACAAAAAATTAAATTTTATTATATAATTTTAAATTTTAATAACTAAACTTTAAATTAAATCTTAAATTTAATTTTTTTAATTAATAAATACATAAAAAATAATTTCTAATGTTTAATATATTAAATAATAAAATATATTTCATAGTAAGTATATACTTATAATTAGAAAATGAATCAATTATCTTGTTTCCAACTTGGCCTCCTGACAACAACTCATCATTCAGTCAACTTACCATTCTCTTTCTCTCTTCGTCTCTCTATATAATCTTCCATTTCCCCTCTGTACATACCCATCACTTTTCAACTTCCAAATATTTTCCATTCCTAATGTTACCATACAAGAAAAAAGTGTGTTTGGCAAAAGAGAAAAAAATATAGATGATGGGAAAGGAGGATCTGGGTTTTCTTAGCTTGAGTTTTCCCCAGATTGATCACTCTTTACAGCTACATCTTAGGTCTTCTCTTGTTCCTTCCTCAACTAATTCTTGCTCTTCTCCGTCTGGTTTAACCCTAATCAGATCCTCATGGAATGATTCTTCTCCTCCTTCAGGTTTGATACGTTGTTTCATGTTTCATGTTTGACGTATCTTTTATAGTTTTATTCTTTTTTTACAATAGTATTCAGATGAAATTCAGATTTCCAACTTTTTTTTATATATGAAATGTTTTTTTTACTTGCAGTTCATAACTCGGAATCTTTCCGGGCCGAGACTGGATCGTTTTTCAGAGGAATCGACATCAACATATTGCCGTCGGCAGTCGGTAGTGAAGAAGAAGTCGGAGTTTCATCTCCGAACAGTACGATATCAAGTGTGAGTGGAAAAAGGAGCGAGAGAGAAGGTAACGGCGATGATCTCGAGATTGAAAAAGCCTATTCCCGCGGAATCAGCGACGAAGAAGACGGCGAAACTTCGAGAAAAAAACTCAGACTTTCTAAATATCAGTCTACTATTCTCGAAGAAAGCTTCAAAGAACACAGCACTCTCAACCCAGTAAGTACTGTTTGGTTGCAAAGAAAATATAACTATTTTTCTCAGTAACCAAACACAAATCACTTATGAACCAATGGCTTCTTATTATATTTGCAGAAGCAGAAATTAACTTTGGCTAAGCAGCTGGGATTACGGCCTAGACAAATCGAAGTATGGTTTCAAAACAGAAGGGCAAGGTGAGAGATTTTGTACCTCTTTTGGGGGCAATTACGTAAATTAAACAAAATGACAGTTATGACCTTTGGGTTTGATATTATTTACTAAACATAGGATTCGTGGACTTGTTTCTATGCAGGACCAAGCTGAAGCAAACGGAGGTTGACTGTGAGTTCCTCAAGAGATGCTGTGAGAAGCTGACGGAGGAGAACCGGCGATTGCAGAAGGAAGTTATGGAGCTGAGAGCACTGAAACTTTCCCCCACTCAGTTCTACATGCAAATGACCCCACCAACCACCCTCACCATGTGCACGTCATGTGAGAGGGTGGCGGTTCCGCCCAACCCGCCGTCCACAGCCGTCGGTCAACGTTCCCATCTCAGGCCCATCCCCATTAATCCTTGGGCCCCTGCCGCCGCAATCGCCGCCCGTCAACCGTTCGATGTTTTTCGTCCTCGATCGTGATTACGAACTAAGTGCAAGGGAATTTCCGTCAACGTGAAAGGACTTATGCGTGGACTGTTCGATCTGAAAGATATGGTGGTTAGAATGGGGATTTTGGTGGGCCTTTCATGTTTTGTATTGTCGGGCCCAACCAAGGTTTTGACATAACTAATTAGTTTAATTTAATTTTTTGTGTTAATTAGTGATGCTAATTACATCTTCCTTCACTTTCAATGGTGGGGGAAGACGAAACTTTGTGTCAATTAAAGTGCCAATGTCTAAATATTACATTTTAGATATATGTTTTAACTAAAAATAAAATTTTAAACATATATTTCAATTGAACTAAACTTAATCAATTTCATATATTTAAACATTAACAATGCTACTTTAAGCAAGGTTTAAATAAGGCTTAAGATAAAGATAAACTCTCATTAACTGAACAAGGTTGATAAGTCATCTTTCTTTTCTCAATTAACAAAACCAATACATTGAAATTCTTTCACTATCTGTTCATCCACAACCAATCAAAGTTAGAAAGATGCTCAACATTCATATATCTTCGTTTCGATTCGGCAAATACGAATATATATTCCGGTGCTCTCGTGCAGGCTGTTCGAAACAGTATGTATCATATTAAAGGAAGCTGTAGACAGAGTCTATTTGCAGACACCAGACAGATTATATGTAACACAGTTCTCATCTAATGATATGCTACATTATTCGGGTTTATCCTTACAAGGGGTAAGTTTAATTTCAAAGGAACGTGGAGATGATCATTAATAACTCTTATTGGACTTATGATTCGATCGAATAATACTCTGTAAATCAAAGATAAGGACATGGCGATCCATTGAGTACGAGTTCGGAGATGTTTTTTCCTGCAACAAAGGCAATGTTTGCTTTCTCTTATGGTTTACCATGACCTTAGGATGAGATCCATGAACTTTGACATTAACTACTCCGAATGCTATCCGCCATTGACGTTTGATCCTTCAAGAATGGTACTACATGCTTTTCGTGTCTTCGTTCGAGATTCCGAGATGACCTCCCGAGACATTAATGTAGTGGACCTTTCCGGCATCGTCTAAGGTTTTTAAGCCAATCCTGTCCTCAGTGTAAACCTTTGTCTGCATAGGTACAGCATACTAAGCTCCCAGTTAAACAAGAATCCGCATGAACAAATTGTAAAACACTGATCTGGCCACAATTTGTTGCTATCCTAGATACGTATCGGGTCGTAATTCGACTTCAGACATCAACAACATATAATTCAGTTTCAATCATGATTAAAAAAATGAATTTTTACATGGAAAAGTATCATACATCTTGAGTTCGAATGACAAGCTTGAAGGCCCCATCTGGGTAAAATCCGAACCAAGAGGTTTTCTTTGGCATCAAAACAGTGTCATGCTCAAACTGTTTGAGTCAAAGCCGAGCCGGAATCGGATTAAAGATAACTTTGAAGATACTCAAAGAAGCTACAGAATTAAATGAACAAAAGAAGCCATCTCATTTACACTGTAAATGACTATATGTCATTTAATTTAATTTTTAAGCATCTTCGGCCGAGTTCAATTCGAATGAGAAAGGAGGTTTGGTAAGAGTTAAAGGATGATGGGTGTGGTATTTATGGTTTTGGGTATCGAAAGATGGCACTGAAGATGCATGTTGAAGTGGCACAACATGCATCGAAAGACGAAGCAGCCAACGTTTTCATAGCAGATGTTGCAGATAAGGTTGCTTGCATTGTTGAAGTGGGTGAGAAGGTAATGGTGAGTGCGATTTGCCACCCAAATAGAAATTAAACTTTTCACAACAGAAGAAACCTAAGCATTCTCTGTTGCAGCCTTGAACATTTCTTGAAGTAACTTCAATGGAGGTTGAAGGGTGAAATGCTGAATTTGCCACCCAAAAAGAAATTAAACTTTTCACAACAGAAGAAACCTAAGCATTCTCTGTTGCAGCCATGGCACCTGTAGGATCGGTAGTGATGATGATGATGTGCCATTGATGCGATGACTGTATAAGTAGTAGCCATCGACCGCTGAAATGTTGAGGACGAACCGGCACAGGTGAAAGAAATTCCGAATACTCGGTTGAAGCTAGAACAAGATTTGTGAAGGAAATTCCGGATAAACGTTCCCTTCAATGGGTGTTCATGGAGGGAATGTTGAAACTCCATTGGTGTTGGATAAATACTAGGCTTCATTTCTGGATTTTCATGAATTTATACCTTGCAATGCAAAAGAAATGCAGATTCGTGCATTCACAAACAATAACACAAAATTCAAACTTTTAGCTTCAATTAATATCGAAGCATATAAAAATCATACACTGGATGAAAGAAAAGATCAGAATGTAATACTTTTCTGATAAAAAGATGAAAGAAACGCATCTAATGGCACAGAATATGACCACCCATGATCCATGTTTCAAGGAGACGGCAACAAATCTAGACCTTTATGCGGTTACTGCGGTAGCACACGAGTATGGTGGCGCATGGCTGACATTTTTATAATAAAAATGAAGTCCATAGCATCATCACTGTCCCTTGAAGATATCTGAATCTGAGAACCTATGCTAGAAGAACGAATAAAGACACAAAAGAGACAATTAACGTCCGGAGGGAAATCATAGTTCTCTGGTAAGCCTCACTGTCTTTTCTGTGAAAATTGCAACATTGCTATCTGGTATAGTCAGCAAATGATGATTTGAATCGTCTTCCTCGCTCTCTGCTGTTATAGATGTTGCAGCAGAATCTAATATCTCATCATCTGCATTGGAAAGACATCTCGATAAAAAAACGCATACGAAAAGGAAATCCGGATCAGAAACCAAATTTTAAACCTAAGCATGCATAAACTGATGATTTATCCATTGCATTCAGGATCAGGGAAAAAGTTGTAAATGCATTGCCAGAATTCAAAATGAAAGATACAAGTTTTGGAACCATTCGGACGCCAGATATAAGTTCATTCACTACAGCAGTGTGGATTAGTAAGCATAGATATGGTAAAAATTTTAAAAGAAAATGATGAACTTTGATACATGGTGGCTAGAAGAAGCTTACCAGAATATAGAGGATGATCAGGAAGGTGTCGAACAGTATTAACTTGAATGTTTTCCGGAAGCAGACAGTTGCAACATGAACCTGAAACTTCAAAAACTGCATTGATCAGATAAAATAATTGCGAGGAGCTGCGGACTACACAAACAATGGTTGCATGTCCTAGAAGTCTTGGAGTTTCAAATAACGATGTGACCAATCCAACTTCCATGCCGGAAAATCAGGAGCTAGAGTTAAAGCAATTATTTAACAACGAAAGATACTTTTATGACTAAGCCGTATGAATATGCAGTCTGCCACAAACCGGAAGTCATCTGGTAAATTGAACACAACTTCTTGGAGGATAAGTACATGGAAAACATGCAATTTTCTTACCTAGTCGAGCCAGTCTATTTACCCACCCAGGAATACACTTTCCAGTTAGCTGCCGGCACACTTCATCAGTGAAATGGTTGCAATTCTTAGCAATCAAATGATACGTATCCCCATGGTACTTTTGCGAAAGCTGTTCCATAAATAATCGAAATTCTGAGCGAGACATGTTAGTGCTGCCCAATAATACTGATCGTCTGAAGACGAAACCAGGGCAATTTCTTGGTTCCACTTCAAACACTCCACTTGCAGGGTACTCGTGTGCTCCAAAGCCATACTCCAAACCATATGCTGATTAGCAAATACGACACGAAAGGTCAATGGCACAAAAAAATTAGAAAATAAATAAGCAGGGAAAAGAACCTTGCATGATTTGTTACCTAAACAATCCCATAAATGTAAATATTTAAGTTACTATATCAGAGAATTAGCTTGCATGATTTGTTACCTACCATGCCTGTATGTCAAAATTTATGTATCAAATAACTAAAACCTGTAGCAGCTCCAATCAACCAAATGCTAAAACGAACTAACATATAAACATAAATGCTACCTTCAATACCGGAGTGGAAAATTCCGAGCCCGAACCAGTAAAGATGGTTATTTATAGGTGTGAGATCATATACATTGAGATACAACAAGGCACCATCACTTCCCCTGTTACTCTGCTCCCTTGTCAAACTCGAATTTAATCGAAACAGCCGCATGATTCCCTTAAAATCTAACCTTGATTGTTCAATCTATTTCACAAGCTCTTCATTCTCTACATTAAACCAAGAACAAAACTAATTAAGTATCCACTATTTAGCATGATATCATAAAACTTGAATGAATCAGATAAACCCAGAAAGAAGAAATTCCCATTAACCAAATTAGGTTACAAAGCAGGAGAAACTAAAAAAATAACAGCTTTTGAGTGTTGGGAATTTTCCAACTTGGGGGAAACAATAAGTTTCCAAATAAACAATGAAAGATTGCAATACACACAAGTTAATCAAATTGTAAACAATAAAGCATAGAAATTCTTAAGGGGAAAAAGAGAAAAAGGTTGAACCTTTTGAATTTACCTAAGAAGAAGAGGAGACCAGAGATCAAAACAAAAAAGGGAAAGGGTTTTCTTTGGTAACTCAATTCAAGCAACTCTCTTGTTTCTCTTTAGAATTTGCATGGATCACTGAAGCTTTTGCACAGATTCAAGATCAGTTTTTTTGGTACAAAATGTACAAATAAATAAATAATTTAGAATTTAGTCTTTCATTATTTCTGTGCCTTTTGGTCTCCTGTGGTTTGACTCTAGGTTTTCAGTCAAAATTCTATGGTCTAAACTGTATTACTATTTTTTTTCCAGAAAAGAATGGTATTTTCATAATGAATTCAACCTTCTACAAAGAAAATGGTATTAATAAATTGCCACTAAAATGACATTTAAGCTACGTATGTGACTTGTGAAAGTTGCCTAAATATTTTGGGACACAATAATTTGCATTGAAATAACAATAAAAAGGATTCATTCCACGGTTATAAAGATATACGATGATTTATTTTTTGCTAATATATTTGAATTTCAATATTTGTAAGA
This sequence comes from Abelmoschus esculentus, assembly GCA_035048815.1. Taxonomy (NCBI): domain Eukaryota; kingdom Viridiplantae; phylum Streptophyta; class Magnoliopsida; order Malvales; family Malvaceae; genus Abelmoschus; species Abelmoschus esculentus. Next base: position 2,569,613 of record JAUCBN010000004.1, read on the forward strand.
AATATAAAAAGAATATATAGATAACTAATGAGAGATTTATATATGTTAAGTAATTTAGTAATTGAATTAAATATTTTATTTTTATTAGTATTTAAATCATATATTTTTTTAAAAGTTGATATCTAAAATTTTTAATCCTTAAGTTGGTACATAAATTTTAATTTTATTTATTATTTTGATAATCTTATTAATGATTTTAGTCTTCAAACTTTATACATTTTATCAATTTGATCTCGACTCAAAATAATTTATTGAATTTAATTTTTTATATTTAAAAATTATATTAATTTAATAAAAAAATATGATGCTGTCACATTAAGCAAGTTTATAAAATCAAATAAACAATTAGATAATTGTATTCTACGACAAAAAACTTATTTTTTAATTTGTATTATACTAAGAAAGTATTATAACATTATGTTCTGATACCAATTTTAGAGTAAAAACATTTTAAGAATCGATTTGAGAAAATGCGACTAATTCAAATACAAGATATATATTTAAGCCATTATAAGAAAACAGAATAAGAAATAAGGCAAACGTGTTGTTTTATAGTGTGTAAATGATGATCTTAGCATTGAAAGCTCTTATTGACGGTACATGGAGACTCACAGGTAAATCATTTGGCAGAAAATTACTGCTTGAAATGCGTCTTCTTACGAGCAAGCAATATCTGAATCCAACAATTTCAAGAAAAAACAAAACAGAAAACGAAAAGGAAAAGGAAAAGGAAAGAAACTGAGCCAATGGGGTGGCGTCCAGACTCTGAAGCAGTGTACCCTGTCTCATATCACACTGTGTAATGTGGGTTCACGTCGATATCCAAACCCCTCAACTTGGCAAACGACTCCACTTTGCCTTTCAGTGTATGAATTTCCCTCAATCTGCATGTCACATAGAAAAAAAGTATAATCAGTTTCATAAATCATATAATTCTGTGCTATGTTACTCGAACTCGAGCATGGAAATGTGTATCATACCTTGCAATCTCTGCACGCCTTCTTGCTTCTTCTGCCATGACATTGATCTCCCTGAATGTGTGCTTGTCGGAGAAGATCTTTGAGTCCGGTGTAGTCTGTAGGCCGTGGCGTGTTCTCTGTTCAGCCGCCCATTTAGCCTCGCGAGTTTCTTTACCGAAGTCCTTTTGCGTGTTGAATGCAGTCTGTGAATATGTAGACAAACCCCATGTTTAGATCATGTGTCAGCTTCAATGGAAAGAAATGAATATAGTGAGGGAAGTGTTTTGTATTTACTCTTTGGTTAAGCACAAGATCCCAGGCTCTTCCGCTGAGTGCATATCGAACACCGAACTTGATAGGATCAAGTAGTAAGTAGGTTAGAATGTTGTAAATCCAAACAACACCGCACCATCCCCACCCGATAGCTCTGATTCGAGCGAAATCCCATGTTGCTTGTGCTGAAATTAGAGTTGCCAGCTGCATACATAGATGAAAGCATCATTGGTTTGTGTACTGAACTGGATTGTGAAATAGAGAATGATTCGGGGTGTAAAGCTGGCTTACGAGTTGAGCAATGATGAATGCAGCTACGAGAAGGAGACCGGGTCGTTCGGTGAAAGACCATCCTTGGGAGCGAGTCACGAATATAAGAGCCTGGCTGATGGTGCTAACTTGGAGGTAGATTGCAGATGATAACAATGCATTCAACTTCAATCTTTCGCCTTTTTGTCTAAGATCAAAGTTCTTCTTGCACAAGCTTCTTACACCGAATTTATCCTGCGGTACGGTGGCAGAGAACAGAGTTTTGTACATGTGATTCACTAGATTGAAACAGAATGGATATTATGTTAGCTAGAGATCAAATTAATAGTGTGCATTTTTACCGGGAAGAAATCGGTTTCATAGGCTGCATAGAAGAATATGACAGTCATTAAGGCAAGGTAGCTGCCTAAGACAATGCCAGTCGCAAAGATTTCTTTGAGCTTCCAAGAGTCTGGAACTGGTGATGGCTTGACCCGGTCTTTCGATATCGTCATAATGGTACCTGGAAAGAACGAAATCATCGATCGGTTAATAGCGGAAAGAAGAAAGAAGAATCCTACATGAAGAATATTCACTTACCATCATTAAGAATGGCAATGATTAGGACCATGAAAGGAGGGAAATTCATCCTCCAGATTGTAGCAAGTAGCATGAACCCCAACTGCAGAAAACCATTAAACCATAAACACCGGTGTTTACGTTTTCCAAATCGAAAGGGAAAGTGGCCAAAATGATATTGAAAACTCACCACTATACGTATTGTGATAGATACTGCATATATCTGAAAGACAGGAAGAATACAAACTTAGAAACTTTTGATAGCAATGATGTTACTTTCACTTGCTTTGCACTTAAAATGAAATTCTCTTTTGTTTACCGTGTAGTTCTTCATTCTTTGAAAGATTGCACGGCTTGTTAAAACAGCACTAATGATCACACTCAGACCAGGTTCTGTCAAAACAATATCCGACGCACTTCGAGCTGCATCGGTGGAATCTGCAACTGCAATCCCTATGTCTGCTATCTTCAATGCTGGGGCATCGTTGACACCGTCGCCCGTCATTCCAACTATGTGCTTCTTAGCTTGTAATCTTTTCACAATCTCATACTTATGCTCTACATTAAATATGGAATTAAATACATTAATACAAAGCATAACTGTTAGGCTTAGATATGATAGCAAATACATTTACCAGGAAAAACTCCAGCAAATCCATCAGCATTCTCAATAAGTTCATCAATTGAAAAAGCTCCGATTGCTTCGTGCTTATGTTCACCGAGAAGAGATGATGATGGATACATGTTTGTGCCCATTCCAAGCCTTCTTCCTGTCTCCTTACCGATTGCGAGCTGGTCACCTGGAACAAGACCCCCAATATCCAACATTATGATTCCGATTTCAACATTTGATCCCAAAGAAAAACGCTCAAGCAGACATATTGCATACCTGTTATCATCTTAACACTGACACCGAGATCCAGGGCTCTCCGAATGGTCTCAGCACTGTCATGGCGAGGTGGATCAAAAAGGGGCAGAAGTCCCACAAATTCCCATGGTCCTCCAACACTATCTTTAGTACCAGCAGGAACTTCCTATAGAAAACAGTTGCATTTTTTCCATTAGCTCAATGAATGAGTGATGTTATTCAAGGAAATTAAGAGTGATATTGAAAAGCTTTAGTACTTGTCGAGCAACTCCAAGGGATCGAAGTCCACGTTCGGCATATTTATCAATTATGGAGTGAACTTTGCTTGCAATATCTGATTTATTCCTGGCCAGGTTGAGTATCTCCAAGTTGCATATAAAGGAGTCAATAGCTTATAAGTTTCAGACAACCTTAAATGATGCTACGTCAGGAAAAAGGAACTTGTATTATTATTGGCATGATATATACCTGCTCTGGTGCACCTTTGCTGACTCTATGCATCTTACCAGCTTCATCAATGTATGTAAGGGCCGTTCTCTTGTCAGTTGGATTAAAGGGAAGGAAGTGAACCTCCGTTATTCCGGTTCGTGCCTTTCGACAGTAAACAGAATAAACTCGATATAATTCGACAGTATCATCATAAAACTCCCATAACCAATTATGTCAAAGCGAGAATTGAAGCAAAGAGTATTTTTCATTAAATAAGATGCTTTACCTCTTTAGGATCAGCCAACATTCCAACAATTGCAGTATCTATAGCATCTTGATTCTCCAATCTCGAAGCTCTTGCCGCCATCAAAACAACCATATCCTTATCGACGTTGTTAACGAAAACCTATGATGGAAATAGTTACAGTTTAAGTTTCAACATTGTACATGGAAAATTGATAGGTCTCAGTGTCTCACCTCTATTAAACTTTTGTCTACTGTAAGCTTGTTAAGTGTCAGTGTGCCTGTTTTATCACTGCAAAGCACATCCATCCCTGCCATTTCCTCGATGGCTGTCATTCTCTTTGTTATGGCACCCTGCTGTGATAACCGATGAGAGCCAATCGCCATGGTGACAGAAAGCACGGTCGGCATAGCAATTGGGATACCACCGATAAGTATAACCAGCAAGTTATCGATACCGGTTCGATAAGCCCTTTGTTGACCTCCGTAAATAACAATGATTTCAATCAGCATCCCAATAGCAATGGAGCATATGCAGAAGTTACCGATTGAAGTTAAGACCTGAAATTAACTATCAGTCAGTGCCTTGTCATCGAATGATCAGTAGGTCTCTCATGCAGGTACTATTAGATTTAACACAATTCGATCTTCCTCGACATATTATATATTAGGAACTATTTTATTTGGATACTAAGAGCTCTGCAAGATGAACCTTTTGGAAGTGCCCAATATGTGTTGTGCTTTCCACAAGATGAGCTGCCTTCCCAAAGAAAGTATGCACACCAGTGGCGATAACCACCGCTTCGATTTCACCTTGTTTGCATGTTGAACCCGAGTAAACTCCATCGCCGGGATTTTTGGTCACCGGGAGCGACTCTCCTGTAAGAGCTGACTGAAAACAACAATAAAAAAAGAAATACACATTACTTAAACCATAATTTAGAGTCCCAAAATAACAAAATCACTCCTACAATGGGTTCTTTTATATACTTTCTTTGCACTCTGATGTTAAGTACATGACTGACTCAAACTATGTAAAGCTGCATGAGTATCTAATTATGCTTTTAAAAGGCAAAGAATGCAAGCAGAGCCTGGAACCTGATCGATTTTCAGAGGATCTCCTTCGAGTAAACGAGCATCAGCAGGAATAATATCACCAAGTTTGATGCTGATAATATCTCCAGGAACCAACACCGAAGCATCTTCTTCGCTCCATTTCCCGTCACGTAAAACCTTTGCTTTCGGAGCCAATCGAGCCATAAGTGCTGCAGCAGCATTTCCAGCATTGTTTTCCTCTATAAAACTGATTGTTGAGTTGATAATAAGCAGTGCTAGAATACCAAGCAAATCATGGTAATCTGTACCCATTTTCTGCAACAACAAAAAAGCTTTAGCAACCGAACCCGAAATCAAATGTGTGATTAGAATTTCACTCGTTTCGCAACGTATCAGCTTACCCCTCCATGTGCAAGACCGATGGCCATAAGGGCGGCTGCTTCCATAACCCATGATAGAGGGTTCCACATAAATCCCAAGAATTTGAGTATTTTATTTTCCTGAAAATGCAAAAAACAAACACAGTTTTGTTGCATAATTAGGACAAGATTTACAACAACAACAACAAATGAAGAGTTAAGTTACTTTTTTCTCTTCAAGCTTATTGTAACCAAAAAGCTCAAGCCTCTTCTGCACTTCATCTGAAGTTAAACCTTCTTTTGTGCATGTTAGCTTTTCAAAAACCTCTTCAACTGGAATGTTTTCCTGAATGAATAACATCAAACAACATGTTTATACATGATTTATACATACATATATACATATATATGAACTAGTACATGAAATTCAAACGTTTTCCATTTTACATTTCTTCCAACACTTGTCATGCATCAATCTAAGAGACTAAGACCAATGGATCAGAATTCAGATGATCTTATTAAAACCAGAGTTGGAAAAAAGATAAAAGAACATATACCAGATCAACAATCTCCTTGTTAATGGCTTCAAGAGCAACAGCTGTTTTGTCAGTGTCCATTGCAGTTCTGTTTTCTGTTCTCAGCTTCCGACTCTCAAAATCAAGAACAGGTTATCTGCAAACTAAACAACATTCCGTATGATCATTTCACTTCCAAAACAAAAAAAACACGCATTTGGGAAGATTATTACCTAGCAAGATGACATGAAACCAGGCAATTGGCAAAGACGCTTGAGAAAACAAGAAATGCGAAGTGTATATATAGAACTTAAGGCCAATGGAACAAGATGTTTTGCAATCGAATGGATAAAATATGGTAAATAAGTCAAAAGGTGGAGACAAAAACATGGCCTCTGCAACTCCGTCACCAGCATTTGCATAGCAATGGAAACTGGTTGTTTCCAAAGACACGAGGGTGAAGACTTTGAGATTGTAATAATTATTGAATTTATATGCATCTTTGGCGTATGTATATTAGCTTTAGCTCATATATATAACTCATATAATAGGAACATTCCAATTTAATGGAAACTGTCCTCTTGCTATTCTTTTCTTTCATTTATGTCTAAAGAGATTTCTAATAAACCTGATTAATATTATATTGTTTATTCCTCTTTTATATAAAAAATATACAATTAAATCAATTTAATTATTTTTTTCTATTTATCTTATATTTAGGATTTATTCAATTTTAACCATAAATTTAATTATAATTATAAAAAATTAAACCAAATAAACTGATAATTTTTTCAAGTAACAAATTATATATATATTAGAGATGGTATTTCAAATTTACATATAAAAAAAGTGTTTCTAGTTAGTAATCAATTTCTTCTCTAAGTTTGAACACTATATATACATACTATTACAAAATTAAAAATAAATAAATATTATCTTATGATCATAATAATATATTAAAAAATATATTTCAGTTCAACGGTTTTTTTGATCTTCTTCTACCGTCTTTGTTAATTTGACCCTTGAAATATCCGGGAAAGATCTCAATCGTCAATAACTTTCCGTTTAATGGACCATTCCAGACATTCTATATATATTTTTTGAATCAGCTACAGTGTTACAGTAGTATCCGTTTTAAAGTATACTCTCAACCACTAGATATTAATCGCTTAATCACTGTATTAATATTATTGATATTCAAACTCGTGGACCGTAACCTTTAAAAACAACAATCATTCCGTTCAGTTTTAATTTTTTTGGGACCTATTATGTCTTGGGCCTTTGATGTCTTTTTTGTGTGCTATAAAATTTTAAACCCGTTTTTTCTTTGGTAATAGCCCATGGTTTGTAAGAAAGTGTTTTGTCTTTCTTGATTATAAAAGACAAAGAGACCATAATTTATATTCGGCAGAGTTGGATTAATTAATAATTAATTAGCCGGATATTATTAAGCTGTTTTCTCATTGGCCACAACAAGGCTGTTGTTTGGCTTCTAGGAAAATGTCTGAGTTCATGATTATTTCGACACGCAATCCTCCTTTTGTATGTTTAAGACTAAAATTAGTAAAATATGACAGTGAAAAATCATATATATTTAGCAATTTCCACCACAATTGTCAAATGAAATGATTTGCTTAGCATCCGTTGAAGAATTTTATTGCTACTTTCTTACTAGAGCTTCGTTATAAAATAACTTTATATGGGGAAAATGGATTTATCGATGTTGATATATAAAAAATTGGATTAAAAATATATATTTTAAGTAATATCGAATAGAAAACAACCTATTCATATCACAAATTGTCGACCTCCTCGAACTACACAATATGATTGTCGAAACAAATCATAAAACTCAGATAATTTAAAAACAATCAAGATTTTAAATAGCGATTAATTATTACGATAACGATCGTTATATAACAATAATAACACCGTTTGATAATATTATTATAGAAAATAACGATTTATACCGATAATAATATATCTATAATTATAATTATTTTAAATTTTTGATAATAATTATAAAATTTATTATTTTTATAAAAAAATTATCCTTTTAGATCTTTTGTTGATAATCTTAAGTAAGGTTTTAATCCTAAGTCAATCCTGCAGAGAGATGTTTCCATCGTGCAGCGGTCGAGATGACATCCGACAGACGCCATTAGACTTTCAATGCCAAACTAAGAGTCAAAATTATTGTAATAAAATATAAATCCCCTGAAGATACCGAAGCCTATATTTAAGTAGTATATTGGCCTTGGGATGAGAGAATGAAAGTCAAACAATGAGTTTGACTTATCCTGCCGAATAAGAAACCTCTGTACTTCATCGTTTCCACTTGGTCTTGGGAATTACATTAATTGATGGATTAATTCAACTTCAAACATTTAAATCACTCGCTTTAGTTTTTTTTATTGTGATTTTTTGGTTTAGAATCTTGAATTTAGATATTAGATTTGTGTTCGTGAATAGTTTTTTATGATGTTTGATTTTGATTTATGATTATTGGTGATCTTTTGGTAGTTTAATCTTTTTTATAATTCGTTTACTAATGCAATTAGATTTATTCGTATTTATCTTTTGTTCGAATCTTTTAACTAAATTTTTAACATTTTTATCATACGATCTTTGTATGATCTCAAGTGACTAATTTCTTTTATGATCCCTTTTTTATTTTTAACCCTTAAAATTTAATCATAAAATATCGTAAATTATAAGCTAAATCTTAAGCCCTAAATAATAAACCCTAAAACTTAATTTTTAGATACTTGAGCAAGTGTTAATGATCGATTGATCAGATCTGTTCTTCTCCTTTCCCTCAGGTAAAAGTAGAAAATAAACTTTATTAAATCTTAATTTACTAATATCGTCGATTGATTTTATTTGATTAATTAACACAAAAATCAAGAGAGTTGAAGTTAAATTATTAAAGAAGATTTGACCTAACGTTCATGATATGAGTTCATAACATCCTCTTGAAACAATTATGAATATGATGAAATCATATCAAACTTAAATAATATAAAGATAAAGATCTGGTTGTTTGTGAAGCAAATTCAAGTGTATTATTTTAATTTCCATGAGTCGAGAATTTTGAATCTAAATTATATGAATAATAATTTTCTGAATATTAAATTAATTGTCAATCATATACATCATTTAAGACTTCATTATGTTAATGTTTTCTTTTTCCATATGTATAGATATAATTTTTGACCAACAAATGAATAAGTATCTTTTCATGACTTAACATTTTTAAGGCAGGGACAAAATTTTCAAAGCTTATTATTTAGTGAATATGTGGTACGATAGTTTAAAATGAGGTTAATATATGATGTTATTTATTTATTAATCAATTTAAATAGGTTTTGGTAACGTATAAAATATTCTACTCTTAAATTATTTTTTAATATTTTAGATGTTTTAACTTAAAAAGTAAAATATGTTAGTAATATTTTAGGTACATGAACAATACAATTATTTTTCGATAATATTCTAGATGACAAATAAAATGTTTTATTTAAATTAAAAAATTAAATATTTTGATAATAATTTAGGTTTTTTAACGCCAAGCTGAACGTGAATAACAATTTAAGTGTCAATCCCGAAATTGAATTTTATTAATATTTTAAGGTATAAACTTAAAGTGTTTTTTTTTTATATTTTTTAGATCGTAAACCTCAAATTAAATTTTAATAATATTATAAGTCCTAAATCTAAAACTCATCGTCATTAACATTTTAAGTGTTAAATCCTAAATTGATATATAATAATATTTTAAGTGTCGAATTTAAAATTTGTTTTGATTAATATTTTACGTGTCGAAACCCAAACATAATTTCTTTAACATTATATAATCCAAATCTCAAACTGAATTTCGATAATATTTTAAGTATCAAATCTCAAATTAATTATCGATAATTATAATCCCTAATCTTTAATTTTAAACCTTTTATTTTAACACGAATTATCTAGTCTCTTTAGTTAAAAGAACAATTATTATTTCTGGAGATTACGGATTAAAGCACCAATAATACCAGTATAGTGATTAAGTGATTAATATTTAATAATCGAGAGTATACTTTAAAACAGATATTACTATAACTATTATAATTAAATAAAAAAATTATTTTAAAATAAAAATATAATAAAAGAACAAATAATTTTTACCCCACGTAATATGCGACATCTATTTAAAGATTTCTAGTTTTACTTAAAGCGTACGGGATCTGAATTGCGTAAATATATTTTTTATATTTTTGTTTATATTTTAATCTTTCTTATGATTCATGCACTGAACACTGTTCGACACGTGTATCAATTACACTTAATAATTTAATTATAAAATATCAATATTAAATTATTAAAAAATTGTATATTATTCATCCATGTAGTCAATAATATGGAAGCACGTGCCATGCTGAGACCATCAGATGCCTATAGAGCTTGTATTTATTGAACGTTGAAATTAGGAGTTGAAACATCAAAGCCTCGCGCTTCGGTGTCCAAACCTTTCACCTAACCTGATGGTATACTTGCCCAGATACTAGTTATAGACGACGTAATGAAGAAAAAATGAAAAGAAAGGGACGTATACGCCGATATATACTATTAATTTTTTTAATGTTTAAAGTTGTTTATATAATGGACTAAACTTTTTAAAATTTAATTTTTAATTTGTAAAATTTTAAAATTATACTAAAACCTAATCTATATTAGGGTAAATAAAACACTATAAAAATTGAATTATTTAAATATAAAAAATTGATTTGTCTTGATTTAATTTATAAATTTATAAATTTATCTCGAATAAATTTTAAATAATATTTAAGTTATAAAATAGAAATTGAAATAATGTAAAACTAATTGATTTTTTTATATTATATGTGAATAATTAATTTTTATTATAAACTAATTTTAATTCTAGTAATTAAAACCATATCCTACCCAAATTAATTTTAATTCAAAATTAGTATACTTCCCATGTATATCTTCCTTATATACATATTTGATGAAGTTGTATAATTTCCATAAAAATTAATTATTTTTTAATTTCTCATCTTATCCTTTATTGAAAATTTAAATCTATGTAATATGTCATCTTATATAACTCGATTTAAATATTTTTATTAATACGGATCATACTATAAAAGCCTATTATATGAACGACACTCTTAATTCAATTATTACGTTTATAATATTAAAATCTTGATATTGTTTAACCAATGTCTCGTCTTATATCAATAAATATATTTATTAAGTTCGGAAATTTAAAAAAAAAATTGTATGTTATGTTGCTAAATTGGTTAATAGTTCCAGTAAAGATGAACAACAAAAGCAATTTTATAGATAATCAACTCATAGAACGATTTATGTACATTCTCGTTATTATTTAGATGACCATAAGTTGGTGAAACCCCAATGGCGGATGGGGAGATAACGGAGATAACAGTGGCATGTTAAAAATTCCCTTCGCATCATTGTCCATATCCAAAAATGACGTCCAATTTGACGGAGTCAAAGGCGCTTCACCGTTATCTCTTGCTTTCGTAACGTCGTCGTCGTCGTTTTCTTTCTTCACAGCCTTCACTTGACTTTCTTCACCAGCTTCGTCGTCGTTTCTGCTCCGTTTCCTCTCTCCGTCGACAGCGGGTGCGTTCAACTTCCCAGCTTCGAGAGGGAAGTTAAGAATCGCTTTCGAGCCACGTAGCTTAAAAGCGGCTCGGTCGTAGGCCTTGGCGGCTTCTATGGCGGTATCAAAAGTTCCCAACCAGACGCGTGCACCTTTTCGGGTCGGATCTCGGATCTCAGCTGCGAACTTCCCCCACGGCCTTTGTCGGACTCCTCTGAAATGCTTACTTTTTTCACCTGAATTTGAATTCTGCACCTCTGCGTTAGTTGAATCCGGTTTACCGAAATGAATCCACTCCACTTTATGCGGTAACGAGATTTTCAGCGACGGTTTTCGATTCTGAGAAGCCTGCTGTTTTGCGGTACAAGTTTTAGCGATTTGAGGTTTAACTTCAAAAGCAAAGGCATTGTCGTTGGACGAGAATGGCACAGGCGTCGTGCTCGTGAGATCGATAAATTGAGGTATCGATTCAAATTCGAAACCTGGAAATTTGTGAGAAAAATTAAAGAAATCATCGTCTTCGACGGAATTAAAATTGGATACCGTAACACATGAATCGGAGCTTGAAGATCGAGAGGTCGAAACCTCAGATTTTGATTCATATTTCCATTGATTTTCAGTTGAAAAACTCTCCGATTCAGCTGGAGAAAACTCATCGAGTAAATATCGTTCGATGTATTGAAGCGCACAACTAGTTTCCATATCAGAAAACTGAAAGGAAGAAGATGAAGATTTAAAAATGGAAGGAAATTTTTGAATTTGATGATTAGGTTTGAAACTGAATATTTTGGATGAGAGTAGAAGGGGGAGTGGAAAGGTATTTATAGGATGCAAGGCAAGTTGAATCCGATGACTTTTCAACGGTGATTCGACGGTGGTTCCAGGAAGCTTACGTGCCTGCAAAAGGCAAAACGACAAATTAGGTGCGCGCAGCAGACATTTATATGAGTCGGGTCGGGTTGGGAGGGAGCGATGAAGTAAAAATTTCATCTTATCATATTTACGGGTTTAAAAATGATATCAAAATATATAATATTTTAGGTTAATTCAAGTATTAATTTAGATTATAATTTTAAATATCAAATACAATCTAAAAAGTTATACGTTTTAATAATATTTTTAATCATAAAATAAAATATTATCTTATTTACGATCTAAAATATTATATATTTTAATTATATTTAAATTAATATTTTTTAAACCGCTGTTTTTTAGACTCAAAATTAACACAAACATTGAGAAATTGCATTTTAATATTTACATTAAAATTTTCAAATAAACTTTGAAAGGAAAGGAATAAACAATGCAAGTGGTTTCCATGGGAGTTTAATTAAACCAAATATAATTAAGAATACTCAACTATTTAATTTGCCACTTCATCATCATGCATGCATGGTTGTAGCCATTTCTTATTTAAATATTACAAAGATTTTTAAAATAGTTGTACAAATTATCTGGGGACCACCCTATAATATATCTTTTTATAACAAAGGTGAATTAAATTATTGAATTATTAAATATAAAATGATTAAAAATATTAAATTATCATTAAATTAATAATAGAGTAACATGTTTGTTACATAATTTTAATTACATGGTTAAATTATTTTTCTCTTTCCTTTTACAATACTTAAATCAATTATTAATCGGTTTTGATTATTCGATATGAGTAATTGAAAAAATTATTAGAAAGACCTTTTTTATCACGTCATTTATAATTCATCCAATGAGATTCATTCGTTTTAAAATTATTTTTAAATAATTATATACTCTTTAATGACACATAAAAGAAAAATAAAATTTATCTTAAAAAATAAAATAAAAAATTCTCATTAGATCAAACCATGATGTGGTAAATAAAATTCATGTAATAATTTTTTTAAATAATTAATATATTTTATTTTATTTATTCAAAATTAATTCAAATAAAATTAATTAATTCAGATTTGAACAACATAATTTATTATATATATCGATATATAAAATGAACTAAGATACTAGTTTATAAAAACATTACAATATTTTAGGAAATGACAAAATTTGATGGCATCTGCCATCTTGGATTGATGATTAATATAATGTTATCATAACCTTCTTTTAATTAGTATTAAGCCCAACTCATCATCTCCATATACGCAGATCATTATGTGCATTGGAAACACTTGTTTGGGCCTACAGACTAATTGAGTGAGTAGTTCATCATTTATATAATTTATCCAAAATTATAAATATTTTTTTAATAAACTAATAGTGATTACAGTAGTATTTATTTTAGAATATAATCTCTATTTGATTTTGATCACTCAATCACTCTGCTAGTATCAGAGTGCTCGAACCCGTAACCTTTAAGAACAACAATCGTTCCTTTAACCATTTGAACTAGAGGGCTCGTATAAAATTATAAATGTTTAAAATGGTAGTTAATTGAGTGATTAATTTATTTGATTCTAAACCTTAATAAGAATTGTAATATAATCTAATAATTATATATAATTATAAATAATTACACTTAAGTTTAACTAATTTAACTCAAAATCATAGTCTTTAAGTTTTCTACCGACTTAATTCTTGTCTTCCTTTTCTTTTCTTTTGGTTGTCATCGGCGGCATCGACGTTGATAGTCGTCGATCATCGATTTTTTAATAATTTTTATTTTCTTTTGACTTTTACTTTTTTTAAAAGAATTTAATAAAATTTTGTGTTTGGTTATTTTTTTTACGTTTTATTATATTTTTTGTCTTTATGAATATTTTTATCTTTATGACACATTTTTTATGACGCTTTTTTTAGATATCTTTACGACCGATTGATTCTCGTATAGTGTTTTCATAATGTTTATTTTTTATTTATATTTATCGGAGATCATGAATAATTTTATCCCTTTAATATTTTTGGATTTATCATTTTCTTATTTTTAATATTATGAAACATTTGAAAGGGTACGATATTTTTCTCTGTTTATTAATAAAATTGTCTCTTTTAAGTTAAAAAATTAATTAATTTGACATCTTTTAAAATACATCCTAAAAATTTAGAAATGCATAAATATTACTATTGCATTCATTTTTCATACATTAACACCCTTTTTGTTCCTTATCACATGCATGCATCATATTTCATGTAATGAAAATTAAATATTTATTAAAATATTTAATAAAATTCTAATTAATCATATGACAAGGAATATGCAACTTTGACTTTTAAGTTCGTAAGGAATTTGCATTTTTGAAAAAAAATGCAACTTTGAATTTTAAATTAAAAAGAAAAAATCGTATCATGAATTAATACAATAATAATAATAATAATAATAATAAGTTCAGGTAGGAAAATGAAAAGAGTAGGAAGTAACCATGAAGGTGCATTTGTATCACGCACGTGTAGAAAACGTTTATTAACTGTTTTACTTTAAGAAAAATACATCAATAGTAGCTAAATTATAAAAAATATAATTTAGTCACTAATCTTTAAAAAATTATAAAATGATCATTATAAAAAATATACCAACATTTGAAAAAAATAAAGAATAAAGTATACAAGAATAAAATGTTAGGTATAATGTTATCATAATTATTTTTTAAATATATTGATATAATTATAAATTAGTATTTATTTAATATTTTTAATCATTTAGTAAAGCACACACCGTGCATATATAGTAATCAAACTCAGATTATCCAAATATGGTATACAAATATATATATTCCTTTTATAACGCTCCATAAAAGGGAAAATATATTATAGTTTTTTAATTTAAAATTATACAAGAAAAGTTTTATTTTTTATAAAATTTATATATTATAAATAAAACTGGTTTGAATTTAGATTGAAAAATACTTATTTTTTTATTCGGACTATTCCTTAGATTTCTTATATTAATATCTTTTGATTTGAATATTATTAAAAATTATATACTAACATCCCATCAATAAAATATTTGTAGACTCAAACATTGCGGTTTGCCGCACGTGTGATGGTTGGCACGTTGTGACCAGGTTCAATGCTTATGCCGTAAAGTTATAATTTTCATTTAATTTTGTCGATTTCCATGTTTTCCGATCAAAGTCATAAAAATGACCAATCTATGGTCAATGTCCAAGATTCTATTTCTTTGTTTAATGACGTGGCTAGCCGTTACTTACAGCGACCAAAGATTAAATGAATGTCGGGTGAGTATAGCGTCCGGTATATTTACGGTATAATTAAAAATTATAAATTTTAAAATTTGTTTATAAATATGAAAATGTTAAAAAAAATTAATAATATTTTATTTTTAAATTTTATAGTATCAATACACATTATTTCAATTAAAAATTTATTAAAAATAATTGTTTATACTTGAAAAAAATAAAAATTCAAAAATATTATAAAAAATCTAATATTTTCGGTTTTCAATTAGTCATGCCTTAAACCTACCTCATGATGTCATAAAATAAATAATTAGATATATATGATTATTATAAAGAAAATTTATTCATTTTATAAAATAATATTGAAATGTTGAAAGTACTTCTTCTATTTAAATAGTAAATAAAACCCCATTCCCACACGTATATCTAAGGCTGTGTTAATTTGTTTATTTTTTAAGGTTAAACTATCACAGTGACTACTCAATTATTTGGGGATACTTATTTTGATCACTCAACTAAAAAACTCGTCAACAAAGGTCACCAACCTTTAAACCCTACCTATTTTGACCACTGTATAATTACACATTGACGTGGCAATCAGCTCACTTAATTTTTCTTTCATCCGATTGTTGTGATGATGAATTTTATTTATTAATTTAAAATTAGGATTAAATTAAAATAATAAATAAATTATAGAGATTGAATGTGTAATTATACTGATTTTATTTAATTGCCACGTCACTGTTGTTAACTTTTTCGTTAAAATTTTAACGACAGTGGCCAAAATAGGTAGAGTTTAAAAGTTGGGTGACCTGATTGACGAGTTCTTTAGTTGGGTGGCCAAAATAAATATCCCCAAATAGTTGGTTGATCACTGGGGTAGTTTACCCTTTTTTAAATGATTTTTTTTGTTCTTAAGTATGTTATTATTACCTTTTAATTTACATTTAAATAAATATTATTTTTATACATAAAAGAAGGGGCTTCACCAAAGGGTAGTTCGAGGATTTGAAATTAGAGGTATGTAAAACTCGATTCGAATCGAAAAAATTAATTTTATTTAATTTTGAGTTATTCGAATCGAATCGAATAACTCGAATTTTTTTTGATTTCGAGTCGAAAAACGAAAAATCGAATAAACGAAAATTTTTAGGATCTAATTACACATTTAGTCCCTGTAGTTTTATTTCAGTTCTATCTTTTTTTTATTATTTTTACCTTTTAATTTTTATTTCTTTACAATATGATCACTTTTTATATTTATTTATATTTTTAAATACAATTTTTATTTATATTATTTTAATTATTTTATATTTTTTAATTTATGTATTTATATTGTTGTATTTAATTTATTATTATTATTATTATTATTATTATTATTATTATTATCTTGTTTTGGTCTTTTCTAGATAAGATTTTTTTTAATGAGACTCGTAATTTAATGAAATGACAAATACTTAAGGTATATAATAATAATAATAATAATAATAATAATTTAAAATCTTATTTATACATATAAAAAATAATATGAAAAAATATATATGTAGATATAAAGATAGAGACATTTAAATTAGAATCAAAATGTACAATAATATTATAAATAGTATAATTAAAATTTATACATAAACTCGAAAAATTGAATCGATTCGAACTCGTTAAAACCGACTCGAATCGAAAAAATTTAAAAAAAAAATTCAAATTGTAAAATATGTTGATTCAACTCAAATAACTTAAAATTTTTTAACTCAACTTCACTAGCTCGAACGCTCACCCCTATTTAGAATATCATGTCTATCGGCCAATAATTATTTATATTAATATATATTAAATAAAACTCTTAAGTTAATATACTTTTCCAAAAAAAACATAGCCGCCGCTCCCTTTTTCAAAATTTCATCTCTTTTCGTTTTTTATTTTGATCGTTCCTTTTGATCGGTGATCGACAATCAATTTTAGTATTGGTTGTCGATCACCGAATCTATTATTTTTTGTTTTATTTTAATAAGTATCTCTATTTTTTGTCTTTATGACACGTTTTTTTTTGTCATTGTGACATGTTTTTATTTTTGTTTTAGGGTTTGGTTCGTCTGTCTTTATGGCATGTTGCAACATACCTTAGCGATCGGTTGTCGTTCGCACATAGATTCAATCGATGTTAGTTTCTGATTTATTGTTTTTGTTGGTGGTCACTTGGAAAGACTTATCCCCACTCGGTTGATGATTGTTTACCGATAAAATCAGTCATGAGTAGCGGTACTTTTTGCATGACAGTTTGGATCGCCTATGCGTCTCGTTTGGACAGAGACAAGATTCAGGAAACTTCTGATTATTTCCGTAAGAATTTTTATTTTTCTTTGTTTTTGGGTTGTAAGAATTTTTGGATTTTTTTAATCCAATTATTTTATTATTGATTACGATATAATTATAATTTTTTTATGAATTTAATAAAAATTTATTAATATTTATAAAAAATAAAAAATAAAAACTCTTTAGTTAGAATGTTCGGGATTTAAGAAAATTTCGAACGATTAAACGTCTTAAACATTTGTTTAAAGATATTAATCCGACTGTAATTTTTTTAAATGAAACAAAATTACAGTGTGAGGGATGGAAAATGTTCGTAAGCTTTGTAGGTAAATAAACAGTATTGATGTCACGGCTATAATGAATGAGGGTTTGTTAGCTGAGTTCTGTCATGCAGAAGTCCTTGCCGTCATTCCAACTTAAAAAATTTAGATCAGGTGAATATAATGTTCGATTCGAACTTAAAAATAAATTTATTAATTATTAAAAAAATTGAGTTATTTAAAATTTTATTTTACTTACAACTCAATTCTTTTTAAGTTCTTTTCAAACTAAATCGAATCAAAATAATCAAATTTTGTCTTCTCAATTAAAATAAAAATAAAAATAGAAATTATTATTTTTAATTAAGTCAAACATTACTCGCTTCTACTTCTAATAATGTGATATTAAGATATTATGTCTTGCAACGTAATCTCATTATGTCATATTAACAAAATAATAAAAGACGCTAATTAGAAAAATTAAAAAAAATATTCATATCAATTATGCTTTAACTTATAATAGTTAATAGCAATGCTGAGATTTCAAGATTTCAAAAATACTAAATGTTTGTCAGAAGTGGGATTTGAACCCACGCCCTCTTTCGAAGAACAGAACTTGAGTTGACGCCTTAGACCACTCGGCCATCCTGACTTGCGTGGCACTTGAGCAACTAGAATCTAAATATTTATATAAAACTTATAAAGAGTGAAAACAAGCCACAACAATGTGAGTATAACGAAGTAGTATATGAAAACTTATATCTATTTAAGATTTTTATAATATTTTTATAAATCACAAAAGTTTAATGGAAATTTTCATATTTTACATTATTTATATTTTCATCGTCCCACAATTAACATGTTTGTCGAGTCAATTGGGATAAATCAATATATCTCTTAAATAAGATTAAAGATTTAAATCCTTCCTTACGAATAGAATAATAAATTAAATATTGATGATTAAACTAAATCCACGTGTTTTCAATTGTACTAAATGTTTAAAAAGATGTTTCAATTTTAAAGCCGACATAAAATTAAAATTTCATAAAACCCTAATTCTCTTAGCTGCTCTGCCGTCGCCAAGCACTCAGACTTGAGAATCTTCGACGTCTAGGTTAGATAAGAAAGGTATCTATAGATGGTGATGTCACGTTACCGCCGGTCGTGGCGCCTGGGCCGGAAAGCGGGCAAGAACCTGTCAACCTTGGAAAAGGGGTTTCTTTTCGAGATGCTGTGATGCGTTCCGTTGAAAGTAATAAGGAGGATAATTTCCTGAAGTCGTTGGAAGTGGAATTAGCCAATGACGATATTGTTATCAGCAGAGATGGTCCGGTGCCTGAGGTTCGGTTTTCCGATAGGGTTCATAAGCAGATTGATGCAAAGTTGGCAAAAGCGATGATAGTAAGACTCCTGGGGCGCTCGATTGGACTCAGGGCTTTGAAGAATAAAGTGCAGGCACTATGGAATCCGATGGGAGATTTCTCGATCATTGATCTGGACAATGAATATTACTTGATCAAGTTTAACCTTGATACGGACTATGACAAGGTAATTTTCGGTGGTCCATGGATGATTTACGGAAGCTACTTGACAGTCCAGCCCTGGTCGAGGGAGTTTTCGACAACTGAGGATCATCCTAAACAAATTTTGGCATGGGTAAGACTTCCTGGCTTACCCTATCGCTATTACTCGAAATATTTGTTTAATGCAATTACAGGACTAGTTGGAGAGGTTGTTCGGATTGATTTTAACACGGTAGAGGGTCGTCGAGGGAGGTTTGCACGGCTTGCGGTTGTGGTGAGGCTAGACCAGCCGCTACTACCTGGGTTGATAATTGATGGTAGGTTCCAACGAATAAAATATGAAGGTTTGCCATCGATTTGTTTTGGGTGTGGGAAGTACGGACATACTAAAGAATTATGTGCGGAAGTTCAGAAGCAAACGGTACAACCCAAAATTGTGGAACCAACACCAAAAGCTGCTGAGATGTATGGGCCGTGGATGCAGGTGGAAAAACGACGTCGAGGAACCCAGCGAATTGCTAAGGGACAAAACTCTTCTGATTCGAGGGCTGCTAAGTCGACGGGTTCACGGTTTGACGTGTTGAATATTGGAATAGATAATGAAAATACGACGGCGGAAGAGCAAACTCCAACGCAATGGATCGGCAAGGCCCTAATTTCTAGGGTTGATCATGATCCTAATTCAAAGCGGGTAATGAAAGGTAAAGAGGTTGTAGTGGTTCATGAGCCATCGGTGGACAAGGGTGCACAGCAGGTTCAAATCATCACAGATATAGCAGGTCCATCTAATGTTGTTCCTCTTATGGAATCTTCTGGGTCGCAAATGAATACGGATGAGATGATCACAGAAGCGGAGATTGACGCTCCTAAGGCATGTGATGAGCATGAATGGGTTAAATGTCTGCATGTAGCTAGTATTGGTAATGGGGCACAAAGTACGGTGCAGGTTGTTCCCTCTAAGTTGCCTACAGACAAGCATACGGTTATTCGTATTGCGGATGAAAATCAAAAACGAGTCTTCAAAGATAATACTGGAAAGCCAGCGTTGGGTTTGATTCGCAAAATAAGCAAAACAAGTGCTCGTAGTGGCGCTACTCCAAGCCCTTTGTCTCGCAAGAACGGGAAGGCAAAAAAGATTGATGGGAAACATCAAGCGGTGGAAGTTACGCAATGGATAAATACAATCACAAATGAACTATCTACAAAGCAAACAAGTTTGGATCCGTCCGTTATGTCGCGGGGTTCAGAGACAGCTAAGAATGGTAAAATTCAATGGATTACGAATGAGTCGTTTGAGGGATATTAAGATTGTGCATGCGAGAAGAGAGACTAATGGTGTAGCAGACATGTTGGCTATGATCATGCGAAATACTCAGGATATGGTGCGTGTGTTTTTGGAACCACCTAATGCAATTCGGATTTTACTTGATCGGGGTAGGTCCGCAGGTGTGGCGTGATGTTTGTGGGTTTTAAGTATTTGATTAAGTTTGTATAATGCTGCTATGAGTACTCTTTTCCTCCAATTAGGTTTAGGGAGGTTTTTAACGAGGCTCGTAGATGCATTCCTTTTTACATAAAAAAAATTAAAATTTCATATCATTACTCAATAGAGATATTTACATGTTTTATGTTGGGATAAAACCACATTTAACCTCTACATTTTGTATTTTTATTAATTTGGTCCTTACATATTTTTGTTTACTATAGTTCTTAAATTTAGAGTTGTATTCTTCTAGTGATTTGATATTAGGATATTATATCATGTAATGTAATCTTATGACGTCGTTTTATCGAAATAATTAAAAAAATCGACAAGTCTAAAACTAATATTTAAAAAAAAATCAGGGACCAAATAAAAAATATTAATTTATAATAACTAAACGTTAGTTTACCCTAAATACTATTTAATTAAGGCTGCAAATAATCATGAGCGAACAAATCATTAGTCATCTACACGTGTCAGCAGCCAATACCCAATTAAAATAAAAAAAGGAAAAAGCAGAATTAAGTTAAAAATAAAATAAAATAAAATTCCAACTTTCCAAGTGCAATCCAAGTAGATTTTTCAAAAGGCGTAATTAAATATATATCCTCGGTAGAGGTTTGCTATTTCATTTAATTAAAATATTATTTTTTAATAGAGTACATGTTAATTTTATAATTTATATTTAAAATTTTTATATATATTTTTAATAATATCATTTTTAAAATTTGAATATATTTTTTTATATGAACAACACACTTTGTACTTAACCTTTACAAATTTAATTGGATAAGATATTAGATCTTTAAAATAATATTAAATATTTAAATTTTAATTTTATAAATAAAATAAATTAAATTATCAACAGTGGTTGGTCCAAGTGGTAAGCAACTTGGTTTCGCTTAAGCAAGTCTCAAGTTCAAGACGTTGTGTATGTAAAAAATTTTGCGGAGAGACTCACCTACCAAGTGTACGACGTGGATCGATCTAAATTAATCAGTTCTAGACTCTAGAACTGGAAAAACAATAAAAAAATAAATTAAATTAAAAAATATCTCATAATATATTTTTATAAATCAATTCAAATAATTTAATTAATAAATTAAATACCAATACCTAAAAAAATAAATTCCCCTCCTTCCCAGAAGGTGCCTAGATGAAGAATAGTACTAAAAGAAAAAGGGAAATGAACTTGCTGGTGTTTGAGACTTATCCAAAGGTCCTTATCACACACATTCTAATATTTTATTGTTGTGGTACATGTCTAGGAACAATGTATTCGTTTCCAACAAGGGAAAAAAGGTCGCAGTTTTTGTCTTTCGTTTCAGTCAAGAAAACGATTATTGTTGTTTTCCTCTGTATTTCATTTAAATATGGTTCCTTCACTTTTGGGGGTTAATAAAATATTTATGTTTTTATTTACCATTTTATTATTATTTTGAAGAAAAAAATTATAATGTAAACTGTGATGGATCATGATATCGTAAATGTGAATTTTAAAAAATTATTATAAGATATTGAGTTCTTACGTCATTTATGATTTTATCTATTAAAATCAATCAAATTTTTTTATATTTTTTCAAAAATACATCTTATTTTTATCGTATAATGATATAAATATAGAGTAAGTGATTATATAAGAGTTAATTAGGAAGAAAATTGATATAAAAACAAAAATTAATTGATTGAATTTTAAAAAATAATAATTATATATAACATAATGGGTCAAGATCGTATAATTATTTTTCGTAAATTTGGCTTAATACTTATTTGACTTAATTTATTATAATTAAAAAATTCTTTGACCTTTATATAATTTTTGGTCAGTTTAATACTAATAGAGAATATATATATAAAGTCTGTAAATGTCTATAATGTTTGGTTATATAATTATTTTGATTTATATTTTTTAAAAATATTTTAATTTTTATAGTTTTATTTTAGATAAAAATATTTATTCGAAGATAAAAATTGTTAATCAACTGAAGATGAATGATTTGAAATGAGGTGTTGAACTTACATAGCAGTACATACTGATACATAATTTCTATCGTTTTATTTTATAGGTATTATCGAGTGTACTCTTTTCTACTTACTAATTTTAAGAAAGTTTTTAAAGAAATACCTAATAATACATTATGTGTATGAATTTCGATTATATAATCACACCTTTTTACAAAAAAAATGAATAGAATTGTTTCATCATGTTCAAATAATTAACAATTTTATATAGAATATTATATTATAATTGAAGTTGTTAATTATCTAAATCCTAAAATTTTATTATATCATAAAACTTTAAATTTCATAATATTTTCGGGTGACACGCGAATATATGTCTATGTATACGAAAAAATAAAAAATAATATAAAAGGTATATTGATTGGTGGTTCGAAAATCTGACACTAAGAATGAAATAAATTAAGTCGAAAAGATCATTTTAGGTATGTTTAATATTAGAAAAAAATAAAATTTAGGATATTTAAATATATATATAAATATTTTTAATACAAGTTTTTTGGTGTTTTATATAGTCTCGACTAATTTAATGGATATCAAGCAGAAATGTTTTAAAAAAACTAATTATATTTATTAAAACGAATTATTTTTTTTTTGTAAATATAATATATTAAATATACAAATATCTTTAAAATAATATTTGGTTGATTTATTACATGAGAGACACCATTCTTCTAGTGTCATGGAATGACGTCACGCCTCCAAATCCGAAATGTTATGGGTAATTAATCACGTGTATGAAATGTAGTTTCGAAGAAACTCACTCCCCACCATTGTTGATACCAAATAAAAGAAAATTGAAAAATCCGCCACTCGAGTTCATGCATCTGATTTCGCTATATAAAACCCAGTCTCCTTCACCAACCCAAGATTCAGAGCTCTTAATTTCACAGAATTCAGAAGCTGAAATTTACGAAAATTTGAATTTTGCAGCAATGGAAATGTACCCAAGCACGATCGACTCCGATTTGATGATGCTGGACTCAATTCGGCGGCACTTGCTCGACGAGTCACAAGATTTTCGACTCGCTGGTTCAAACGACCGTGCCAACGCGGTTCCCCCAATGTTTTGCAGGAGCTCCAGCTTTAGCCGCTTGTACCCTTGCTTGACTGATACCTGGGGTGATCTCCCACTCAAAGAGAACGATTCCGAAGATATGCTTGTCTTCGGATTCCTTCGGGATGCTTTAACCGCCGGCTGGGCGCCGTCCGATAATACTTCCCCGGGTTTTCTGCCGATTAAACCCGAACCTCAAGAGAATTCGATGGAAGCGGCGGTTAAACAGACTGTAACGAGGGCGGTGAATACGACGGCGTCTCCCGCGGCGGTTCCAGCCAAAGGGAAACATTACAGGGGAGTAAGGCAAAGGCCGTGGGGGAAGTATGCAGCTGAGATTAGGGATCCGGCAAAAAATGGGGCTCGGGTTTGGTTAGGTACATTTGAGACAGCTGAGGATGCGGCTCTGGCTTATGATAAAGCGGCTTATAGGATGCGTGGCTCCAGAGCTTTGTTGAATTTCCCATTGAGGGTAAATTCCGGAGAACCCGACCCGGTGAGGATAACTTCAAAGAGGCCATCCCCGGAGCCAGCTAGTTCATTGTCCTCGGACAATGGGTCGCCGAAAAGGAGGAGAAAGGTGGCTAGCTCGACTCCGGTGGTAGCTCAAGCCGTATCAAATATGGGTCATGGAGCGTGAGTAAAGTATGTAGTCTGATTGTACATGTGTCAAACAGCTATTAGTCGGTTGATGCTGACGTGTCATCAGTTCCACGTGAGCAATAGAAAATCTTGAGGACAATCCCTCATCATAGGAATTTTGTAAAATAGGATATATATTTTCTTTTGTTCTTAAAAGTTTCAAAAATAATTAAAAATTAAAATTTCATTTGATAAGAAATTCAATGTCTTTTAAACAATGTGATTGAAATCAAGTATGTAATTAAAAAGCGTTGATTAAAAAAATAAATAAATAATTATGTCAATTAAAGGCGGTTTCTTCTTACTTATACGCATGCATGTGAGATGTCAAAGACAAATAGTGTTGGACTGTGGC
Source organism: Abelmoschus esculentus (assembly GCA_035048815.1). Taxonomy (NCBI): domain Eukaryota; kingdom Viridiplantae; phylum Streptophyta; class Magnoliopsida; order Malvales; family Malvaceae; genus Abelmoschus; species Abelmoschus esculentus. Next base: position 2,594,548 of record JAUCBN010000004.1, read on the forward strand.
GGCGAAGATTGCCGGAAGTTCTAGAAAACAGTAGTTTTAAAAATGGTTAAAAAATAATAAATGTTGTGTATTTATAAAAATTATAAAAATTTTGATATATTTTTTTTGATAAATGTATCAAAAATTTTATAAATTTTTAAAAAATAGTATATAAAAAATGTAAAAAATTTGGTTTATAAAATGAATTTAAAAAAAGAAGTGAATTTCGGTTTATAAATTAATTTTCTTAAAAAAAAAATCGGTATATACTATTTTTTATAAAAAATATAAGAATTTCAATATACATAAAAAAATGTATACCAAAATTTTTATAATTTTTGTAAAAAAAACGATACCACTGTTTTTAACCGTTTCTTAAGACTGTCATTTTATTTCCCAAAAATTATATTTTGATTACGGTATATACTAACACTTTAAAACAGGTTGGGGCTATGTCTATGAGTTGTCCCCATGCAACATCTAGTTTATTACTTTTCCTTCAACTCATGAAGAACAAGGGCAATAGATAGAACAGTTGGGACTATGTCTATGAGTTGTCCCCATGCAAAGATGAAAGACATATGCATAGAAAGATCATATATGCTCGAGTCTGTTACAGTCACTGAACATTTGGAATCCAATCTGTAGTTGTTTGCAGGAAACTGATCATAGTAAATTGCTGTATTAAGATGTACCTGCAACTCCCGCTTTCTTATGAAGGGCAATGACATTGAAGTTGAGTGACTCCGGATTTTTCTGGATCATGCCCTGTATGACTTTCGCAGCATCCTGGTGTCGTACAAGGAAATAATGGTGATTAGTGGTGATCATAATATATTATTAGGACATAATGAGGATGTTTATCACCGAAAATTAAGGAAGACATGTATAAGAATGCTGAAACCAGACTAAATCGCTTTGCTTAGCGCAAACGAACACGATGCAAATTGCAATCAGGAATTTGAGATGGATTGAGAAAGCTGTAGTTGATGGTTCAGAATAAAACTTATTCTACAAGTTGAATCTCTGTCAAACCCGAAGTTGAAAGAGGTGGAGATGAGCAAGGGAGCTCAGTTCTTCCACTTTCACCTTGATCAAGGCATGGCAGTCAAATACTACAATGACCGTTTAAAAAATCATGTCTTAAAAGCTAAAATGTTTCTATTACAACATTTTTCTGACAGACGAACGTATATTAAAAGCAAAATCACAAAATAAAGTTTTAACTGGCTGGAACAAACCTGCAATAAGCTACTTGGCGAGGAAGCTCCATGCGAAATTGGTCCTGATTTTCTTCCATCAAGCTCATAAAGTTCCCCTACATTAACGAGAATCAAAGCACTGAAAACTATACTTAAGATATTCAAAGAGAATGGTTTTCCTTTCATTTTTATTTTGATATATTCTGAAATGACAGAGAACAAGTGCAAGTACCGTCAACGCATGTGAAGCAGATAAAATGTGTGTTCACATTGTCCGATGCCTGACAAGGGGACGGGATTAGACAGAATAAAAATTATTAGCCCTCAGTAGGAAGTATTGCAAAGATTCATCAATAAAGTATATCAGCTTTGCTCTAAAGTGTTGCAGAATAAAAACTTGAAGTGCTATACAGATTTGTATCCTACCCTAATTTCACTATTTTCCAGTAATCATGTAGAAAAGAATTGCTTAAAAATAGATTTACCTCTGTTTCTCCGGCTGTAGCTGCTACAGCATGAGCAACTTCCATTTCATCTTCTTTCTCAAGAAATGCCGCGCGCTTTAAAGCATACAACAATTTGAAGTCAGCAATGACAAATCGCAAAAGGCAAAAATGCTTGCACACATGTGCATGCAGATAGACAGAGAGAGCGGTAAGAAGAAGTTAAACCTCCGATGGATCCATGCTAGCAGTAGATTTAAAATATCTATCTAAATATGATCCCTCTTCTGAAAAAGACGAAATAAAATGTTACTGGATGATTATCATAAAATAGGCTAATAGCTACCTAATGCCCTTTTAGTTCGATGCTAAAAGGATGCATGCTCCTAATACAGCATGGTTATTGGTTGGTTAGAGAACGTCATCATGATATTCAGTTACTCGTTAAAATCGGGAAAAGGAAAGACTTAAGAAAAAGCCTACTCATGGATACATCATATGTCCGACAACAAGCAAGCTGAAATGTGATGAATAAACTGACACTGACATGAATAAAAGTTATCACGCATTGTAACATATGATATGTCCGACATGGATCAAAATAAGCATTACTTGGAAATAAATGATGAATATTTAGACCAAACTTACGAAGCTTGATTTCAGAAGTGATATTTCCAACACCATGAAGAAGCCCAATTGTTCCACATGCATTTCCAACAGTTTGTTTCATGAAATAAACCTTACTGCTAACATCCTGTAGTCAAAACAAAAAAGAGAACTTCCAGTTGGATCATACAAAGAATTCCCATTTTATAGTTATCATCAGAAAATACTGCATTTATTCACTTAGTTTCGGGAAAGAAATAAAGGGGGAACAGATAATTCTCCACTTATTTAAGCACTCTATTAACAGAGCTTTTCCTTTCCCCTTTTCAACTCTATTCCTTGTTCTTGGTTATTTGATGAACTCTATCATAAAATAGAGTGTTTACTCCCAACAAGAAAATAAATTCAAGAATCGGAATACTATCCACACGAATATACAAATATGTGGTTGACAAGGTGGATATCTATAGAACGAGACGATATCATAATCATCTACAAACATAAGCATAACAACACAATCTACAAACATAGGCATAACAACACAATCTACAAACATAGGAATAACAACACAATCTACAAACATAAGGCATAACAACACAATCTACAAACATAAGGCATAACAACACAAGTTTGCACAATGTCAGTTGTGTTATGGTTTAAACATTTCGGGTCAATCCGACAACAGTCTGATGCAAAACACAAGATATAGAATACATAATTGCACTTACTCTTTTCTCCTTGTCTTGCTGCAATCTTTCTTCTTCAGTCTGAAAACATTCAAAGCATAGAAACAGACAAACTTATTTTGATTTAGACAACTGCTAATGTTGGAAAGAACTAAAGTTTAAAATTGAACACACCTGAGAAGTTATTGGAAAAAGAAAAAGCACAGCAAGAACAGGCTGGGGAACCATCGCTAAGAGTTCATCCTCCAAGCCGTAAACATCGCAACACTCTGCTTCATCCACAGGAAGACCCAGACCCCAAAGAAACTGCAGAATACCCAATATTACCATTTTCAAGGAATTAAAAAATATATGACTATTAGTAAATTCCTATGGCAATCAATTTGTCAGAGCTTATTATAAACATAAAAGTTCAATTTTCTTCTGAAAAGCACCTGGTTCATGACATCAGGATTAGCCTCTAGAGGAAGCCACCTCTTAGTAGAACTTCCCGCTGGAGTTGCCATTTTGCTTTCTTTTCTTTCTCTTTTGATATAAAAATGGGATTTTTACACTAATGAAAAACCTGGGTGTCAGATTGGAGATTGAGAGAAAATTGAAACGAGTCGATACGATTGAAGCTTTAAAATTTCTGTGTTATCACTCTTACATCTGGTGAAACAGACGATAAAAACATAAACTTTATTTCATGGGCTCTTGATGGGCCCATCATTATTCATGTTCTAGACCCTAGAGAACTTAGGAAAAGAAAACAAGAACAAAAGGTACATTTTTTAACGGTTTTTCAACCTATGTTGACTCCAAAAAGCCTGACCCCATTTTTTTTACCCCCTGCTTCCATACCAACAGCATCTGAACCAGATCCTTGTCCTTCACCATTGCTAACAATGTAGCTTTCCTGGATGTTTCTCTGTATGTCTATCATATAAAACATCCCCATTTGTCCTGCTTGATCTACATGGTGACATATATAGAAGATGACAGTGTCTCCAGACTTCAAGTCATTCAATGTAACAAAGAGTCTCCATCCTTTTGTGAAACAAAAGGCCTGGATAGGACCCGAATACGAGTATCGGAAAGTCCAGGGACCATAATATTTGTCAGAGAAAACTATGTCAGTGGACTCAGTTCCCATTTCAGCTCCATTTCCTGAACTGTTCCCAAGAGGGGGGAAGTATCGCAATGCGAATTCCTTTGGGATCTGGAATCCTTTGGGATTAGTCACATCCATTGGGGTCAGCTCCTGGTGAAATAACATTTTATATGAGAGCGCCTTCACGTTGATTACGCCGCCGGGTATGGTTCTCCTTGCCAGAGATCGATGTGCAAGGAATCTGCTGAAATTTAATGAATATGTTTTGTCCTTGATCATATTCAGAATCTCATCGTCTGAGTACCAACTCTGGAATGATTTCTCCTGAAGTATGTTGATTTTGTGGGGTACGTTGAGGGGGGTAGTGTCGGTTTTCTGCAACTTGAGGGCTGCTCGATCATAAGCAATGGCGGCTTCCTCCTCTATTTGATATGTTCCGAGCCAGTATGCCTTGTAATTGAAGGAAATCCTTGCACCCCATTTATGATTTGCAAGTGGAAGTACCCCTCTGAATCTCAAGGCTGACTTCCTGATGCCACTGATTGTGCCTCTGCTGCTGCTTCCAATAGTCTGATATGGGATCATTTTGTAGTTCGAGTTTGAACGTCCTACCATCATCTCGCTCTTTCTACGCCGACAAATGCTTGTTTGAGAGAAAAGCGTTGACGATGGTGAAAAAATAAAGGGAATTCGGTCGCTTATAAGGAGAAATCATTACAACGCACAGCGAAGGTGACCCAGTTACGGTAACTATAACTGAGTTACCTATCATGAACTTGCCGCTATTAACAAGAACGGATAGTACAAAACTCGTCGAGACCATACTCTATTTCTGGAGTCGGACATTGGACTCGGTAACACAAAGAGTTATTGCAGGATTGTCACTGAGCTGTCCTTGCCCTTTTTTTTCCATGGTGACAAGCTAAATTAATGAGCTACCCTTTTTCATCTGAACAGTTCATTGATGTATATACTTCAAATTTCTCAACCAGATAATGAATGACAAAGTTACCATTTTAAAAATTCTTACCTTTTAGTTCTTAGAGCCCTAGTAGGCTAGTTGGTGGTGGTACTATGAACATGACAATTATGTAAATTGCAATTGTGATGCAAGAAAAAAAATACCATATTTGGCATAATGTGACAAATCAGTAGAACTGGAATTCTAAGCCTGCTAGATATCGGCTCTTAACATATTCTAAGCCTGCTAGATATCGGCTCTTAACTAATTCTAAGCCTGCTAGATATCGAGTCTTAACTAATTCTTAGCCTGCTAGATATCGAGTCTTAACTAATTCTAAGCCTGCTAGATATCGAGTCTTAACTAATTCTAAGCCTGCTAGATATCGAGTCTTAACTAATTCTAAACCTGCTAGATATCGAGTCTTAACTAATTCTAAGCCTGCTAGATATTGACTCTGAAGAATGACCTTATATCCATTTTTAAACAAATAAAAGATTGGGCAACTGAAAGTGGGGATTTAGATCTTCGAAACAACTACCATAAAGAACAATGCTCATAAAATTCAAACCATCATAGAAATGACTTTGGCAAACAAGGTTGATGCAATTTATTAATTATTTTCATTTTAATTGCTAAAGAGAGTTTATCCAACATAAGGACTTCTCAAAATTCCAAATATAAAACAAAGAGAAACTTGTTATCAGTAAATAAGTTTATCAAGAAGCTGTTTTCTAGCAAGAGTCAGTGTCTTTCTTATTCACCAGTATATCTTGGCTTACGCTTCTCAGCAAATGCGGCTAAGCCTTCCAGGCGATCATTTGTATCCAGAAGCTGTTCATAGCACTCTTCTTCTAAATCCAAAGCTGAAACCATATCTCTCTCAATCCCCTCGTTTATAGCCTTTTTAGCCATCCTTATTGCTTTTGGACCCTGTTAAGTATATGTTCATTAGAATAATCAATAGTTTGTATAGGTTAACAAAGTCATTTTTTACCAACAAAATGAAGGGTCAGTATCAGAGCTAAACCTTAGCATTTCAGAATAAACTTAAACGAAAATTCATGGATGTTAAACGGATGAACTTAGAAAAAGAAAATAGCAGATGAACTGCCAAGCAAGTTTTGAAGATGCATAAATTCTACCTTCTGATTTATTTCCCGAGCAATTTCTAAAGCTTTCAGATGAGCTTCACCACAAGGAACACAGTAATTAGCAAGACCTGCAATACCGGACATTGTTCAGTACCGGAGTGGGATAGGTAAAAAACATAGGAGGAAAAAGCAGATTGTAGGTATTGTACCAATGGTCAATGCATCCGTGCCACCAATTCTTCGACCTGTAAAAATAAGCTCCTTTGCAATTGATTTTCCAACCAATCTAGGAAGCCTTTGAGTCCCACCTGCTCTGTTAATCATAGGACCAATGTGCTATCAGCTTCAGATTTTACTCAAAAGAGATGATCAAAATAGATATTGTGTAAAATATTGAAACAAGATTTAGACCATACCCGGGTATTATGGCAAGTCCTGTTTCTGGCAAGGCCAATAATGCATTTTCTCCTAAGAAAATTTTGAGGACAATCAATTAAGACAATCTTAAGGAAAAAAAAGAAGACCATGTAATAGGACACTTTAGAGGCAAATAAAGGTACTTATGAAATAATTTAAAATATAAGACTACCGCAAATCCTAAGATCACATGAGAGGGCCATTTCAAGTCCTCCACCCAACGCTGCACCTTCAATAACTGCAATAGTAGGAATTTGGAGTTCCTGCACTAAATAAATAGTAGTCAATGTAAGCACGAAAGCATGCAGCAACAATTATAACAACATTAGTAAGGAAATCATCTCGTTAACAGTGAAGTGTCAGTCTTAATGCAATAATGTTAAAGATTGAAACCTGAAACCTGCATTAGGAATAACAACATTGGAAAAGTGACAATCTGTTTTAAAAGCAAGTCAAGGACACTTCACATATACTTCCTTGCATTTGAATGCTTGGAAATTTACATATACCTATAGTCAGTATATTTTTTTTTCAAAAATACAATGCTCATATAAATGTTAGAGAAGAAGGAATAACCTCTATTAACGAGAAAGTGGACCGCAAGTAGTTGACATAAGAATGAACCTCAGCTGCACTCATCTTCTTTCGTTCCTGCCGAAAGTGCAGACTACAAGATTGGCATCTAACTGAAACGTATGAACTCGCAATATCTCACTTAACAAAGATTGATCATTAATTAAAAAATAATCACATTTCCAAGTAGGAAACTTTCTGCTCATTACTTCTAATGGCCACAATATCAGTTACAATGAAGCCAATTTTCAAAAGTTAAAAAAAGAAGAAAAAAATATCCCACTCTCAAAAGCCAAAAGAACAAATAGTAGTGAAAGCAACAACTAAAAGAAAGCTAATTTCACCTTTAAATCAGCACCAGCACAGAAAACCTTAGGAACTGAGCTAGAGATCATAACTACACGAGCTGAGGAATCTTGACCGATAGCTTCGAAGGCATGGCGTAAACCTCTCAACATATCATTCCCAATTGCATTTTTCGCTTCAGGACGATCCAAATTGACCTCAACAATACCTGTACTTAAAAAAGGTGAGCTTTCAAACATAGCTTAAACAAAACATGATGGGGAAAAGCCAAAAATGTGGGGAAAGTTTCTCAAAAGGAAAATAAATACCTGAATCACAGTCGGAGAGGCGGTGGAGCTTGACGGATTGGGATAAAGATGGTTCCAAAATCAGAGTTCTTAGTGTTTGGAAGCGAGAGTTATGAGAGGGGATATTTCGCGAAACGATTGAAATTTTGGATCTTTTGGCGCAGTGTTGGCCCAGCGATCTAGTTAGCGCGGTTAATGCAGCCATTTCTATTGCCCCTTTCTCTGCTGTAATTCTTTATCGGTAGCAAAATTTGCAGCGTCGAGCGGAGGAAGAGAGGGCGAGCTTTCGCCAATTGGAGCCTCGACAGTTTATTGGAGTCGCAATGGTCAGTGAAACGGTCTTCACGCTGTCCTCGTGAAATTGAAACGCAGCCCTTCACTAATGAAACGCACGGTTACAAATAGTATTTTATAATAAAAATATGGCATAAAGATAATTTTAACCTTAACGTTTATAATTTTTATTATTTTGATATTTATTTTTTTGATAAATTTAGTCCATAAACCATATTTTTTTTATAAATATTTTATTTTTTAACTAGCATGTTAACTGGATCGTTAAAAATTTAACGATGATGACATGTCATATGCATATGATAATATATTTTAAATGACATAGTATCTAACATATCAAATATATATATGAAATATAATTTTATTCCAATATAAAATAATTAAAATTTAAATAAAATATTAAAAATTAATTAATTCTAGAATAAAAGGCTACTAAACAATTTCCAACCCTAATTCCGATAGAACAAAGACAGTCCAAAAAGGAATATATATATGGAAGGGTTTTTATTTAAATTAATTAATGTTTAGTAGCCTTTTATTTTAGAATTAATTAATTTTTAATATTTTATTTAAATTTTAATTATTTTATATTTTATATTGGAATAAAATTATATTCTATATATATATATATTTGATAGGTTAGATATTATATCATTTAAAATATATTATCATATGCATATGAGATATCGTCATCGTTAAATTTTTAACGGTTCAGTTAACATGCTAGTTAATAAATAAGATATTTGTCAAAAAAATATAGGTTAAGGGATAAATTTATCAAAAAAAGAATAAAGACAAAAATGATAAAAATTATAAACATTAAGGGTTAAAATTATCTTTATGACTAAAAATATTTTAGAGTGTATAATTATAATTTAATTTATAGGGTGTTAGTAATTTAAGTTTTAGATTGGCATAAAGATAATTTTAACCCTTAATGTTTATAGTTTTTATCATTTTGGCTTTCATTCTTTTTTTGGATAAATTTAATCCTTAACCTGTATTTTTGACAAATATTTTATTTTTAATTAACATAATGACTAAAACGTTAAAAAATTAACGATATTTACATATCATATATATGTGATAATATATTTTAAATAACATGACATCTAACCCCATTCTATATATATATATATGACATGTCATTATTGTTAATTTCATTCTAACATAAAATAATTAAAATTCAAATAAAATATTAAAAATTAATTAAATCTAAAATAAAATGTTACTGAGCATTCTCAAACCTTACATATATATGACATATATTATCGTTAATTTTTTTAATTATCTAATCATCATGCTAGTTAAAACTAAGATATTTGTCAAAAAAACATAAGTTAAGGATTAAACTTATCCAAAAATAGGATGATGACCAAAATGATAAAAATTATAAATATTAAAAGTTAAAATTATCTTTATGCCTTTTAGATTTTATAATTTAAATTTGTATAATTATATAAATTTTTTTACACAATTTGTTAGGGTTGTTTAAAAATAACTGACTTGCTCCGTCAATCCAACCGTCAAAAACGAGTATTTTTTAAATATCTAAATAAGTTAAATACCTGACGCGAGACTTTTTTTTGAGTGGGATAATTGGATAGTTTAGGATTTATGAGTTAAGTATTTAAGTTTAAAGATATAAATTTTAAAGGTTGCGATAACATGATTATTTATTTATAATTTAACTTTTGAAGTTTAAATTCTAATCCGATACTCAAAATTCTAAACACAACACATTAATTCTAAATCATTAAAATTAATATTTTTATATCTCTATTGTGATTATATTTTTATTTCGATTTGCTTTATGAATTAATCTATAAACTTTTATTAAATTTAAACAATTAGTTTTTATTTAATTAAAAATATTTTTAATAAGGCCTATAATAATATTCTTCTATATTAATAATAAAAAAATATATGGGAAGGTAGAAAGGAACTGGATTGTTTTCAAAAATGGCATTGAGATTTGAGAGTGATTCAAAACTAACAAGTCTTAAAATGAGCTCACTCACACATTAACAAAGCCATTAGGGTTTTTAAGATTAGGTTTAGCCTTCTGTCGCTCTCATTTCACTGCCGCCCTGGATAGGGTTTTCCCCTTCCCAATTTATTTAACCTATTTTTATTTCAGCCCATTTTCTTATCTACCAAACACCAAGTTTAGATATATTTCTACTCTACTTGTTTTCTTTTTCCATGGCTTTAGCAACACACTAGGGCTCTCTTGGTTGCTAATTTCTGCCCTGAATTAAAGTAAAGGACAAGCTAAAATATTCAATATTACTTCTTTGAGTTGACAAATGGCAACCAGGAACCCTTTTGATCTCTTGGATGATGATAGTGAAGACCCAAGTTTGCTTCTTGCGGCTGTTGAGCAGCAAAAGCTTAAAAAAACTAAGAAAGCTCCTGCTTCGGCTCCTACTCAGCCAGGGAAGGCTGCCAAGCTCCCATCCAAGCCACCTCCTCCTGCTCAAGCTGGTAGCTTTATTTCTTATTTTTTAATGGGTTTCTGATTTTCTGTTTCGATTTGGAGATGGCATAGAAAAGGAGTATATTTTGATTTATTGTTTCTGTAGTATCATTGTTGGAAGAGTTGTTATATTTTATGTTTATTGAATTGGAAATGAAGTAGAATAAAAGAAATTTGTGAAATTTGTTAGATTGTATAGTTGAAGTTGCTCTTTCAAGTGTTACAAGTACTTATTTATCATGCTAGACAACGACGTAAAAGAAAAGAAATTTGTGAGATTTGTTGGTTCTATTTGTCATGGGAGCGAGTATTTTGTTCAAGTCTGTTTCTTTGGGTTATACATTTTTATATGGATATTATCCTCTGTGCTTACTGGACTCTATTGGTTCTGTCTCTGTTTATCGACTCCATGCATTTCTCATGTGAAGTTTAATTTTATTTGGAACTTCATTTCAATGTTGCGAGTGTTTTGGCTTTAGTTGTTGAACTCTTGGAATTTGTGTTTGTTGTTATGTAGTGAGAGAGGCAAAGAATGAGCCTGGGCGTGGAGGAGGCCGTGGTCGTGGACGTGTTGGTGGAGGGTACAACCGTGACTCCAATTTCATTGACAAGTCCAATGGATTTTCTGGAGTGCACAGACCCTCTGAAGATGGAGAAGGGGAAAAGCAAGTAGAAAGGCGTGGATATGGTGGACCTCGAGGTTCTTTCCGTGGGGGTCGTGGTGGTGGTTTTAGCTCTGGTGAATCTGGAGAAGGGGAGCGCCCACGCAGGCAGTATGATCGCCGTAGTGGCACTGGACGTGGGTTAGTATTTTGCTTATTTGAACATTCATTTTTGGTCATGGGTTGTTATAAATCCCAGTATTGATGTCTGTTTTCTTTAACTATTAATTGTGATTTGAGTCAGTAATCCAACTTTTTGTACTACCAGGAATGAGTTCAAGCGTGATGGTGCTGGACGTGGTAATTGGGGTAGCCCTACTGATGAAGTTGCTCCGTGAGTTTCTCTTTTCCAAATCTCTTGAGCTGTATTCAATATAAAGCTCCATAGGTTGTATGCATTATGCATATAAATGTGTATGTGTGTGTTGCCCTATGCTAGCTCATCTGTTTATGCATCTTCTGTTTTGGCCAAAATAAGAGAAACTGAAGAAAATGTCCCCAAGGATGAAAAGAATGTGAGCTCTGAGAAGCATCCTGGCGAGGAAGATGCTGCAGATGCCAACAAGGAGAATGCTGCAAATGAAGCTGAGGATAAGGAACCTGAAACTAAGGTATTTCTTTTATCACAGTTAGGGTTTTTGTTTTCTACAGATGTGAGAGGATAACAAAACTATTTATTTAATGATAAAGGAAGTTAATAGATCGTGCTTTGATACTTGAACTAATTATTTGTTACTAGTTCAAAGTACATAGCATCATTGGTCAAGCAGTAACCTATTTATGCTTATTAAATACTCTTTAACTATGTATATTCGTAGGTGGATTGATGTTGTTTCTGATATATCGGGCGAATTTCATCTTTCAATAATTATGAATGGTGACACAAGCCACACTTCCTTTGGTTGATGGAATCAACTTTAGTACAATGAAACAATCAACTTAGTTTGAATTTGCCTGGTTTGATGTTAATGTTCTAATTTTGATGGTCTACTTCTTCCATCCATATTAGGAGATGACATTGGAAGAATATGAGAAGATTCTCGAGGAGAAGAGGAAAGCTTTGCTTGCCCTCAAGACTGAAGAAAGGAAGGTTGATGTCAAAGAGTTCGAGTCCATGCAACAACTTTCAAACAAGAAGAGCAATGATGATGTCTTTATCAAACTTGTAAGATATCTAAACTATGCTCTCTTGTTATACATGGTTTCATTCAACTATTCAATTTGTGCTGGTATATTGAATTGGCCTTTGATTGTCAGGGTTCTGAAAAGGACAAGCGCAAAGATGCTGAGAAAGAAGAAAAAATAAAAAAGGTTTGCATATTTTTCCATCATGATACTATTAACTGCTTTTGGAAGGATGTGAATTTGGTGTTTGGAATTTATCTTTTTCATGGATGAAACCCTGCCTTCCTAATTTTCATATTCTGTTGTCATATGGTTTGCATCGGAATCAAGATTTCATTCTAGTTTGACTCATAGTGGTTTCTTTTGTTTAATAAATGTAGCATCTGCTTCTTCCTTCTCTTAGAGTATATTAGTATCATTTTCTTAGGGAATATAGTTCTCTTACCAATACCAGCGATGCTGTGAGTTTAAAGTACTTTGGTCATTATAGAAAACTGATTGAGGCCATTGCTAGTTCGCCTTTGGTTGGACAGTATAACGTCTGTTAAACAATAATGGAAATGAATCTACGAACATCTGAAGTTCTAAACTTAAGCTGTTGCTGGTTATTGTATATTTTTCTTCATGCAATGCTTCTTATGGGCATATAATTTGCATAATTATTTGAATATTACTTTACGAGTGATATGGTTTTCATATTATATTCTGCCTTTACTGAAATTGTGGCCGGCAATTTTCTTGGTGTAGGCTGTCAGCATCAATGAGTTTCTGAAGCCAGCTGAAGGAGAGAGGTACTATGGGCGTGGTCGAGGCCGTGGGCGTGGTCCCAGAGGTGGATATGGAGGCAACACAGCTAGCAATGTTGCAGCCCCCTTGATTGAAGATCCTGGGCACTTCCCTTCACTGGGTGGCAAGTAAGAGATCCACCATTGCCATCTACACATTGGCTTTCACTGTCTCATTGTGATCCTATCCAATGCTTAGAGTCAAAAGAGGAACAATGACTTCCTTTAGTATAAACCATTTTAATGTCTTTTTAGTGTACATTTTAGATAATTTGCCCATTGATCTACAGACTTCGGTCGTTTTCCTGACGTGCAGTCATACCTTTTAAATTCTCTTTTTGAGTTAAAAGTAGAGCTCATGTGAATGTGGTACATCGTTATTACTGAGAAGTAGGTGGCATCAGTTTTGGTTGGGGTGGTTTAAATATCGTTATTGCATGAATGAATACCTTTAAATTTCTATTTTTACTAATGCTCACATGCAGGGTTTGGTTTTACTTTTGTCTGCAAACACAGATGAAGGCCGAAGCCTAAACTGAGCACCTCAGTACATTTAGTAAACCAGTTAAAACAAATTTTGAACAGAAAAGACTGATAAATCAATGTAATGTTACACATTTTCTATCAACTTTTAACATATATATATATATAGCAAAACTTGGATTGGTATTGCCATTAACATTTAGCAAATACATATGTTTCTGGTCTTGACTGAACCCAAACTATTAGTTCTTATCATTTCTATCTCTACTATGTACTCTTTTGTAGTTCCTTCAAAGAATGCCTGAATTCTCACCTTTGATTGCTTAGAAGGGGTTGCGATCCAGTAGCTGCAACGAAAAGTCATAGATCAGTCGGGTTTCAAGCAAATTAAAGATAAATTTTCCGAAAGGAAGATCTGAAACAGAAGTTTGGTACGAAATGCATGATTGGTGCAATGGAATTGTTGTTGTATGACCTTCATGGGTTTGCTGTCCATGTGATGACGGCAATGGTTTGCGAGTTCTCTCGCTGAATTCAGCTATGACCAATTGGGATAAGAGAAGTACAGCAATAAGAGCACCAGCATTTAGCATAATGAAAACCGTGTCCCACCCCTTTGACGAAAGAAACCCGGTGATGAGAGGGCCGAGAGCAGCACCAACTGAGCCAGTGCCATCAATTATGGCCGTCACTGTTGCTAATGCACGAGAATTCCCTCTGAGAGAACTATGAGTACCGAGGTCTGCAGAAACCGCAGTTGTGATGAGGGCATATGGCCCGTTTACAAACAAGCCAGCAACCATCATCAGCAAAATATTGATTGTACGTGAAATATTTCCATATATACGGTACAAGATCATTGAAGGTATTGCAGCAAACATGAAGGTGGCTGCTGTAGTAGCACGGGCTTTAAGTTTATCGGATATGTAACCTGCCAAGATGCCCCCAACAATACCCCCTACATCAAACAAGGTTGAGAGGTTTCCGGCAGACTTCACAGACATGTACTCCCCACCAATTTCTGGAACACAATGGAATCACACAAACAGGAAAACCCGAAAATACTTTGCAGATTCATAACAAAGACGAAAAACTAGTTCAAATTCACAAGTTATACTTGACGATGTGTTTGTTCGACAAAAATGAAAAGAAAAACTTAAATCCTTGATGTCATAACAAGGATAAACTTCACCTATTTATCGATTTCCAATATGTGTATGAGCAGAATAAACTTAAATCAATCCAATGCACGGGGATCTCAAATAAGAAAAGTCTATGAAAAAGCTCATTATGCCATTCAGTCATGCTATCAATTGAATAGAACATAAAGCATGGAAACAGGAAAATTACCTGTTTGGCTCAAATAAAATGGTAACCAATATAAAAACGTATATGCGACGAGCTTTGAGAAGAAGAGGCATAATGCAAACGGAATCACCCCCGGTATGAAACAAGCCTCATACAGTCCAACTCCTTTCCGACTCCCCGAACCTTCTTTGAGATTAGAACTTTTTTCTACATTCACTGTGTCTCCCTTTTGAATCTGATCCTCCTCCTCTTCAGCGGACGAAGCATTTGCACCACTAAAACCCAAATCCTCAGGATAAGCAGCCAGGAACAAATATACTAGTACCCCTGCCGAAGCAATCAACGCTCCCGGGACAATAAAAGACCACCCCCAACCATAATCCAAAACCGCAGCAGCAAGAAGAGAGCCACTGATATTACCTACCGAAGTATGAGCATTCCAAATTCCCATTATCAAACCCCTCTTCCTTTTCCCAAACCAATTCCCAATGACAGCCACAACCGAAGGCCAACCAGTCGCTTGAAACAACCCGGCAACCATTTGCATCGAAAGGTAAAACCAAAACACATGAATGTTCCAAAAGTATCCCATCCCAAATAGCCCCACAAAAATGCCACTCCCAATCATCCCAGCTGTCAAGAACAACCTAAGGTCCAAAGTATCCCCTAAATGCCCAGCAACATACATTCCAAAAGAGTAACAAGCCAGGAAAGCGACATCGATTTCGCCCAATTTCGACGTGCCATCAGTCCCATTAAAAGGATACCAACCCTCATCGTCCACCCTATTCGTACCAAAACCCGGAAATTCTTCCTTGATGAAGACATTTCCGACAGGCCAAGGAGGGTCTGAAGATTTCAAGGATTCAGGGTACAAAACACTCTTAACTATGCTGCTAGGTTTCCTAGAGGCGTGATAGCTAGCGTATGCTATGAAAGTAAGCAACAAAATTATATATCTATATGAATTCAAGCTCCAATCTTTACCTCTAATACTTCTGATCAGCAAAATCCCAGGTGGGATTCGCCTCAACGTGTTTGAATTCGTCGACATCAACTCTAACAACTGAAAAACAAAACACAAAAGACAAAAAGAAGAGATTTTTCTTACCAATGTTTCAGAATCATTAATCTAATGACAACCCAATGTTCAAACACACAGAAAGAAGGCAATGGATTTACCTGACAAGAACAAACCTTGTACTAATGGAATCATACAGAGTTGCTTTTGCAGGGGAAAGACAGAATGGGATGAAGGGTTTGTTCTGTTTCCTTTTTTGCAGGGGAAGTTTGGAGAATGGTGAGAGGGAGTGCGAGGTTGTCGGGCGAGAGGTAGAGGAGATAAGGGGGTGTATCAACAATGGGAGACACGTGCTCCTTTTATGGCGCTTCAACTGTAAAACGCCATGCATATAAGCTACTGGTTGGCATGTTGCTTAATCCAAAGATGTGCATACGAATGAATATATGATAGTAATATGAATCTCTTTTCTAAGAAAATTATGCATTATTTGGTATTCAAATGTAAAAATTTTAATGTAACATTTATATTTTTGTTTAATATTTTTAAATTGATACTTAAATAAAACAAAATTATTTAAATGTAAATAATATAATTATTTAAGTATATTTTAAATTTGAAAAGTTGTATACATGAAAAATTTTGTTTGGATACTTACACATCAAAAATAGATATATGACACAAATAAATTTAAAATAATTAGCGTAAAATTAGAATATCAAAAAGGAAACAAAAAATTATGATACTTAAATTGAAAAAAAAAATGAATTACCGATTCAACTTGAGGTGAAAAAATTATTTTGTTTTGATTAAATTCGTAATTTCATAAATTTGATTGGATTCAAAAAAAATAATAAAATTGAAGTTATGAAATAAAAATTTGAATAACTCAAATTTTTTAGTAATTAGTTGATCAATTTTCATATTTGAGTATAGTTGATCATTTCTGCATGACATATTATGAATATCACCTATGAAATATGAAGAAATATATATGTATATATATATATATATATCGTTGTTCAAATATATATATATCGTATATGCATATAGAAAGCGATTGAAATAAGAATCAATATGTATTATAATATTATAAATAATTATAATTAAATTTATATAAAAATTCAAAAACTTATCTCAATTAAAAAAATCTAATAAAGTTTGAATCGTAAAATAGGAGTTAAAAACTTTAAATAACTCAAAACACACACAATTAAGCTCTTAAAGTAAGCTTACATGTATTATAAATCCTTAAAACTTTTTTAAAACACACACAATTAAGCTCCTAATTTTTTTTTATACAATGAAGCTTTTATATTCTAAAATTTCATCAATTCACGTTTTTGACGAAAGTTGACCGATAAATTTAACAATTTTTTTATCAGATCATACATGTGTTGCAATGTTATCGATTAATATTTTTATAATTTTATTTTATTTTAAAAAATAAAAATTATAAAACAATTAAATTTTTTTATAAATTTCACATGATAAAATTGTAGTAAGTCACACGATAATAATATATAAAAAACGTTAAAAATTAATGATCAGTAAAAAACTCATTTAATTAAAATTATTAATTCAAATATTTAATTAAATAGAAAAATAGAAAAAACTTAGTTAACTTTAAAAAAAATCAAGTGCTTAAAAGTTAAACCCCTCTTAAATCAGAAAATTATAACATTTGGAAAAAGCCCACGTCACTAGTTGATCGTACAATTAGATGTAAAAGCCCACATCATTAGTTAAATAATCAATTAGTTGTTGAATTCATGTATTAAAACATAGTGTTTTAATTTCACATATACATTTAAATAAAAAATCATAAATTCAAGTGTCATATTTAGAATAAAATTGAATATTACGAAAGATTAAAATTTATTAAATATTTTAATCTAAAATTTTAAAAGATAAAATTTTATTCAATTAATATTTTAACTAATAAAACTAAAATATTATTATACCAAAACATTTAAGGTCCAAATCCCTCCCATGAAGTGAATGACTTCCATTTGTCCCCTATCCGTATTGAATTGCACGTACGAACATTCTAGTCAAATTGATTAAAGGAACGATTATTGTTCATAGAAATTACGAGTTCGAACAGAGGTCACGAGTTCTAGTGTGAAACTCTAGATGTTAACTCATATTTTAGGTGTCAACTGACGCTCCGTTGTACCATTTGGCTTCATCTATGCATGTTTATGTTTCATTTTCAAAAAACATTTATGTATCAAGGATAAGCATAATATTTTTATGTTAGGAATAATGAACCTATAAAATTATAGAGGAATGTATAAAATTTTAAGGATAAAAATATATTTTTAATAACAAAATACAAAAAATAGATTAGTATTGATCAGGGATTTAAATAGAAATTTTATGATAAATATTAAAATTGTTATATAAAAATTTTGATATTATTCAAAATTATGATACATATTATCACTATATTTACAATAATAATATTTATTATTAAAAACTTCAAATATAACATTTACAATAATTATAATAACATTCATATATCTACAACTACAACTACAATAAATAAAATATGATCCCAATTTAAATTCCTAGTATTAATATATCAAAGTATAATGAAATTGTGGAGAATAGATGCATATTGACGTGGCAATATTGTATTGGTTAACGTGACGCATCAGCGTCTGAATATTTCTTCCTTGGGGACAAAGCGATTTTTGCTAAGAACAATTTTTAATTTGCTTGTCATCGGGAAACCATTAGTCAACCAATGAAACCGTGACTTTTCCAACTGTTTTCTCATTTACTCAATTACCCTCAACATGTAGGGGAAGATTGTTATAACTACACATTCTAAACCTTTTATTGAGGGGTTCTTTAGTAATTTGACAATCCTGAAAATTTCGGAGACATTGTCCGAAGCAGGCCCCTATAAATACTGCGAGCTCCACATCAATTTCACAATTCTTTTTCTCTCAATTTTCGGTTATTTTCATTTCAACGAACGATGGACGCGTTCTCTTCGTTTTTCGATTCTCAATCAAGAAGCAGTTGGAGTTACGATTCCCTCAAGAACTTTCGCCAGATCTCTCCGATCGTTCAGACTCATCTCAAAAAGGTAATCTTCTTTGCAATTAGGGTTTGCGAACGGGAAATTGGGAATCTATGTTAAACTCTTGCGAATTATCAACTTCTTTGCTTGGTAAATTTGAATTAATTATGTTTCATGGCCTTTGCACTATGATTTTATTGGTTCAGCCCTTGTCGTATCGGATTTTTGTCAACTTTTGAGACGATTATGGTTCTCATCTTTATGTGGTCCTAAGTTTGTGTGCTTATTGTGATTTCTATCCATTGTTTCCAATTTCTTGTTTTCTTGACTATCTTGCAGTTATATATGATTTCTTTTAAATTCTCCCCTAATTTGTTAGATAGGGTTTGCACTTTTATTTATTTATTTTGGGTGATCTCTATGATTGGATCTTTATGGCGTTATAAGGATGAAAAACAATACACTTTCTTATCTTTTTTCGATTCTAACGCTTATTGTTATTTTATCTTTGATTTTGAGATGCAATGATCTATTTATTGATTCCTTTTTTCCATTTTTTTATTATTTATTATCTAATTTAGTGCTTTTTATTTGCAGGTTTACTTAACTCTGTGTTGTGCTCTGATTGCCTCTGCATTTGGAGCTTATCTTCATATAATATTGAACATCGGTGGTTACCTCACGACATTTGCATGCGTTGGAGCCATAATTTGGCTCCAATCTATCCCTCCTTATCTAGAGGTAATAATCTTGTTTGATGTCTGTAATAATTGTATTATTCTTTTTGCATAGAACTCATATTTTGTTCGTATACTGTAAATTTATGCAGCAAAAGAGGTTTTCTCTTCTGATGGCATCAGCAGTGTTTGAAGGGGCTTCAGTAGGTCCATTGATTGACTTGGCCATTCAGATTGACCCAAGGTATTTTCCATTATAACTATTGAATAATGTGGGTAACTTGTATTTTCAAACACGTAGATTTCAAATCAAGAATTTTGTTCATTTGTCTTATCTTTTGAGGGTAATATTATGCTTACCTGAATGAATGTCCACAATTGATATTCAAATCCCATGACTATTTAAAGTTCATGGTCCTTTAGCATTCTTTTGTCTAACTGCTGGAGTTTTCAAAGTCACATGGATCTTCCTGATATATATTGCTTTAATTGTGGTTGTCATTACTGTCGCCACTGCTTCCCACACACACCTGCCATCAAGGCCTAATGATCTGATGCCTTCAAAGACGTCAATTCCTAGTTACAAGTGTCTCAAGTTGGTTGTAGCGTAGCTGCTGGTCGCTTGGGGTCTGCTGTAATAGTAGTATTTGTGTATTATATGCTTCGAATTCATGATATTTTACTGAACTGTGGAAGATGATTATGCTTTATGTCTGTTTTACTTTTACTGTTATCTAGAGCTATAAAACTCTATTGTTTTGTATCCATCTCCTTTCCTCAATTTGGACAGCGTTCTGGTAGCTGCATTTGTGGGAACAGCGTTGGCCTTTGCATGCTTCTCAGGAGCTGCTATGTTGGCAAGGCGCAGAGAGTACCTTTACCTTGGTGGCTTGCTTTCATCTGGCGTGTCCATGCTTATGTGGTTGCATTTTGCTTCCACTATCTTTGGTGGTTCCATATCCTTCTTTATGTTTGAGGTGAGTAAATGTTAAAAACTTTTCATGTTCTTGTAGTACTCAAAAGGATGCTGTTTGTTGTGACTAACATCCCTCTTCGGTTTTGATTGTTTCCACAGATCTACTTTGGGCTTTTGGTGTTTGTCGGATACATGGTAGTGGACACACAGGACATAATTGAGAAGGCACACTTGGGTGACCTGGATTATGTGAAGCATGCCTTGACCCTTTTCACTGATTTTGTTGCTGTATTTGTTCGCATTCTGATAATCATGGTGAGGGAAGCTAGAATTCGTGATAAATTTTTCTTTTAATCTGGATAGTTACCGACTTGGTTAATACTATTTTGTTCTAACATCAAACATACTTGCATTCCAGTTAAAAAATTCAGCCGAGAAGAGTGAGAGGAAGAACAAGAAGAAGAGGAATGACTAAATCATAAAGCAGTGGATGGGAAAGGCTGCTATTCTAACCTGTCATGGAAAGCTGAAGTCGGTTTTTACTACAAGTTGTTTCCTTTATTTTGTACTTAAAAAACATAATAGGTCGATATATAGAAAGGATAGGTCCTGCTGTCTCTGTTTCTCCTGGTGGTTATTATGTGAAACCTCTAAACAAATGACATGTTAATATTTGCTTTTCGGTTGCAGTTTTTTACTCTCCCTCTCAGCATATGCTAGAAAATGCAATGCAGTGCTGTGTTTAAACTATGGTATCCGCTGATATTGTGAGAATAAATTTGTACCCTTTTGATTTCAGTTCCATGTGCCCTACAGGTATCTTTTTCACCCCAACTCCTCCACAGACCTCGTCACTCGCTCGAATGTTTATTTGGAATACAACAGCTTAGCACAGAAGAGTTGCTGTTTTCAGGTTGGAATGTACAAACAGTTTTCCCCTTATATTTGGACTTATTGTCGTGTGTAATATAAAGCAAGGGTAAAAACTATAGTAAGCATATTTTGTTGCTTGAGCTGACCGTATACAAGAATTGGCCTTGGGATTTAAGACTTCACAATATCAGTAATATGACAGGGTTGTACGGATGAAACCATGCGGCTTAATATGTTAGAATGGATAATACTTTGTAATTAGTGTGAAACATTTGGTATTAAAGTCAACTCCAAAACATTAATATCATAGGTATCTTTTATTGTTGAGTTACGGTGATTAGTTTTCGTGTTAAGAATGCGTTCGGATAAGTTTGCTTACCTAATTTGTAAACTCTCATTGTAGTTTTTTTATATTAGAACTAATGTGTTCATATTTAAAATATTCACACATTTAAGAATGTGTTCATTGTCCAATGTGATACTAAACTTATTTTTTGTAATTACGTGTCTAACTTTTTTTTAGTGGTGCAACTAGGTACCTAACTTTTATTTTTAGTGTAATTAGGTGCCAAACATTTTTTAAAGTTAGGTGTTAAAATTTGAAGTATCAACATGTAATTAAAAAAGTAATTATTTCATACGTAGTGAAGATTAAAGTTTTTTATAAGCACTTTAATTGTGGATAAAAAAGCTTCAAACTTGAAATAGCCCTTGTGTAACCAAACATAATTGCAAGGAATAAGGCCCAACGCAATGCAAAAAGTAGCAAATTCTTTCATTTATGCAAACTGTGAGTGATTTGCTCAAAACCCAAATCCAGCCCGTTTTTCCAACCCTGAAAATGAATCCAGTGGAGTTGAGATGAAATCAGTGTGAAAGAAGCTATTTCCTGTCGTTTGGTACGCACCACCTCCATCGGGATCGGGAACGGACAAACCAATTTCCGCCGCCCAGGTTAGTTCCCTCCGCCGTTCTCTATTTCATAATTTTTCTTTTTCGAAAAGGTTTAGTGTAGGTTGGACTCAACTTTGAGGATTCAATATGAGATTTGTTTTTCTAACTCTGTCTATTAATTTGTATTGCTGGAATTAGATGATCAATCATGCGATTGAATTTCTTTTAAAAAAAATCATGTTTTGCGTCTAGGGATCAGTGGATGCTAAAGGTGAAATAGAAGATGGATAAATTAAGGGAATTTGGGAGAAAAGCTTTGTTCTACGTTAGGGTTCTCTCCGGATATGAAGAACGTAGAATCCGGAACTACAGATTGCAGATCGAGAAACGCCTGCAACAGGTGTTTCTCACTTTCTTAACTCATCCTTTTATTGTTCTTTTAGCAATTTTCCCTACTCCTCAATTTCTATAGATTTGTGTACCTAAACATATTTAATGGTGTGATTTATTTTGTAAAACATTTAATTAAAAGTTTCTCAGAAATTTAGGATTTTGTCAATGTGAGAAGCTTTATTTATGCAATGAGGTGACTGCATTCAGTTTGCTGATGAAAAGTTTATGTTCTAATATCCGTATTAACTCGAAAAACTTAACTTATACATGTGTATATTATCTTAGCATCTGTTGAACATCTTGCCCTGATATGAAATGTTTGTTTTCCTTCTCTCTCTTTAACTGTTCAGGCGCAAGCAAGGAAAGCAGCCTTAAGAAATATTCCTGAGCAGATTGTATTACAAGAGGTTCGCCGAATGGTCGAGGATATGCAAGCTCTAAATAAAAGGCTTGAAGAAACAGTAAGATTTTTACTTGGACTTGGAAATTGTATCTTTTGCAGCCTAATATTTTAATATAGTTGATTTGTAAATTTTGGCACTGCCATTACCCCGTTTCTTTCGTGAGGAAAATAAACCAAAGAGTGTCCTCTTATGTGGTTTTATATTTGCTCAAGTTGTAAGGGAAAACATCCATTGACAAGTCTCATCCTGTTTTTGAGGAGTTTATCCATGTTGGTTGATTTTTTATTCAAAGTTTTAATTAAAAAAAACATCATGTTATTAGGTTACCATGTGTAGTTTATTGATAAATTCCTTGCTTATTCATATTCTTTCATTGCAAGGTTCAGACTTCAGATTCCTGTTTTTAGACTTTGATCGACCCGACCTATTGGAACCTCCTATGAAAAAGTTAAATGGTCGCTTTGTCTAAACACATTAATTGTATTTGCAATCATCTTTCGTTTTCAAGGCACTTCTCACGAGGAGAATCTTTCCACCATTAGCTTCTGAATTCTAAAGCATTTTTCTGTTCCTATTTCAGAATGATTTTTTGTGGTTCATAACAAAATTTGTTGTTTACATTCAGGAAGCTTCCATCGATCAGTACTTCTCACCAATAGACAAGCAAGTTCAGAAGATAATGAAAATCCAGCTCGAAGGAGAAGAGAAGACAATGAAACAGATGGCAGCAATGCATACACAGGCCATACTTGAGAAAATAGAAGCTGAGAATAGGGCAAATACACCTCAACCGGATGCGAGCCAAAGTAACCAGGATGCTACTACTTCTACCAGCAGTCAACCTGATCAGACGAGATAATTAATCAACATCGATCCCATGAACGCTTATATTTTATGTTTCTCCACTTTGGGGTAGTTTGTATGTTCAACTTGAGAGATGAGTTTGAATAAATTAAGGCTCTTACTGAGAACCGTCGAGCCATCTAAAGGCCGAGTTTTGTCATCCAACAGTCATTGTTATTTTCTTAATCGTACTGGTGAATGATGATCACATTGGATGGGATAGTTACCGTTGTCCATACTCTTATATCTATTGCCTTAAAATGCTACGGATTTGCCCTATTCCAGTGTGAACTTTAATTCCTTTTGTAGAATCTAAAGAACTGCGAAAATTCTCAGTAATATACCTGTTACTACAAAAGTTATTTCAGTTTTTATGGCGTTACATCTAGTAATTTTGTTATAGGCATTGTTTACAGGCAGATAGAACAATGCTGATGGTGAAGACGACCTGTGTAAAATATCCGGAAGGATGGGATGGGAATTGATTTAGCCGACGCATTGTGAGCTACAAGCAAAGATGAGAGAAGGTAGGGTTTCCTGCATCATGTATGTGCTCTACTTTGATTAGTGAATCTCTTAATTTTTATCATTGGGATGAACTAATTTGTTAATTATTGTGATAGCTGAGAATGATCCTCACGATAAGAGAAAATGTGAGACATTGTGGCCTATTTTCAGAATTGCTCATCAAAAGAGCCGCTATACTTTCGAGTTTCGGCCTTTACCACCGTAGGAAGGAAATATCCAAGGAACTGTATGAGTTCTGCTTGGACCAAGGCCGTGCTGATTACGGACCACAAATCTTATTGCAAAGTGGAAGAAGCTATGCCACTTGTAGTATTTTTGATTATTTGATAAACTATTTCATACTAAGGGTTGGTTGTTCCATTTGAAATTTGAGGTCATTTCTTGTGTTGCATGTGTGTTTAATTATAGATGGACACATCTAAGTATCATTCAAACATGACAGACATATTAGTATGGTCCCTTTGGTTTTCTTCCCTCCTGGACTCGATCTTTCTGAGTTTTTGATTTCTTCTTTCTGTTTTATGGTTTCGTGTTTTGTTCATCACAGCCGGGATATGAAAGTTTTTGTTGCTTGTGTTGCATGCAACCTCAGGATCACAACTTCGCTACAGCTTGTGTCTGCCGAGTTCCCAAGCACTCGAGGTAAGAAAAGGTTCTTGAATGCGTTCATTGCGGATGCAAAGGCTGTGCAAGGTGAGATTATATTTGCCTTTTTCTTCTTCAAAGACAACGAAGGGGGTTTAATAATGTTGCTGCTGCTCTTAAGTTTCTGCAAATTTCCCTGCCCTGCGGTTTCTCTGAACCCGGTTTGTGATATGTTTTTGTGTGGCTTTTAAGGGTTGATAAAGACAGTGGATTAAACTGGTAGTCATGTCATTATGAGGCCAAATGAGAGTGCTTTTAAACTTGACCTAAAAATCCGATTGTTAAACTTGCGTGACACGAACCTAAAATGACTTAAACCTGAAATAAACGACTCAAACTATACTCGATTCAAATCCAAAATACAAAGTCCAGGCTTCAACTGAGGTCGAAACAGAAGCCAATCATCGGAATGTGAATTTCAGCATATCCCATAGATTCTGAAAGGCCATTTACAAAAGGAATCCTTCTGTGGGAGGCATTACCATTTCCCAAATGTTGCTTTAAATGCTTTTGTTTTCATTTCTACCACTCTGGACAACCTTTCTTTTTCATTGTTTACAAGAAAAGTTGAATCACAATTGGTTAAGTAAAGCCCCTAAAGCATATGCCTGATGGCTGATTCCTTCATCAATGCATCGTCTTAAAGCTTGAAAATCTATGGATATCTTTTCTTTTCTATTTGTCTAAACTAAGACATCTTTGGTCCCATGCTCTATGTTTTGTTGGGATTTTTCTTTCCTCTCTCTTTTACATATCCAAACCTTCTCTCACTTGACTTTCTAATCACCCCCATTAAGGCCTAATTGGGTGGATCTTTTTTTTTCTTCCAAATTTGAACTTATCAATACAATGCATCAATTTCATCATTTGTCTTGACCATAAATGCCCACCGCCCCTTATATGAAAATGGACATAGTTAAAAAAGTGGTTTAAGTTTTTTTAATAATCCGGATCGGGTATAATAGAGGTTTATTATATGAACGATCCTTTTGATCTAATTTGTTTTATTTACGATGTTAAATTTTGAACATCTAACTTTAGTTTAAAAATAATTTAATATTTTTGATTAATTTGAATCAAGTATTGTAGAGGTTTATTATATGGATGATCTTTTTAATCCAATTTGTTTCATTCAAAACGTTAAATTTTAAACATCTAACCTTACTTAAGATTGGTTGATTGTTGATGATCTAGTTAAAACTTTTACTCTTATTATTGATTATCATTTGGTATAGTGGCATAAATATTAAGTCTTTTATATAAAATCAAATTTATCGAATTTTGGTGTTTTAAATGAAATAAATTGGGTTAAAAGAATTATCATTATGATACACTTCTACAATATTTAATTATAATTAATTAATAGATCGAATATCAATTATTTATTTATATAAATATAAACTTTTACTATGTTCATTTCCCTTCTCAATTATACCAAAGGTGAAATTGGTTGTATTTTTTTTCAAATTCCAAAGATTCCACAAGCAAAGAAAATATAAAAGAGTTTGGTTGGATAGACCGTCAACAAAGCAAATGACATTCAAATTCAAGCATAGCCCATAGAACTTGTTATTATCTATGACATCGCAATTCGATTAAAGACTCTTTAAACCTACTAACAATCAGTTAATCTAATAAGATAAAGCGTTATATTTTTTAAGTAAGATCATTAATATTTTAAATAAAAAAATTAAATTAAAAAATCATTTTTATATTAAGATTATATAAAATTTAATTTGAATTAATCAGCCTATAAACTAGATATCGATAATTAAAAATAATCATATTTAATTATATAGTTTTAAATTAGGAAGGGGATCATTTCCTGAAGTGCCTAGTAAACATGGACTATCCAATAACCAAAGAGTCATTTTCTACATAATTCAAATATTTTTGTTTCAATTTACTCCTCAACTGTTTGTGACCAAAAAATAAAGATAATTTACAATTAATTTGTATCGAACAATTTGGAATTAAGCTTCATCTTCTGTTGTTTTTGCTTAAGTATTTTAATTAGGGTAAAATGCTCTTTTTGTCCTTACACCTTCACCATTTTAATCATTTAAGTCCTTAAAGTTTTACTAAATTTTTATCCTCAATTTTTTTGTCAGATTAGTCGAAAAAATATATAAACAACGACACCTTTAAGTCGATGTAAACTATATTGTCCTTTTCTGTTATATCATCAAAAAAAAATTTAAACAATAAAATATTTTTTTTCATTTGAGAAATAAGAAATAATTCTTAGATCAAAGAAGTAACGTCGTAAACGGTGATTCGTTCTTCGTAGAATCAAAATAAAATAAAATAAAATATAGAGAATTGTCACACCCGAGACCGATGTGCTATTCTTCTAATGTATGAGATGAGGGAAAATTTTAGGTTGAGGTGGGTTAAAATGAGGCAGAATCGAAATTATTATAAAAATTTTAAGAATTTTGGTATATATTAGATTTTTTGCAAAAAATAAATTAAAACTATAAAAAATTTTGATACATATTGAATCTCTTATAATAAATATAAAAATTTTGATACATATCAACAAATTGATACTGAAATTCTTTCAATTTTTATAATAATTTTAATTTTGCCTCGTTTTAACCCGTATAATATTGAAAAAACCCATGAGATGACCCATTTTAAGATCAATGAGTTCTACATCGTTAGAATGTAGAGAGCTTAGGGCAAAATAAAATTTAATAAAATTAGATATTTAATTTTATCATAATATCTTAAATAAAAAAAAATTAAATGTCACGTCTCAAATTTTGACACATTCAAAAAGCCAAAGTCAGATTTCATCACAAAATGGATAAAATGGCTGACGACAAAATTTTTAGTACATAAAATTAAAACAAAGAATGTATCATATTGAAAATTGTATATAATTAATGTACCAAAAAGACAATTACCCCTTAATTTTATTTATTTTCCCAATATAAAAATTAAATTTATTTATTTTTATATTTTTTTTCCTGGAGTTCGTATTTGGACTTTTGCTTTTCACAAAGCGTCACAGCTCCTCTATGACTCATTAGATCTAACTAAAACACTAACCTGTATATAATTTTCATCAGGTGGGACCAAATTTAATCAATCCTTTCTGATTATATCGATGGCTTACAATGGATTTGGATAGTGATCTTCACGTTGGACGGTGGAGATTACGTTAGCTATTTTAAACTATTAAAAGAAAAAAATTAAATATATTAAAGGTTCGTTTCGAAAATCGTTAATTAAATTTTAAAAAATTATTTAATATACTGATGATGAAAATTTTAGTTTTTATAAACTATTTAATTTATGGATTTAGAATTTAAAGTTAAGGCGTAGGTGTTTAAGTTGTATGACATAGAATTTAAGTTTCAGAGCTTACGATTTGAATTATTAGTTTTGTAATAGGATGTTTGAGAAGTTTCTTAATTTTTTTATTATCTTTTCGGTTTTTAAAGTTTCGTTCTGATTAATCCGGATTGATTCACGTCGCACATCTAATTTTGATGGGTGAGTCTCACCGTATAGATTCTGCATGCACAACGCTTCGAAAAAATTAGAGATTTAAATATTTAAATAGAAAGAGTTGTATAAATCGACCACGAAAATTAGATTAATTATGTGCACAATTAGTCATAATGATTTGCAAATATATTTTTTATTCTCCGTCTTATATCCTTTTATATATTATACCAACAATAATATCAAATGAACCAGTTCCGGTCATATTTTTTTATTTTTATTTAATCATCTCAAATTGTATAATTATAAGGTGTATTTAGTAATTACATTTTCTTATCATTGTTGTATAAACACACTTTTAAAAATATATAAATATTTTATAACAAAGCTTATATATAAAAAAATTACATGTAAATTAAAAATTATTTATTTATTGATTTTTTAATTATAAACATAATCTACACAAACAAAATACTAATAATTAAATAACTTAACTTATCAAAGTCTACCTAGAAAGTGGAAAACAAGACCGTCTCTTGGTTTCTTATTTTATTTTCTTGTTTTTCCTTAACCATTTCTTTTTTAATATTATATATCATAGACATCAACAAAGCTGAAAAAGTCTATAGCCAATAGAAAATGTACAAAAATATCCCATTATTTAACCCACTTCTTTGAATAATTTTTATTTCTAATTATTAATATTAATTTATTAACAGATTAATTTAAATTAAAATAATATTAAAAATATTTATTTTAATTTAATATTTTTATTCATGATATTAAAATTTTATTTTTGTTAATAACCAATAACCTTAACCCCTAAAAAATTTCATTTTATTTTAACTCTTTAATATAATAACAATAATGATAAGCTAAAATTCAAGTACATAATTTAAAAATTGAAAAATTTTATATTAATTCAGAATAATTTAATGAGTTTAAATCGATGAATGAGATTATCTGATTATCAAATTTTTTATTAGGGTGAATAAAATTTGAATAAATAAATTAAATTTTTTTAACATTACTCGATATAAATTATAATTTTATAAATTTAACTTAAATTAATATTTTTAAATAAAATTTAATTTATAAAATAATACTCATTAATTTAACAAAACTCAAAATTTTTCTATAGTCTAAAATGAAATATTTATCATTATTTTTCTATCAATTAAATAAAAACTATTAATAATTAATATTAAATAAATGGTAAAGGAAGCTCAACATGTTTTTTCACTTTGTATAATGTAATGTACATACATCACATACAAACATAAAAAAAATAAAACACACTTCTCTCTTTATCTCTCTTTCTCTTTCCTTTCTATCTTCCTTCCCATTTCAGCTTCTTCTTTCCACAGCCATTTATTAGATTCCTCTCCATTCACCATTTCCTTTTTCTTTTATTTCCCCCTCATTTGATTGTACAAATTCCCAGCTCAAATACCCATCTCTCAAATATTTTATTTTCTTCTTGATTTTATTGTTGCTGTTTCTTTTTCTTATTTATGTTCTTGGGCTGATAAAAAAGATAACAAAACTCTTCTGGGTAATTTTCATTATTTAGATTTTGCTTTGTTCTGCAAACTAAACTAGCTTTCTGGGTTTTATTTTTACAGAAAAAAACCTTTAATATCCAGTTGAATATGTGGTATAAAGCTTGAAGAAACCAATCAAATAAAAAAGTTTTCAATTTTTAGTCAAAGTTTTTGTCAATAATACTTTTTTCTTATTTTTCCCCCCTCTTTGTTGTTTGTAAATTCTGTTCTTTAATTGATTTTTCTTCCCTTTAGCCAAAGTGAAAGACATGGGCAAGCAAGGACCTTGCTATCACTGTGGAGTTACAAGTGAGTTCTTGTTCTCCAGTTAGATATTAGATATAAAGTTTTAAGAAAAAAGAGAGAAACAAAAGGAATTTTGAGACCTTGGGTATAAGTAAATGTTCAATTTTTTTGTATATGATTTATATGCTTAGATGAGTTATGATGTCATGGAAATAAGAGTGTGCAGAAAAGGACCAAGGTTACATGGACAATGATAATAAATCTTACAGTATATGCTGTTCTTTGAGTTGTATGTATGGATTTAGAACAACAGATGTTCTTATTTTCTCAGTCCATTTAAAGCTTAGAACTTGAGTTTGTTATTGATTTTAATGTTTCTTTCTACCAATTTAATGTTGAACCTGAATGATTTGTTTAAAATTCTAACATATTTCACAAAGTGAGATTGAATTCTATTGGATGTTGGGGAATTGCAGAGCCTGTGTTGTTGAATCATGGCCGTTTTCGGATTCAACATCAAATTGGTATTGCTTTCCCATTGCTCCATAGATGTCTATAAGCCTAAATATCAAGCCAAACCCCAACTCTCCTCTATTCAATTCATAGAAATGTATTTCCTTGCAGCATCATTGTTTGACTCCTTTATATGTGCACTTGCCATTCATGTCTTGATAGATTTCTTGCTCATTTTCTAGCATAAACAAACCAGCTTTTGGTCTTTGTTTATCAGAATTGTCAATCAATGTGAACCACTTTGCAGAGTTGCAATCATGTCCATTTTAGATCAGTGTTTTGCCTCTTAGGCCATTAAGCACGTTGCCACAAAAGTATCGTTGCAGTTAAACATTGTGAATTACTTCCCGGTGTGAAAATTCATTGCACCATTCTTAAAATTAGAATCGTTTTATACTCGTGGAACATACTCTGTTTGCTTCGGTTACTGCAACTCAAGTTATTTCATCTGTATTCTTTTTGCTGGTCATCGATATGGGTTTTGAATGTGCGAGTACAAGTGTTAATGGGAGCTTTAGTATACTTGTTTCCCTTGGTTGAGGCAAGAGCATCAACCCTGAATTTGTTTTAGGCTAAAGATGTATGCTGTATTGACCATAATTTGAAGAAGATTCATTTGATGTCGCATTTATCTTTGAATTTGTCCAAGAAAATACTAATTCCATTGACGCACCATATCACAGTTTTGGTATCTCCTTATATACTTACCATCAACAATGCATTGTGATAGGCACTCCTTTATGGCGCAATGGACCTCCTGAGAAGCCGGTATTGTGCAATGCATGTGGATCGCGGTGGAGGACTAAAGGGACCCTTGCAAACTATACCCCGCTTCATGCTCGGGCTGAACCTGATGATTATGAAGATCATAGGATTTCCAGAATGAAGAGCATATCTATAAATAAGAACAAAGTGCTGAAAAGAAAAACAAATTTTGAAACAGCAGTTGTTGCCCCTGATTACAACCAGGGTTTCCGTAAGTTTGTGGATGAAGATACTAGCAATAGATCGAGTTCTGGATCAGCGGTATCTAACTCTGAAAGCTGTGCCCCGTTTGGCAGTGCAGATGCTAGTGATTTGACAGGTTGTACACATTGCCATCAGTGTTCCTCATTGCTGTTTTGACTTCTTGAGAGTGATTTGCATTATTTTAGTCATGAAACAAAAGGGACCTTGTGGATCGTGTACAAAATTATGATATCTTAGCCTATCTTGTGAACTTACTAGAGATTCGTGAATGCCATAATTGGCATAAACGAAAACGGTTGTATATCTTCCTAGAAATATAGTCATTACAATTTACATTGCCAAGTTGATCTTGGCTGATATCAATGGCTTCAGTGCATGTTTGTACATTTACAATGACCTGAAATACTCATTTAAATCCTCTACTTTTTCATCTTTCTCCAGGGCCTGCTCAATCAAACGTGTGGGAGTCAATGGTACCTTCTAAGAAAAGGACCTTCGTAAATCGTCCTAAGCAATCTTCAGTTGAGAAACTTACAAAAGATCTATGTACTATTTTACATGAACAACAGTCTTCATATTTCTCTGGATCATCTGAGGAGGATTTACTTTTTGAGAATGAGACACCCATGGTTTCGGTCGAGATTGGACACGGCAGTGTTCTAATTAGACATCCTAGCGCAATAGCTCGAGATGAGGAATCCGAAGCTAGCTCACTTTCAGTTGAAAACAAACAACATTCAGTGAACGATGCTTATTCACATTCTTCAAGTTTCTCTGGATACAATGATAGCAAGGCTATAAAATTTTTAGGACATGCAATCGAAAAGGCTAAGAATCAAGCTGGACCTGTAATGCAGCATGAGCAATTTAAGAGGTAAATCTTTTCGCCATAATATGTTACAATTTACTATATAGTCTCCAAATAGTATCTCTGGCTCTGTAGTTTTTGGTATAGGAGGAGAAATTGGATGATAGTGTCTTCACCTTGATAAATATTTCCTTTTTCTTCTGACGTTTTGGCAGGGACAAGGCTCAACATGAAAAATCACTAATGCTTGAAAGTCATAAGTCACCACTGTGTAACATAGATTTAAATGTAAGTTTCCCTGTTTCATTTTTCTTGTAATTGTTTTTCTTGGAAACAGCTTTATAACTCAATTCTAGAGATGCTATATTGTAAAAAATGATCTTTTGATCCCTAGGAACCTGTAAGCTTGCGTGTATATAGTGACGGGATGTTTCTCAAATCTTGAGACATGATTCTTCGATCTTAATCAAAAGGAAAATGGCGGATCGCCATGAAAATTTCACATTACAGCACATATGTTCATTCTTGATTTGTGTTTGTATATTTGTGTGGAACAGGATGTCCTCAACTTCGAGGAGTTTGTGAAACATTTAACAAATGAAGAACAGCAGCTGTTGTTGCAGTATCTACCTCCACTCGACATTGCCAAACTCCCCGATAGGTATCTCTTTATCCCATTTATCAACATGGGGATATATCACCTTTCTACTTCAATAGTATCTGAAGCATATATAGTTGAAATCAGATATTTCCGGAAAAGAAAAAGGGAAAAAATCAGTAATGTTATTTTCTAACGGGATGATCATGATGAGGAATCACTGATGGTTGTACTTGCACCTGCAGCCTCGAAAGCATGTTTGAAAGCCCTCAATTCAAGGATAACCTATGTTACTTCCAGCAACTGCTTGAGGAAGGGTTTTTTAATATTTCTGTCCCTGGGGTGAAAGCTGAAGATTGTAAGACTGTGAAAAGACTTGCATTATTTAATCTAACGAAATCCCACTGGGTGGAGCGCCGTCATGTACTTAAGGTTCGAATTGGTTCATGAACTTGTTGACATTGAACTTACTTTGCTCATTGGATGCCTAAGCATATTCACACTTCTCAGCTGCAGAGATGTAATAGTAGTGTTAAAGGGCCTGTGATTGCTAGAGGACCAATTGCCATCGAATCGAACAATTCAGTGACCATGAAGAGATCACGTGACTGCCAAAGTCAAAATTTTCCAGGTTCGGATTTTTTCTCTCTGTTATTACCTAAACAGGATAAATTGATTGATAATAACAATTTTTTTATTATTTTATTTTCAGTAGCAAATTCCTTAAAGTGCCCTAAAAATGTGTTCATGAAGGCTACCTACGAAAACAAAGAAGTGATAGACGACGATAGTTCTTGCTTTAGTCCGAGAAGCCTATTCGCTTTGCCTCCTGATGGTGGCTCTCTCGTGATGGATTCTCTCCATTTCATCACTGAATGTTCTGACCAAGATTTGCTTCTGGATGTGCCACCCAATGGCGCATTCCCACAGGCGGAACTGCTTCGTGCTACATCAAGTTTTGGGCAACAGGCAAGCACTAGTAGTAGCTCAGCACGCTCACATCTCGTCCATCTTTAATAATAGTTGTTAATTACTAGAACTATAAAGGCCTTCTCCTTATGCAAGAGATCCATGACTGAGGTCTTACATGTTTTGCATGCCAAACACCAAAGGATGTGAATTAGGTTTGATGGTTGCTCTTTTCCTCCCCCTCCCCCTTGACCTTTCCATAACTTCGAATGCTAAAACGATGAATTTCCGGTGCTTTTTCTGTATAGGGATAAACATATTGTAATATAATGCAGAAGAGGTGATAATCTCTGGAGTTTTTGCATGGAAATGTAGTTTAGAATGTGAATTCTCCATGAAATCAGACAATGAAGGCAAATTTCAGACAAAGTAAAATTATCCATCTCTGGTCACACCTGCATATGCCATGTTGGGTACGGCAGGGAACATTTTGCTTTACAAATCCGGAATGACCTACCCAAGTGGGTCCCTGTCCTTTGGTATGACTTGTGAGCTGATGAAAACAATGGAATGCACTACTCAAATGCTTATGCTTTGATATAAATGCAAATACTTTAGTACTAAAAAGTAAGCATGCCTTAATTGATGGGGAAAAGAGATGAAAAATGTCTTTCACATGTTTCCTTTTCTAGCAAAAATTAACCACAAACCGGATGAAGCAACATTTAAACTTTGGTATCTTTTCTTAATTTGGTAAAAAAATCATTTTTAATTCTTTTGATGATGTGGCCTATGATGGGTAATCGATTTAGTCGAATAATAAATTTGAGTTAATCAAATTTATATGTTTTATTTTATCGTTTAAAATTTATTAGATTTTTTAAGTTAAGTGAATAGTTTGAGTTTTTGTTTAAATTTAATTATAGATATTCATAATGTTATTATACTAATTGATTTTAATTTAAACGATTTTCTGTAATCGCTATATATATATTTGTTTGATGACGTGGCCTATATATTCTAATTTTAACAATATTTTTTCATTTTCAGAAGCAAATTCCAAAACTGGCTGCAGTGTAAGTGGAGGTGTCTCATATGTATTTTAATCATTCGAATCTTATTTTATTATTTAAATTTTTATAATTTTTTTAAATAAATTTATAAAATTTAAACTAAATAAAAAATATTTTTTAAATAGAACCGAGTTTTACTTACTCTTAGATGTGTTAATCTAAACTTGTGTCATGCGGCACAAGTTTGGAAAAGTTCAAGGACCAAAAATCCAATTTCAATTAGGAATATGGACCAAAAAGAAGGGATCAAATTCAGAAAGTTACCAAATTCAGGGACTTGATGTTGGTTTTATTCGCAACACAGAAATGTTAACATCCTCATCCGCTCTCACGTCATCCCCCGATCTCCGATTAGCCTGAGAAGGAAACTTAGTTTCGCCGATCTCCGCTTCTCCGGCAACTCAGTATCAAATTCGATATCCTCAGCCGTCCAAATCCCCTGCTAACTTAAGTAATCCCCCCTTCCACTGTGTTTCTTTCTTCATTATCATTTTGCTGTGATTCCGGCGGAATTGATCGGTAGATCGGTCGAATTTCTGCCACCGGATTCGCAGTCATAGAATTCGACCAGCCAAAGTTAGAGCAGCGACCTGAGTCTCCTTTACGATGAGAGCTTCGGCATTTTTTTAAGCTTTTCAGAAAACCTGTATGTGTTGTCCTTTTTGAATGGATTTCCCGCCTTTTTTGCTTCTCAGATATTGACCGTTGGATGAGTTGGCGCCTCTCGTGTATTTCTTTACAAGCTTTTTAAGGGGGGTTTGTTGGCCGAGATTTTAAGTTTAGTTTTAATTGTTAAAGAAAAAGTTTGTATAACTAATGTTTTGATATAATAATTGAAAAATAGTTTTAGACTAAATTGAAAAGATTTCAAAAATATTTTTATGTCCAAACAACTTAAAATTATACTTAAGATATTTTTGAGAGTTTTTAAATGTGTTTTAAATGATTTAAAGAAACCAAAGAAGTGATTTTAACTCAGGTGTTTCGATACACTTATCAGGTGTTTCAAAACAACCATGTTTTAAAAGACAAATTGAACAGGTGTTTCGATACCTGTTTTGATACCGATTTGCCATTGTGAGGTTTGGTTTCGATACTTATTTCGATACACCCCCAACGTTCATAAACAATTTTATAAAAAACCCAACGGCTAGGAGCGGTATCGATACCAGTTCTTAAATGCAGGTTCAACGGCTATTTCCCAAAGTAGGTGTTTCGATACCAGTCTCAGGGGTATCGATACCTCCTATACCAGAAATAGAAATATGCCTTGAAATCAGTTCCAAACGGCTCCAAAACATCCTCAATGGTCACAAACGGCCATAAGCTCATTCCTAACTATAAAATGAAGGCTGAAACACTTGAAGAAGGTTAGAGACAACGTCCAAGAAACATGATCAAGAGAAATTGAGTTTAAATCTTCATTTTCCTTTTCTCTTGTACATAGTCTTAAGAGAGTGCTCATTTGTATATCTTTTTTACTCTTTCTCGTGAGCTTAATTGTGTAAACACACACCTTTGTGAGGTACTTAGTTTACCAAACAAATCCCTTTGTAAAAGGAGAGGTTCTAGTTTAACCTTAGACAAAAATTAGAGTTGATTCTATCTTAGCCAAGTCCAAAAGATAGGGTTGTAACGGTTATCCCTTGAACCGGTAAAAATGTGGAGTTCTTGGTGAATTGGTTGAAATCCTTAGTGGTGTGCTAAGGTAGTGGATGTAGGCGTGGCCGAACCACTCTAAAATCATTGTGTTCTTTGTCTTAATCTTTTGATTTTAGCAAATTCAACCAAACACCAAAAACAACCCTCTTGACGGTAATCGATGATCGATTCGAGCTTGCACAACAAGCCCAACAAGGTTAAATATAAATATCTTTTTATAAAATTTTGTTTATTTTACGATTTATATTTAAAATTTATGATTAATTTTTTAAATAATATCATCTTTAAACAATTAAAAGTGTTTAAAATTATCTAATTTGATTGATTTAGTTTAATTATCCGATTATACGAAAAGAAAAAAATATGTATTTCCCTAAAAAATACTCAAACAGACTGGGTATCCGACCCATGATTTTTATCGAATAGTTGGGTTGGTTTGAGGACAAATTTATTTTAGGTTATTTAATATTTGTACGTAAAACTAAATTTAAATCTCTAAATTATTTTTATGCTTGTATTATATATTTTAAAGTTTTAAAATTTTAAATATATTTTTATTAATTTGTTAATACAATATTAAAAAAATAAAATTAATATTTTTAATCTCCTTTCTAAAATAAACTTTAATATATATATTCTAAAATTAACTTTAAATCAACTAATATGTGTGTTTAGATTATGTATTATGAATTTTTAAAACTTATACGTTTAAAAATGAACTGAAAAAATAACTGATAATTCAAATCTCACGGATACCAAAATAAAAAAAACTTAAACGAGTTAAAATACAGACTAAAAATAAGAATATTTAAATAAAAAATCGAATATCTAAAAATAAACACATCTACGAACAATAGTCTTTTAGTTTGAGTTCTCATATGCCTTCCAACTCTATCCAACATTGAATAAAATTATTTTATTAAATATTCAAACACAAAATTAATACATTCGTATAAATAATGTTTATATTCTATCTATAGTCGTTTTCCGGAGAAGTTTAATTTATTTAATTATTATATTTTCATAATATTGCTAATAAATAATGAAAATAATAATTAATACATGGTCATCAATTTATCCGCAATATACCGTCCTATAAAAACAAAGGATTATTATATTATATTATATTATACACCGGTTGTAGAAGTTTTTTTTCCAAATTAAAATTAAAAAAATAAAAGAAAAAAAATCAAGTATTAAGACAAATCGTATCAAACATAAAAACAATAGAAAATTAGGGGTTTTAATTCTCATCGTAAATAATGAGAAATTATATTATGTGTAAGTCTTATTATATGTCTGTAGACTAATCACTAAAAATCATACACCTCATTAATTTTTCTATGTCATATTTTTTCTTAAGTGAATATTTATTTTTTTTTAAATAAATTAATAATAAATATGAATGAAGATTTACTTAAGAAAATATAACATAGAAAAAATGATGAGATTAATGATTTTTGGTGGTTGATCATATGAATGACGTGATAAGACTTACATGTGATATAATTTCTATAATTTAGGCATGTAAATAACTATAAAAAGCTCGATTCATTTATTTGTTAACATACTGATTTCTGGAGCAATAAGAAACAAAGCAAAAGTTTGAGGTATTTTCGTTTTTATTTTATTATTTATTTATTTTAAAACATTAAAATTTGAGTTGGTAATTTAAAAAGAAATTGAACAAGTTTTTTTCTTAACATCTGTGGATGATGATTGGTATCAGGACAAATTTAAAATTTTATATAAAAAGCTACAAATAATAAAAATGTATATTAAAAATATAGGGTACAATAATACAAGAATTTAAGAGTGTTGAATTAGATTAATAATAGAAAAAAAATATTAAAAAATATAAAAAAAATTCTTTAGCTTTGTACATTAATGTTAATAATAACTAGATTAGAATAGTTAAGGAAAACACTAATTTCTAATTTGAATAAATTTGTTTTGTAATGCTTTTTATATCATGTTTGATTAATATTTATTAAATATATAAATTATGAATTCAGTGTTTTATTAAAAAGAGTAAATTAATTAGCATTAAAAATATTTGCGGTGATTATTTATTTATTTATTCTTTGGACGATGGAACATTAAAATAAATTCGAACAATATTTTAAATTAATTAGCATTAAAAATATTTGCGGTGATCTTATAAATTTTGATATTAAAAAATTTCATAATCGACTAGACATTAATTTCTGAGTGTTATGAAGGTGCTCGTCCTTTCATACATATAATTAACTCTTAAATCTATTTATTTTTATTTTTATAAATTAAAATTGTTATTTTAATAAAATATTTTTCTATTAAACTTACTTATTTTAGATATCTAATCTTACCTTGAAAAAAATTTGACGGCGACCCATTATTTTTTATGCCGAATTATAAATGGTTTATGAGACACATATTTATTCATAAACAATCTATATATTGTAATATTATATGTTATTATAAATCTAATTTTCAATGTCGTATAAAACGAGAAAATGTTAAAATTAAAAAAAAATAATGAAAATTATGAAAAACATTTTTTTGTTTTCAAAGTTTCACAAATTATTGTTTTTGGGATTTTTTAAATGAACTGCGCATCCGCTTGATAAAAATTTTCAATTTCTTCTTAATTTTTAAATATTATTTAATTTATGAGTAAAACATATATAAATAATATATTATACACTAACGTCCTCATTTAATACAACAAATGTAAAAGAAGTATATTATATTAAATATTAATTGTGTATTAAAAAATAATAAAATATGATTATTACTAGATCAAGTTATTTAGTTATTAAAATTTATAATAAAGTTAAAAGGATAAATGTTATGTATGAATATATCCATTCATCCTCAAAATTTAAAATTTTGATTTATATTTTCTCATATTTTTTTACAATAATATAAATATATAAAATAATAAATATATTTATATCGTTGTAAATACAAAAAAATAGTGAATATATTTACGACATCGTAAACACGTAAAAGATAGTAAACATATTCACAATGATGTAGATATTTGAAAAAAATAATAAACATATTTACAATGATATAAATACGTAAAAAAATAATAAATATAATTATAATAATATAAATATATAGAAATAATTAATATTTTTATAATGATATAAATATGTAAAAAATAATAAAATTTAAAATTATCACAAAACTTGCGTAAAACTAATATAATAAATAAAGATTATATTTTTCTCAAGAATAAGAGCCATTTAGAATTTAAATTATTGAATTTATCCTCTACTTTTGTATAGGTCACAAACTTTTGATTTAATCAGATTAAATCATCAAACTTTTATTATTAATAAATTAAATCATTCACATTAACACAATTAATTATTTTAACGGAAAAACTGACTCAATAATCCTACTAGACATATTTTTCATGTCAGCAAATTAATATTAATTAAAATTAAAGAAAAAATATTTAAAATCTTTTTTTACGTTAAATTATTAAAACCATAATTTCTTTAATAATTTAACGTAAAAAAGATTTTAAATATTTTTTCTTTAATTTTAATTAATATTAACTTGCTGACATGAAAAAATATGTCTAGTAGGATTATTGAGTCAGTTTTTCCGTTAAAATAATTAACGGTGTTAATGTAAATGATTTAATTTGTTAATAATAAAAGTTTAATGATTTAATTTGATTAAATCAAAGGTTTGTGACCTATACGAAAGTAGAGGGTAAATTCAATGATTTAAATTATAAATGGCTCCAAGAATAAATATCACCTTTACCAAATACATAAATATTTGTATCTTCGGTAATACAGGCGTGATAAATATTAAAGAAGTATGAGTTTTTTTAATTAGTAGTAAATGGTAGCATTAATTGGCTAAAACGGGATTAACGCGGGAATTAATCCGTCCTTTGGCATAAAGCCAGCTTTCTTCATTTTCTGCAACCCCCAAAACCAAAACTGCAAACAAAGGTACACATATTTCTGAAAATGTATAACCTCCTGCACTCCACTTCTTGCTAACAAAAAGAAAACCCTTCCGTTTTCACGGTTCAACTTCACACGATCCTCACCGTCGATTGCGTGCCAAAGAAAGGCTTATTCTCTTCCAGTAACCGTCCGTACACTTCCTCCGTCATTTCTCTCTTTCGTCTTCCTCAAAGATTTTTGAGTAAGCTTTGCTTTCTTTCCTCTCTGTTTTGTTTTTTCTTCAACTTTTGATAATTTCAGATGCAAACTTAAGAATCTGTTAGCGTTTTTCTAGTCTTAATGTTGTGGAGTTTCTTTTTGTTTGCATGCTACGGTAGTCTTTTGTGTTTTCCCCCTTGATTTTCATTTATTTTAACAGTTTTGTTTCATGTCGAATATGCCGTTTGGTTTACTGGAAAGCTTGAAATATAGAAATGTTTGGTACTTTTATTATATATATATTTTGAAAGATTGATTATTATATTTAGGTGCTGAAGAACTTGCAAGAAAATAGGTTTGTGAACGCATCATTGCACTATTTGGTTGACTACGGAGTTTGAGGTTTCCTTTTCTTGAAATTATTACTTGCTTTTCATTTTTCTTCTCCGTTTCAGTTGGTATATTCTTTAGCATCGGGACAATTGCTTTAGGTTCATTTGTGGCTTGAATATTTGATTTTTGATATTGACAATAGCCTTTTTGCTGATTTTGGAAACTAATGATCTCAAGGCTGTGAGTTTCATTTTACGTTATTCTCTGTTTCGTGATGTTCATGGTTAGAAAACTAGGTTAAATTTTTGTTTAATCTTTAAGTTCAATACTGTATAACGTTATTTATGCTGTTCTTTAGGTTTATTTTTGTGCTTTTTATGATATATGAGTTGAAGTGGGTCTTTCCAGTAACCTGCTGCTTAGGAAACGTCATTGGTTGCGAGTCGTAGTCAGTCCGGGCGAGGCTTGGAAATGAGGCGAACTGAAAATGGTCACTCTGCCCCTGCATCCAAGTATAGGCACCGTGTAGTTTATGCGATTCGGGATTTTCCGCCAGGGTGTGGGAGGTTGGCTGCACCAATCAATAGATCTGGTGAGCACTCAGTAAATGAAATTTCTGGTTTGCAGAAGGATTTGCCTAAGGCGAATGTTGCTGATTCTGAAAAGGAGATTTTTCCAAAAAGTGATGTGAAATCTTATCCTGATCAGAGCAGCTTGAGGAAGACTCTAGCAAGAAAGTATTACCCACAGAGAAGAGTCTCTGTTATT
Organism: Abelmoschus esculentus; assembly: GCA_035048815.1. Taxonomy (NCBI): domain Eukaryota; kingdom Viridiplantae; phylum Streptophyta; class Magnoliopsida; order Malvales; family Malvaceae; genus Abelmoschus; species Abelmoschus esculentus. The sequence continues at coordinate 2,636,553 of JAUCBN010000004.1, forward strand.
AGAGACTTTCCTCCTTTTTGTGGACGAAATGTTCCACCTCTCAGTAAGGAGGAGCGCATGAAAAGGCTTACCTCTCTAAAGAACAAGGATATCAACCTAGTGACATTAGTGAGCGAAGAAAATCCCTTGGAAAAGACCAAATGTACTGATGGGAAACAAGTGATAGAAGCTGTTCGGGATGTAATTGCACCAGAGGGCTGTGCTTCTATACTCTCCGCGGAAGACATTCGATCTAAACCGGATGAGCATGCTTCTGGAGAAACAAAGAAGCAAGGTGCTTATGATGCTTCTTCTAGGAATGATATGGAGGGAATGCACTATATGTTTGAAAACAGCATCAAATCTCCTTTTGGATCTTCTCCGAATGAATTTGATAGCAAGTCAAAGAAAGCAGAGGACAAGGATTTTCAGACAAATCTTTCTGATTCATCTGCCTTTCAGAATGAATTGCTGGAGAATGATCGTGAGAGTCAAGAAGTTTTATCAGATAGGTGGATTGTGCCAGGCATCATGGCTTCTGCTCAGTTGCATGGGAAAGTCACCTTCAATCCTGATCTGGCTGGTGGTTCTTCTAAAAGAAAAAGAAAGAAGAGTTTCACATTGCTTCAACGAGATAATACCAGGAAAAATTCTTCCACAAAATGGGCTCAACAAGGATTCAACCAAGTGGTTCTTTGGGATAAGAAAGACACATTTCATGGAGATGGGCAATACACAATAGATAGTTTTCCCCCTTGCCAGACCAGTACATGTCATAATGATGCAATGACTAGTAGGAACGAAGTGAGAGAGGCATTACGCCTGTTCCAAGCCATCTGTCGGATGCTCTTACGGGAAGAAGAATCAAAACTGAAGGGAGAAAGAAAGACTTTTAGAAGGGTGGATTACCTTGCTGTAAAGATTTTCAAACAGAAAATGAAATTTGTCAACCCCGGAAAACCAATTATTGGATTGGTTCCTGGTGTTGAAGTTGGTGATGAATTTCAGTACTTTGTCGAGCTCAATATTGTTGGCCTTCATCGCCCAAGTCAAGCTGGTATAGATTATGTAAAGCAAGGTGAAAGGACTGTTGCTACTAGTATTATAGCATCAGGAAGCTATGAGGATGACTTGGATAACTCGGATGTCTTGTGGTACATGGGTCAGGGAGGAAATGTGATGCAGAAAGGTAAGGAACCGGAAGACCAGAAGCTTGAAAGAGGAAACCTAGCTTTAGCGACTAGCAAAGTTGTGAAGAATCCAGTGAGGGTGATTCATGGAGAGACAAGGTCTTCTGGCTTGTCAGAAGGTAGATGTAAGGCATATGTTTATGACGGACTCTATTGGGTGGAGGAGTTTAAGCAGGAACCAGGGCCACATGGTAAGCTGGTGTATAAATTTAAGCTGGTCAGAATTCCAGGTCAACCAGAAATTGCTTGGAAAGTTGTAAGGAAAGCCAAAGTGCGGGAAGGGCTTTGTGTACATGATATCTCAAATGGAAAGGAGATAATTCCCATTTGTGCTATAAACACCAGAGATGCTGAAAAACCTCCAACATTTGTGTATGTACCCCACATGATATATCCTGATTGGTGCCACCGCACTCCTTCCGAAGGTTGCAATTGTATCAATGGATGTTCCCAATCTGCAAAATGTCCATGTGTGATGAAAAATGGAGGAGATATCCCATATAACCATAATGGTGCAATTGTTGTGCCTAAACCCCTTGTCTATGAATGTGGTCCTACTTGCAAGTGTCCTCCTTCTTGCTACAACAGAGTAAGCCAACATGGCATAAGATTTCAGTTTGAAATCTTTAAAACAAAATCAAAGGGCTGGGGTGTTAGATCCCTAAATTCAATCCCTTCCGGAGGTTTTATATGTGAGTATGCTGGAGAGATCCTCGATGATGGTGAAGCTGAAAAAAGAACAGGGCATGATGAGTATCTCTTTGATATAGGAAACAATTACGGTGACATTTCTCTCTGGGATGATCTTTCAACACTTATGCATGATGCGCCTTCAAGTTTTCACCAAGTTGTGCCAGACAGTGGATTCACCATTGACGCAGCACGGGTTGGCAATTTGGGGAGATTCATAAACCATAGTTGTTCACCTAATTTGTATGCTCAAAATGTTCTTTATGATCATGACGATGAGAGAATCCCACACATAATGCTCTTTGCTGCTGAGAATATTCCTCCCTTGCAAGAGTTGACTTACCATTACAATTATATGGTAGATCAGGTTCATGATGAGAATGGTGATGTAAAAAAGAAAAGTTGCTATTGTGGCTCTTCAAAGTGCACGGGTAGGCTGTATTAAGGTAGGCGACTAAGTTCTCTTTGGACACCTAATGAAGCACTGACCTTTTAAACTGTATGTCTTTCTCCCCACAATTTGTAAAAGTTTGAGGTATTTATGCTCATACTAATAGTTAAATATGAATATACTAGGGCTGTGTGCATGTGTACGTGAAATTACTGTTTTTGGTTTTCGATTTGTTGCTCATGATCATTCTGTAAACATACTGTTTATGGTATGTATGTCCTTTGTCTCTAACTCTGATCAATACACAGATCATTGAGCTTTTGGACACACACATTACACAATAATCATGTAGACACAATCATCGCCGTGTCATTGTCGTTTAATGCTAATTCAGAGTTGGTCTATCCATGTTAAGTCCTCTTTTTTTTTGTGTGTGTAAATTGAACTCCAAGGATTCAAATGAGATTTAAAGCATGGATATTCATGAACTATTTTATCTTGCTTCATTTGTGAATCACATTGATGTTGATTTGGTTGATGATGATTTTACCTTGATAGGTTCCTGACATAAAGCTAATAATCTGGGTGCCATTTCTGCATATGGTGCTGTGCTAGAACATCTTTTTCATGTTAATGTTTCTGCAGCTTACTTTTGTAGGCCTAGCAACATACGGATACCGCAATATGTGTTCCATGCTCGTGAAGGTCAGATCAATACCCTCCCTCGCCGGCTAGGATTATTTGTGTTGAAATGGTTTGATGATTTTGTTTCACAGCGACTCTTAGGATGCAACTTTTTGGCAAAATCCTCCCAGGATGCATGTGAGAAAGCTAATTGTAGTTTTGATGACGATGATAGACCTGTTCGTGGAATTTAGTGATTTTGATGTATATAGCAGTTACGGAGTAAATCTGAAAAAAGAAAACAGTTGATAACAAAAATTGGTAACCATAAATCTAAAAATATATGATCTTTGATGGAGTATGCAATTTGGTACTAGAAATGGTTTTATTTCTGAATTATGAATTTCAAATGTCGTAGAAAATTCACCGTTCATTATACTGGTGTTAGTCCGAAAAATATAAAATTTTGGGTGTTACCTAGGTAATATTAGGACCCAATGGTCCTATTGTTGTCTTTATGCCCTTTCAGTCATGTTATCTCAGCGAAGACTTGAAATGTAGACTTCAGTACTAAAGCGCAGCAAGCAGCATAAGAAAGTGGAGAAGAAAGGAAAACAAAACTCCAATTGCAAATAATTTTGTATTAAAAACAACTCAGAAGTAGAAATTATTGAATTTAATTTATATGCTACATAACAATGTGACAGCATATCCATGATGACCATGACCCCCATTCCCATGGCTTTGTTTGCTATCAAAAGCTCACACAGTTCTAAACTTCTCTTGTCACCCTTCTGCAGTAAACATAGTATTAGAGAAGCTATTATTAAAAATAATTAAAAAAGAAATGAATATTTATTCCTCCACAGTTGATTAATCAAAGCCTTTATACAATAAATCATGTCATTTGCTCGGTACCGATTTCGCACAAAAATAACAAACACAGCTACATCATGTTATCTTTGGATGTCTAGAACATAAAACATGCAATGTAATGAATCATACGATTCGAACGAAACCATAATTTTTACCTGATCAAATTTAACAGTTGCAGGTACAAGTTCTCCTATGGTCAGATAAGTTGTGCCTTTTTAAGGTCAGAAACAACACCTCGGTCTTCAGTACCCCTTTCATTGTATAATACCTGCAGAATATAATTGGGAAAATGTAGTTCATGAAAATTAGAACAGAACAAGTAACTAATTCCAAGTAAAAGAACCTTATCTATGATGCCATATTCAACTGCTTCACTGGGGCTAAAATATTTTGGGCGCCTTATATCTTCCTCAATCTGCTCAGTTGATTTTCCCATGTGTTTTGCATAGAGTTTAACCTGGAGTATAATGCATTTAGAAAAGCATAGAGTTTTATTAGCCTAAATTTGGATGCAAATCCAACAGCAAAATTTGTAAGGCCAGCTTTAATGTGTAAATTTATAACCGATACAGTCTACAATTTAGCAATCAAACCCAAAGCTATTTAGACAGGACCATGGAGTTTCGAAATGTAAGTTTGGTGTATAACCAGGATCCTCAAGTAGATTATTTTCTTACCAACTCTGTTTTCACATTCTTAACTTCCTTTCTTGCAAGGTCAACATCTGTTGCCTGACCTTGAAATCTAGCAATTGGCTGCAGAGTGATTGAGGGAAAAGTAAAGAATATTAAACATTTATTTCAAATGCATCCAAAATATTCGAAGAAACTGATAGTTTAGAGAATCAGAGATCCACTGTCCGACAACCAACCTGTCTTATCATTATAGTAGATGAAGGAAGAGCAGAACGATTTCCTGTTGCACCAGCAGCTAAAAGTAATGCAGCCTCACCCCAAGCATTTCCAACACAGAGAGTAAAAATTGGAGGCTTAACATACCTGCAGCAAAAGGAAGTACTCAGAAACACAAAATTAAAGTTAAAAGGACAAGGATGTAAAGTGGTTTGTAGAATGTTATATATTCAGAAATGTTCCAAGCTTAAGGCATGTAGTTATCTACTTGGTGTCTAGAAAGAAGAGAATCTGCAAGTAGCTAGGAGCCTAGGAGGCAAGGACTCATCAAAGACCTTATCATCAATTCATCATCCACAAAGAATGATACATTCACTATTTATCAGTAGTTGATGCAGCTGGGGTTTTGACACTGAAACTACCTCACCGAATACAGGAAGATAATTCAGATCATTCCAACACTTAATAAATGCATACTTCATGAAACAAGCCAATTCTGAAATAACTCGCAAATTAAAAAGCAAAAAGTGTGATTACCCCATAACATCATAAATTGCAAGAGCTTCAGTCTCATAACCTAGCTTTTCGCCACCCTGAAAATAGTGAAAGATCCTATTAGTAATGTTAGAAAAAGGGAGCAAATAAGCAAAAGAAAATCTAAACATGACTTCACAATTCCTGGCATTCATTTAGCATCCAATGCCAATAATCACAGAAAAAATACTTAGCTCATGGCTCTAGAACATGGTCTACTTCCAGTAACAAAATCATACCTTGGTTGTTCCAGTGGAATTTATGTACAAGTAAATAGGCTTCTGCTCATCTTCATATTGAAGGTAAAGAAACTCAGCCAGTATCAACTCTGTGACAGAAGGAACAAGTGACATTCCCAAGTAAACAATCCGATTCTTGTATAAGTACGATGCCAAATCCGGTGGAGGTTGCTCCCATGCACTTCCCTTCGAAAACGGAATAACCTATCCACAAAATTCCAGGAAAACACAAAACAAATGAATTTATTCAATTTCACCCTTGCTTAATCACATAATTTATCAAAATTAGTCAGCCTTAATGCCTTATTAATGATAATTTTCAGCATTCTCATTCTCATAAAATAAAACTTCCCTACTTCACCACTGATAAACATTGGAAAACCCTAGGTAAGTAAAGTAAGGAAATTTAGATGAAATTAAAACGATTTGGAAGTACCATGGTGACGACTCCACGTTTGGGCTTGGACCGGGAGAGAGAAGCAGGATTGAGAGCGTCGGGTCGTAGCTTGAATCCGGAGAAATCTCCTGCGACGCTGCCAACGGTTGGAAGGGGAGAGAGGAAGCTGGAGGATAGAGAAACTCGGAGGGAAGTCGACGGAGAAGACGTTCGGATTCGGTTATGGTTTACGATTCGTGCGGCGGTTGGCGGTGACAACATGTGCGCGTGGACGGAGAAGCTTGATGCGGCTGCGACCTCCATTGAGGGTTATAGTGCTCCGAGAGAACAGAACAGTGTGTTTTGGACGAGATTGTAAGAAAATTAAAAAAAAAAATCAACCAAACAACCCGGATAAATGAATAGATGGTTGTGTCGAATAGAAGTTTTGATTAATAAAAATTAAAAATATCAGCAATTTATTATATAATTAATTTAATTAAAATTTATTTAAATAACTTATAATTCTATAATAAATTCTTAAAATTTTTAATTTTTATTAATTTAATAATATTTAATAATATTTAATATTAATAATAATTAATGATATTCAACCCCACTTTAGAGTATTTTTCTAAATCATAATCAAATTCATGTGATAAATATAAAAAAACAGATAATCATGTGAGTTAGGAGATCAAAATTTAAAAAATTAAAATTTTTGTATTATTTTTTCTAAAATTTGATTAAATGAGTAATATAATATAATTAAAAAATATTAATATTAAAAATAATTTAATTTTTAACATGTTATTTTAAGTTAAAATATCAATATTTAAAAATAAAAATTATTCTATAATGATAAATGATTTGAAGTAACAAATCAATAAGATACGACACATTAATTAAAGTGATAATAATTTTATATAAGTAAATGTATTGACTTTATAAAGTGATATATTAATTAAAAATAATTAAAATATATTTTATATGAAGTATCATCTATCAATTACTTCAGGTTATTTATCGTCGGTTTATTAATAATTTTTATTTATTAAAAAGGTATTTAAATTTAAAATAAAACATTTAAAATTAAAGATAAAATGAGTATTCAATAAACATTAGAGGCTAAGTAACATACAATTATATTTTAGGGTTCTTTCTCTCGAGGACAAATTTCAGAGTTCAGACAAACAAGTAGCAACGAAAAGTGAAGGAACAGAGCAACAAACATGGACAGTCTTCACTAAGTAGACAATTCCAAAGCAAAGAGACAGACGAGTGCCCTGCTTCCTCCCATTGTATCAACCTCACGTTTAAGCTTTTGGTGTTGAGAAAATGCGCAGGAAGGAATCAAGGATGCAACTACTGTGGATGTGATTGTTAAGGCGGCGTATACGACCATCGCGGCGGATAAACCCTTGCTTCCCTGTGCCGGAAAGGCACCCACCATGGAAGCACAATATGCATAAAGAAGAAGAGTTGTTGATGTATAAAGAGCTCCCGAAAATGGGAGGCCAATTATAATAACCAGAATCGTCCACACGGACAGAATAAAGGCTAAACCGTTGAGAGTTAAGAAATAGAAAAGAATAGCAGGGCTCATTATAAGTTGTCCTGTACGGTGCGGCCTTTGCGCCTGCTCTTTCCCGAGGCTGCTGCTGCTGTTGGTGGTGGTGATGGTGCCATTGTTTGCTGGTGGTGGTTTATAATCATCTTGCCAGTACCCACCAGGAGGACTAAGTCCAGCCTGGTACGTGACTGTTGCAATCAATATAGCCACCACAAGAATTACGGTACGGATGTCGTTGGAATTCTTTCTGGTGTTGGTTCCGAAATATTTGTCTCGTTTATCAAACAGAGTGAGTTCCTTGCTGAAGTAATCCCCCAGAGTCATGTTTGAGGTAAGATCGGATGCTTTCTTTGCTCTAGCCTTGTGTAGAATCTTGCCTAGTAAGAATTTTTAAGCAGAAAAGATAATCAATATGAAATGAATCATAATTTTTACCAGAATCCCAGGCGTATCGATATCTAACAGTACCGATTTCAGTGTTCTGCAATGATCCTTGAAGGTGAAATATATCCATAGCTGTTAAACCATTGAGGTTCTTCACATTCACATTGACAGTCTTAACCAACAGCTTCACCATCTTCATGATCAAGAACAAAGTTTAATTAATTAACAATATGATTATGCTGTGAAAACATTAGTTTACGGAAAACAATCAAAGCTTGACTCTGTTTGACTAGAAGATACGGCTGTATGCAGTGCAGTGTTAGTGTGTTACCATCTTCAGCTTTCCAGTTCAGAACATCTTCTTTGTCGACTCGTCGTAGCCATCCTACGAGGACTTTGAAGCATTGAATCGAGCAGTTTTTAATAGCAACATGCACGGCAGTCTCGCAGTGAACCGTGGTGTCGTCAATAGACGATGGACAAGCAGATAAAAATTCAGCTAGAAGATCAGGATCTTCAATCTGTGCCAAGTAGTGTAAAGGTGTAACCATCCCTTTCGCTTTCACTCGGATAAGCTGAGCATCGAGTGTGATCAGCCCTCTCACCGTTTTGATGCATTTATGCTGCAAAGCAAGATGGAGAGGGCTGAGTCCCATGTGATTTAGCTTCCGAGCAAGCGAGGGCTTCAAGTTTGCAACTTCCATGACGAAATGAGGCTTTCCTGCAACGGCAGCTATGTGCAACGGGGTATCGGCTATCGGTATATGATCAATACGGTCCAGAATATATGGATCGTCAGCGAGCTTTGCGTATAAAGCATCAACGTCTCCGTTTTCGGCTGCCGTTCGCAACTGCTCATCCATTTTGCAGTAGCCAGGTGGAGATAACTCAGGAGTCAGGAATGCTTATATAGACTAAGATATAATGTAAACACAGCACAGCCATGTCAAACACTTCTTAGAATAACACAACTCTAATGAATTTCTCGGTAATAGTATTATTCTAAGATATTGACCGACATTTTTTCCAGGAAAAAACATGTTAAGAAACGATTGATGTGAGTACAAATAAAATATAACTAAGTCAATGTGAAACTGACATGTACAATTCAAACGGGATAAAGTTCATAAATGGCCCCTAAACTATTCTAAAGTTACAAAATGATCATCTAACTTCAAATGTAGGGAATAGGCATTGTTTTATCTGATAATTTAGTGATTAGTGTGTTGAAGGACCTTAGAATTTAGAAATTACCCTAAGAAAGGTTTACAATTTTTCCATTGGGCTGGTAAGTGTTCTAGTTATAAGCATAATTCGGTTACTTATACTGCTCTTGTTAGGATTCTTGCCAGGTATGATTCTATTGCAGAGTTTTGGATTGTTGTTGAGGAGATGAAGTGTTCGAGAAGGATATCGGTATTCGGTACGTATATACAAATTTTGAACAACTTTCCGACGTTTAGGATGGTGGAGGATGCCGTGACACTTTATTAGTTCGTGATGAAGGGTCCTGCATATTTCAAAGTTGAGACTTAAAAGTAGCAATGAAAATTGAAGGAACAGAGCATGTGACATAGAGATTAGAGAGCCTTAACTAACTAGACAACTCCAAAAACCAAACAAGTAGTGTATCTATGTCATATATGAACAAGTGATGCTTAGTTAGCATATGTTTCATCTCTAAAAACTAGAACACAAATACCTTACTTTAGTTTTCGGGACCGGTGATTACCTTGCTTCCTCGCATTGTATTGACCCTACGTTTAAGATTCCGGTGTTTAGTAAATGTCAAGGAATTAACTATGCTGCCAATGTGGATGTGACTACGGCCCTTGCGGCGGTTAAACCCTTGCTTCCCTGTGTCAGAAAGGTAGCCACCATGGAAGCATAATAAGCATAAAGAAGAAGAGATATTGATATATAAAGAGTTCCCGAAAACTGGAGGCCAATTATAATAACCAGAATCGTCCACACCGACAGAATAATGGCTAAACCGTTGAGAGTTAAGAAATAGAAAAGATTAGTAGGGCTCATTATAAGTTGTCCTGCACGATGTGGCCTTTGCGCCTGCTCTTGCCCAAGGCTGCTGCTGCTGCTGCTGTTGTTGTTGCCATTGTTTGCTGGTGGTGGCTTATAATCATCTTGCCAGTACCACCAGGAGGACTAAGTCCGGCCTGGTAAGTGACTGTTGCAATCAGACAGAGTGAGTTCCTTGCTGAAGTAATCCCCCAGAGTCATGTTCGAGGTAAGATCGGATGCTTTTCTTGCTTTCGCCTTGTGTAGAATCTCGCCTAGTAAGAATTTTTAAGCAGAAAAGATAATCAATATGAAATGAATCATAATTCATACCATAATTCGAAACGCTTATCGATATCTAACAATACCGATTTCAGTGTCCTGCAATGATCCTTGAAGGTGAAATATATCCATAGCTGTTAAACCATTGAGGTTCCTCACATTCACATTGACAGTCTTAACCAACAGCTTGCCTCTGTTAGACTAGAAGATACGGCCGTATGCAGTGCAGTGTTACCATCTTCATCTTTCCAGTTCAGAACATCTTTGAGATTTCAACCCTAGTAAAAATGAGATTTTAACCCTAAAACTCGACAACAAGCGTGATGAGTCTCAAGCTCCAAACTATTCATGGATATTCCTTGTTATAAGAATCGTGTTATCTGCTTGGCCTTAATACTCATACATTTAGATCTCACATGGGTTGAAGAATAAATCGTTTACACCTAGCCTAGACGAGTGGAGCATTTTATAACTTTTAAAATCTAGACGATTAAAATAAATATTTTATTATAATTTAATAATTATGAGTGAACTTTGTCCAAAAATAAATCTAGTGCTCGTCACTTTGAGAAATTATATTATGAAAATTTGTTACGTCAGTTATGGTTTTATCTAATCATAATCATCTATTTTACTATTATTTTTTAATTTATTTTTTACAAATCAATAAATCTTCACTCATTTTTTCTTATTTACTTAAAAATATATTTAAAAAAAATTAAAGACCACAAATGACATGATGAACCGAGGTGTAAATCGTCTGCTTCTTTCTTATGCCTCTTTTCATGCCTCCGTTTTAAATAGAGGGTTTAAGATTTAAAATTTAAAATTAAGAGTTGTAGTTAGAATTCAAGAAATTAGAAATAAAGATGTATTTTTAGGGTATAAGATTTATAATTTATGATATAAAAAATAAAAATTTAATATTAATTTTTTTAAAAAAAATATATAAAATAAGACATAATAAAAAGACGTGATTTTTAACTCACGAACCGGATCCTCTTATAATCTCTCCCTCCTCTAATTAATTCCTCTTCATTTATTGGTTGCCCAAATATGAGATAACCGACAAGTAACAGCGTTAAAATCCAGACAAACTAAACTCAGCCATGAACTGAATTGAAACCTTCATAAAAAACTAACCACAAAAATCCATACAAAACAAAACTGAAAAAACTCAATCAATGTCCATATCCATGGCTTCTTTTTCTCCTCCTCCTCCTCCATCTTTCCCTGTCCGACCACATTTCACCCAAAGTTCAACTCTTTTTCTCCCTCACAACAGACCCTTTCTTCTACCATCCCCTCCCAAGACTTTACCGGAAAATGGCGCCGGAGTTTCAGCTTCAGTTTCCGCCATTGAAGACCCAACACCCAAGCAGAAAGACCCTCCACTTGGAAACGCCGTGGAAAGCTCTGCTTGGTCTAACGGAGCGGCTATGAGTATGGCCTCTGCTGCAGAAGTTGAGGTTTTGACCAAATTCGAGAACCCTAGGTGGATTGGAGGAACTTGGGACTTGAAACAGTTTCAGAAAGATGGCAACACTGACTGGGATGCTGTTATTGATGCTGGTAAGATTTTAGTTTTCTGAAACTTGCATAGGTGTTTTCCAGTTTATTTGTGATTCCTTCTTGTTGGTAACAAATTTCCTTGAACACTTCTCTCAGAGGTGAGGAGGAGAAAATGGCTGCAGGATAATCCGGAAACAACCAGTAATGATGACCCTGTAGTGTTTGATACATCCATCATACCATGGTGGGCATGGATGAAGAGGTTCCATCTACCTGAAGCAGAATTGCTTAATGGTTTGTGCAAACCTAATTGTGTGTGTGTGTGTGTATACTGTTTAACCATGATTTTCTGTTGCGAGTATTGTGCAGGCCGGGCGGCGATGATAGGGTTCTTCATGGCGTATCTGGTTGATAGCTTGACTGGGGTAGGTCTGGTTGATCAAATGGGCAACTTCTTTTGCAAATCTCTATTGTTTGTAGCAGTTGCGGGAGTGCTTTTAATCAGGAAGAATGAGGATTTAGATAACATCAAGAAGCTGATTGAAGAGACAACCTTTTACGACAAGCAATGGCAGGCGACATGGCAGGACGACAATACCGGTTCCGGTAATAACTAAGTCACTTGGAGTTCTTTGTCATTTTAACAATTCATGGCTTTCCCCTTGGTTGTGAGTAAAGCAAGGTTTGGAAATTGAATAGTTTCTTAAGTGTCTAGATATGCAGTGTTCTTGAAATGTTATGAACATTATTTAAGCATCAATGAAATATGCATTGAAACTTTAGCCATGGTTAAGGAAAAGGATTGATAGGAAAACAAGGTCTATAAATTAAAGCCTGTAGATTTTTACAAGGCCAGAACCAGAGGGTTTAACTTCAAGGGATTATATAGCAACTTAACCCACAACAATTGTACATAGTCAAATTACAGTTCAGATACAACAAATGATCTACACTTCTTTTAAAATGATCGATACTACGGCAATGACTAAGACTGCTGATGTTCACATATAAAACGGAGTTGAGAGTTGAGAGTTCAAAGAATTATTATAACCGCTGTTGTCGAGTATACTCCCATAGAGCAATGGCGCCACTAACATGTACATTGAGTGATCGAACAACTCCCAACTGAGGTATCTCGATGCAAGCATCCAAGACATGGATTATATCCACTGGTATACCCTCCTTTTCACGTCCAAGAACCAAGACCTACGAGCACAATAAAACAGAGACGTGAATTACCTCGACGCATTGATTGAGGGCATAGTAATTTTTTTCAGACAAGCACCTTCTACTGATATAATATGCTGAGATAAAGGTGGGAATAATGAAACAATGCCTTCTGCTGATATATATATAATGGAAAGGTGCCACGCCAAATGGACGTGTGCTTTAAAGAATTGACTTACAGTCTTTTTCGGATAGACGAACTGATCGAGAGGTACACTATTTGCAGTTTGCTCTAGTCCCAAGATCGAATAACCTTCCCGCTTCTTTTTCTCCAAGAATTGTTTCACACTGTTAACAGGGACTTCTACAATAGGAACCCACTTCTCTGCTGTCACACTGCAGAGCACAATTTAGGCAATCGGTTGATATAATGATATGTCAAAGTTAATTCTTCTCAAATTCTAGAAACCAGAGTTCCCAAAAGAAAAGGCCATTCTTACATAGGAGTCTGATATTTGAACCTTGTCCATACTTCAGAATCATGAAATCATACATGATTCAAAACCAAAGCTCTGGATTAAAGGTATTGAAAACCATGTATTATGTGTGTTCTAAAAGTTTTATCCTCCCTATATCTCCCACATATGCGGGAAAACGGATATAGTTAAAGGGATAAATTGTGAAAAAAGTCTTATTAATATTACTCTTGGAAGTCCGCAGAATTTCTTTCTAGATTTGTAAAATAAAAAAGCAGACCATAACTCTGTTTACTGAAGTCTGAAGAACCCGACCATAGAGATTTATAGAACAAATGAAACTATCATCAAACCTGATGAGTTGAAACTGTTTGTCATGTAATATTTTTGCATCTGCAACAGCTAATCCCTGTGCTTTAAAAACCTGAAAGGAACAAGATTGGGATTCAATTACATTCAATTCAATGGAACCCTCTAATTATAATGGTTACCTTAACATGACACGAGTAATTACAAGCAATAACACCAAACTATAATCACTGGGTGGCTTTCCAAACGCACCCTAAATAAGAATCAAGCATAAACACAAAGAAATATAACTTAATAACTAGCAAAACATACCTCACAGGTACGTGCCAATCCAGCAAGGTTGGGTATGCGATCAATCAATGATGCTACTAGTATAATATGCTGTCGGTTTCCTCTTATCTTCTCCATGGCCAAGCTTCTAGACCTCAACAACTGATCAAGAAGATCATCTTCCTTTTCCATTTCTGTTTTGCACATTATTAGGGGCGCAATACAGCAATTAAGAACTTGGGTCATCATACGTAGAGGGGAATAGAAGGGATCAACATGAATATCTGGCTCTATTTCTTAACAATGTAATTGATTGATAGTATCACCCAGTCCAGCCAAAAAGTGCAATTTCACAAATAAGGCCATCAACTGTGAAGAGCTATAACCATCAAATTGTTTAGTTCTCAAACTTAATACATACCTAGAAGTTGCTTGTACACTTCTCCCTTGCCTAATAATGAACTGGAACCCAAGTCCTGCTTCTCATGTTTAGATAAAGTAATCTTTTTCTGGAAGTCCAAATGAGTATCTTTAGGCAACTCCAATTTCTCTTCACAAGCACTAGACAGTTCTTCAATTGCTTCAGGCATATTGAGGCTCTCGTTCTTGATTGTCACGATATCCTTCGCCATCGAACATCTCAGATCTTCCCTCACATCCTGAAGGAACCGGAAATTAGATATCAACAACAAATCATGTCAGAACAAATATTAGCATACAATTGCTTACATTTAGAAAGTTGACCACTCGATCCATTAGAGATGTTGGAACAGATTCAAACCCAATTTCCTGCAATTTTTACCATATAAGGAAAATGAGAGTTAATGGTAAAGAAAAATGTCAAAGCATTCTCAAAAGCATACAATTGAAGATTAAATGCAACACCATATTAACTTTTTGACCCCACAGTTATAGTCAATATGCAACAAGTAAATTTAGCAACCCTGACCTTTCCATAAGAACTAGCAATTTCAGGAAGCAAACGACATTCAGCAGTTAGGTTAATTACAGAACCACGGTATTAAACAAATCCACACCAAAGAATGAAAAAATTCCCACCAATAGTTATTTATCCAGTGATGGATTCTCAACAATCATAATTAATTTATCAGAGCATTTATGCGAGAATTCATTCCTGCAGAGAAAAAGTATTCTGAAAGCCATACCTCCACCCTACTAACAAAAATTCCAGCAGGAGTAACAGAGGTTTTTGGATTATAAGCATCAAGATAGCCTTCCATTGAAGCTCGCAAGCTGAGAGGCATTAAAATATACATGTCAGGGTTCAAATATATTACTCATCATCAGCATTTAATGAAGACATATAAAATATTGTACAACAGCCACATTCATGCAATTGCTACTAGACATCATTGGAGGCAGTTGTCTTTCATAGTCTCCTTTACAACTTCCACATATGAATCTTACTCAATATTGGACGCAAGAAAATGTCTTTTCAAATGATCAGTTGTTTCTCAGCATAATCACTTAATTATTTTATTAGATTATAGGAACACCTCCCTTTTAACCCTATTCTTTCTCCCTATCTTTCTCGCTTACCCTTCAAGACATTTCTAATTTTCTTTGCATAATATATCTCCATAAGAGTTGAAATGCTTGGAAAACATTAACTTACTAAACTAATACCAGTGATCTTTTTATCCTTGTAACATGGGCAGAGAAATGGCAAAGTTACAAACTTAACAAAATATGCATAACATAGCAAAGGAAATTTAATGGACAGCCTTTGAAAGTTTCTTTTTCATTGCTCAAACTTAGAATCACAAAGTTGTAAATAGGATGGTCTTAAAATGTAAATAAACACCATACCGCGTGCAATCAGAATTCTTTTCCAGGTATAATTTCAAATCCTCAAAGCACTTTTTTTCCAAAGGTAAGAACTCAGAGCTTTTAGGATCAGGTTGAGGGAAAAATTTGCCAATTACTTGGTGTAATAAAACCTGCAAAGAATGTCCGAATGGAAATCACTTCAAAGTAGTAAAGGCGATGAAAATTTATATATGTGACATTTGTCAACTTGCGAGAAACTGACCTGAGTAAAGCCACGTAAGCTATGATGATGTGAGGTTAGTAATGGGAGTATGGGAGGAAGTAGTTCATCCAAATGCCTGAGTTGAAAGTCTTTAGAAGCATGGAGGATCACATTAGCTGCTATGAAGACATATGAAGAAAGTGCCTGCATTTGATGCATTAAGCGCAATAAAGTCAGCATACAGCAGTAGTAACATCCACATTCACCACAAAAATAAAATGTAAATAAATGAAAGAAATAGTTAATATCCCCCCTACAATGACCATAACTCCATCTAACTAGACTAGGAATTTGATTAAACATGCTTCTCTATCTGTTTGTAAGATATAGGCTTTCCTTTATGTGTATAGAGTATGCATGCAGCATATAATCGATAACCATTCAACTACGCATGAAGCCAATATGAGGCTCAGAAAGAATTACTAAATAAAAAATCTGTGGAAAAAAAAACTTTAAGTAGAGGAGGCACAGTTATCCTGATTTTGTTATTTACCTGAGGTCTCATGTCATAATCTCGTAATAGGAGAACCAATTGCTCTGAAACCTGTGATATGATTATCTCAGTCAATAAAATCCACTGAATGACTCCACAAGACCTATAAAGTTGATGGAAGCTAGGGACATTTATGTCATGTTATAAGGATTCAAACATGATTTCAGAAAACATGGCTATTTCTTTTAGATGGCAATAGCATCATTCAAGAAGCCTTTAGCAAGTGACGTCATGCAAAAGTAAAGTGAAATTCTAAATATGCCTCTTCTTTATAGGTGTCTGGACAGGCTTGTTTCCCTCTCTTGAAATACATATCCGACAACTCAGGCATGAATGCTGGAATATGTGTGCTTCTGCATATATACCATGCATGAATAAGCTTTACTTAGTAAATAATTTTAAGATGGTTAGTTACCAAAGAGGGAAACTTCAAGTAAATATTAATTGCAAATGTTTCCAAGTACTGGCGAACAGAAGGTAAGTTGTTTCTCTGCAAAAGAGAGTGAGCAGCAAATCAGTGGAGATATAAAATAAAAAATATATACACTATTGCTATACAAATTAGTACTACATTAAAATTAAATAAAAAAAAAGTGTAATGTGAATAAAATAGGATTAATTCCAATCAATATATCTTAAAAGGAAACATGGACATGCAGCAAACAAACAAAAATAGACAATTCGATCAAAATATAAACATTGAAGGAAAAAGGTTCTATCATATCTATGAGCATTTTTACACAATCCAAAACCAAAAAATAGTTAATGAAAGACCATTTAACATTATCAGTTATGCCATTCTAACAATCAATGGCAACCATGAGCTAATCTACAATTCACACCATACAGCGAGCACATATACTAGGGATATGCAGAAAAGAAAATGAGGCCATTATCTACACGTGCACAGAGCAAGCATTTGGAAAATACAAGTTTCCACTAAATTTATATATAAAAAAATCATGGTATTCTCTCCAAAACAGCTTATTGAATTTACCATATTATGAAACTTCAGCAAACTATAATTAGTTAAGAGAGAACTATCAGATTTTCTAAAAGAAGCGAGAGTTACTTACATACAAAGATATTTGCAAGCAATGTGTAACTTCTCCAACTACATCATCATCAACAAATTGTGACAAAACACATATCATCTGCCAAGCACGCACTTTTCTCCTATGGATCTGTTGAAGATATGACAGGACATAAAACAAGCATTCTAATAAATCTGAAAAAGAGAAATAGGAACCTGAAGAATGTGAAGAGAAAAATATCAGATACCGCACTATGCTTCTTATATAATTCTTTCGCAAGATCCTTATCATTTACCTGCATCAAAAATGAATGCCAAATTGATGAGGAAATTTTCCCCTTATCAATAAATGCAGAAAAGTAGAATGTACTTTCTTTTCATGCAAGTTGGATATAAATGGTTAATTAAGGCAGAGCTACGTAACCAGAACTGTGACAGTCTGTTTAACTTCAAGATGAGGTAACATGATTATAGGAAAAATAACATTTCTCTGTGATAGGGTTCTAAGCATGTATACCACACACTTCTCTTGGGAACAATCTTACCTATCGGTCACAAGACTCATGCAAGAATAAATTGAAAACTTAACCCTACTTCCTGTGCAAACTCGTTTCACATTGTCAACACTAAATTTACTCCAACAACGTAATTAATTGTCTAATAAGAGGTTACATACTAATGTTAATTGCATTGTTGAACATATTAACTTATTAGGTATAACATTCTCCTTGGAAATGTGGAATAACAATCTATTGATGTTGATAAAAAGAACAATACCACAGAATCCAGAAGCTCTAGCAGAAACAATTTTCCAGATTCAAGGGCTGACTGAGATTCTTTGTCGCCAGTAGATGATCCCAACCTTTTAGTCAAGTGAGACAACTTGTAAAAGAGATTAGCAACAGACACACGTGCATACAACTCTGTGTTTATAAATGCCTGTAAAGAGAAGCTGATATATTCAGTAATTCAAGAAAAGCAATTTATTTACTATTTTTATGCAATGGAAATTCAGAAAATCACCTATAAGAAGTTGACAGAAAAAGTCCAAGATAATCAAACAGTTTAGAGAATATGAAAAATTTCAGAACACAGTCTACATTTTACAAAATCAGATATGTTTAGGGATGTAAATGAACCAAGCTTGAACGAACAAGACTATGTTCATGTTCGGTTAAATTTTTAATATTGTGTTCATATTCGTTTATTTATTTTTGAAAGTGTTCTTGTTCATTTGTTTTGGTTAGTACGTATAATTATGGGAAGATATTATTCTAGGTTAAGTATGGGAATATATTATGTATCTTTTACTTATGGAAAGTCAACTTTAGTAAAATATCTTTAGAAATCATATCTAGGATTGTATCTTTAGAAATCATATCTAGGATTGTATCTTTAGTTACCTAGAATACTAAGGATTGTATCTTTAGTTAATATGAAAATTTCAGAACACAGTCTACATTTTACAAAATCAGATATGTTTAGGGATGTAAATGAACCAAGCTTGAACGAACAAGACTATGTTCATGTTCGGTTAAATTTTTAATATTGTGTTCATATTCGTTTATTTATTTTTGAAAGTGTTCTTGTTCATTTGTGTTGGTTAGTACGTATAATTATGGGAAGATATTATTCTAGGTTAAGTATGGGAATATATTATGTATCTTTTACTTATGGAAAATCAACTTTAGTAGAATATCTTTAGAAATCATATCTAGGATTGTATCTTTAGTTTCCTAGAATACTAAGGATTGTATCTTTAGTTACCTAGAATACTAAGTCAGTCTTTATATATAAATATGTACTCTTCCTATGAATTTAATAAGAAGAGAAAAATACCTAGAAAACTACATTTGTTCTCTCTGAAAAATATCCTCTTTATTCTTTTCAAACATCAAATCTCTAACCACCGATCACACACAAATCACCATCATTCATTGCATCTCCGGCCACCATGGCCGCTTTCTCACATGGTATCAGAGCCAACAACGATCTTCACGTTGTCACCATTGCTGCTATCTCTAATCAAAAACAAATCGACGATTTAATTTTTCAAATTATCATTTTATTTTCCGTTGTTATCATTAGACCATACTCGTTCCTTGGCTTCTCCCTCGTTGGAATCTTACATCTCTGGTGAAATTTCTTCTCGTTTAATTTTTTTTATTCTCTATTTAATGGTTTCTATCTTAACCATCCATTACAAAAAGATAGGAGGAAAGGTTATAGTTTAGCCTAAAAAAACTATATGGTTCTCTATCTTAGCCATTGAAAGGTTATAGTTTAGCCTTGAAAAAAAAACTAAATGGTTTCTATCTTAGCCATCTATTGTAAAAGATAGTGAAAGGTTATAGTTTAGTCTTAAAAACTATTTGGTTCTATCTTAGCCATCTGTTCCAAAAGATAGGAAAGAAAAGGTTATAGTTTAGCCTTAAAAACTATTTGGTTCTATCTTAGCCATCCATCCAAAAAGATACATGAAAAAGTTATAATTTAGCTTTAAAAACTAGATAATATTCTTTAAGGATTCTACGTCAAAGATTCAAGCTGAAACTCTAGTCTGTGTAACTATCAGCTTGAGGAGGAGTGTAGTTTCTTTTGATTACTTCGTATATCATGCACATCATATTCAAAGGCTTATTTCCAGCAAAGATGCTGATCTATTTGCATTTGAATGCAAATCTCAAACATCCATTTCAGAGAAGGTCATCAATGGGACTGTGAAGCTTAAGCACATTCCTACCACGAATCAAGTTGCGGATGTTTTTACTAAGGCACTTCCCAGAGTAACCTTTGATGGTGTTTTATCCAAACTGGATGTATACAACATATACACACCAGTTTGAGGGGGAGTGTTGGTTAGTACGTATAATTATGGGAAGATATTATTCTAGGTTAAGTATGGGAATATATTATGTATCTTTTACTTATGGAAAGTCAACTTTAGTAGAATATCTTTAGAAATCATATCTAGGATTGTATCTTTAGTTTCCTAGAATACTAAGTCAATCTTTATATATAAATATGTACTCTTCCTATGAATTTAATAAGAAGAGAAAAATACCTAGAAAACTACACTTGTTCTCTCTGAAAAATATCTCTTTATTCTTTTCAAACATCAAATCCCTAACCACCGATCACACACAGATCACCATCATTCATTGTATTTCCGGCCACCATGGCCGCTTTCTCACAGTTTGTTTATAGTTCATGAACATATTTGTTTAAGTGTTCACGAACGTGTTCATCTAAGTTTTCGCTAACATGTTTGTTTAAGTGTTCACAAACGTGTTCGTCGAATGCACTGCTCATTTACACCCCTAGATATGTTTCTCTTAAATAGTAACTTATTTAGAGACTCTGATACATAAAATAATAAATAATGACATTCCCAAACAAAAAGCTACATTTGGGCCAGAAGACAAATTAAAATTCTGATATCAGGAAAATTAATTATATTATCATATACAATGAAACAAGAGAGTGATAGATTGAAGAACTACCTCGGTCAACTCAGAATCTTGGATTTTAGACAATAATGAAACTTCGGTCCTTGCATCATGGTTTTCAGTTAACTCAGCTTCAAAATCCTCATCAAAAGCAACTGGAGGAGAAATTTCAGGTTTGGAAGTCATTTTTATTGTAAAAGACCTAGAACAAATAAATAACATGGATAAAACCAAAAAGTGGAAAAGAATGAGACAACACCAGAGCCATAGAGTGTCAGTAGCTTCAGTTCTTTTATGTAGTATTTTACGTTAGTTGGATTTGAGAGCAAGAGCCCTGTCAAATGTAAAGCTGCAAGACGAATTGTCCGGGGACTTTTTATGCCCTCCTCCAAAAGCTTTTGAACAAACTGTGCCATTGATGTGAAACAACAAATGAGAAAGCTCTATACAACTACTACATGAAAAAAAGTGCATATGCACAACATAGAAACACCCTTGCACTCACACCCAACCCAATATATTAATGCAAATATGCACATGCAGAAGGGAAGAACCACAAACCCATTTCAGCGGCCCAGGTTCATTATCAGCATGATGCATGTCTCCTTCACTAAACAAGGATGGATGCAAGACAGAAGATAACAGTGCAGCAATATGTGCAACCCTCCGCTTGTTACAGCTGGTATGCAATATCCAAGAGGAATGAACCAAACGCCAAATCAACTGTACCAATTAGGAGACAATATGTGAATATAGCTTCTTATATCAAGCAAAGATACTACATGGGTAAATGGAAAAATGATATGGATGAATTAAGATTCCTCCATTTCTATATAATTTTTCTTAGAGCATTTACACTAACATGTTTATGACTAGAAGACATACAAAACAATGGCAATAGGATTTCAAACTTAATATTCTGCAACAGTGTGGAAATAGCAGCTCCCTGAACATTTGTGACTCTTGCATCACACATAAATCATACGGTGTAAGAAGCCCTCAAAATGCATAGACAAAAGATAACATATGTGTAAGCTTAAAATGGAAAAACAAATGTGAACCTGAGAATCTACACCAGTGAATCTGGAACAAACTGAAGATGACCTTCTTGAAGCAAATAGCTCCAGGGCCAATCTGTTGGATCTCAACATGGGTAAAACAGAACCCCCCCCGGCATTCTCAAGACTACAAAGTTATTTAGGAAGAAATCAAATAGTATAATGATCTTGTCGGCATATTATTGATAGAGGGGAATTATATGAAATTACGAATAGAATTAGCAAGAACAAAAAAGTACTGCTAAATGACTCGCTTTGAGATTGAGCAATTCCATCATATAACATGTAAATAAATGAAGCAATGTATGTCAAAGCGCAAGTAGTGAAAATGAATGTTTACATAGAAGCTCATTTTGCTTACTACAAATACTCTGGTACAAATGTGTGTTTATATGGGTGTAGGCATCTCAAAAGCCAGAGTACTGTAAAAACTTAAATACTGCAAGATATTCACCATGCAACCATTTTCAAATAAGTAATAAAAGAATTAATTAAGCTCAGCTAGTTTTTTTTTACCTCTCAACAGTATCAGTAAAAATGTTTATCAGAGCAGCATCTGAGAATAAAAAGCTACCATCCTCTAGTTGAAGCTTACTCTCAAAAGTAAAGTAAGGAATTGAGAGTAGAGATTCTAATATAACCCACTGCATCAATCACATAAAATCAATTAGTATTTCGTTTTATGAATTTGTTCCTATTAATGATGAACTTCAATATGTATTAATTAAAAGCTAAACAAATAGAAACATTTAAAACAAATTACACATTTCAAGAACCTACATAAAAGTTACATACCAAAATAAGAATATTAAAAGAACTGCACAGAAAAGGGGAAAAAACTTTTTTGGTCATCATTTTGTTACGGTCACAAATGCTACTTATACATAAGCAAGGCCAAGGATATTTGAACAAGGAAAATTTTAAAATTCATCCAAACTTGGACACATTAAAAATTGGCTCAGGTTAGAATTCAAAACCTCATACTAATGCAGTTTGAATAATTCATTAAGCTATGAAAAGTAACCGTATTATAACATGCAAACCTCTTTTATTATTCAGCATAATTTTTCTCAAGATTTTCATGCAACATTTTTATGGTTAAGGCAATTTAGAAGCGAAAGAGAACATAAATTAAAAAATACTAATACAAAGCTAAAAAATTTGGTTAGTATCCATCTCTGACGACCGAATAAGTATGGAAACACGATAAGAATTTAATATATAGATACAAAATTTACCATCTGTTATCCAACTTCTGGATTACAGCAGACAATCAGAATCAACATTATGAATGTGAATGAGTTCAGATACCATAACTAAACGAAAAAGATTAAGGGAGACGAACAGTAAAATATAACAAATACGCATTACCTTCCAATTAAGTAGAACTGCCCGCCTCGTGCGTGCCATAAATCCAACAGCAAGAAGACTATTGATATTTTGAAGAAAAGAAAGAACCAAGGTATCTAGCCAAGGTTCACCTTCCATTGCAGGTTGCAATGACTTGCTACTTTCTATAAAAAGGACCAAAGTTTGAGAAGACAATACAGAGACAAGTGCTTTCAACGCAGGAGCTAATGATTCATATGCAGCGAGACATACTTCAGCTTCAGTCTGGTTTGAGGCAATCAATATCGGCCACGAAATGTTGTAAAAAAATGTTAAGTGAAAATAAAATGTTAAAAGAAGAGGTCACATTTTGCAACAGGATGACCAAAAACCCACCTCAGAGTTACAAATTGGAGATGCAATGGTATTGCATAAGAATTTCCACACAGCAGTGAAGGCTGAATTTAATAGAATGCCACTTCTATGTTTTGCACACCAAGCATAGATGCATGCAACAGCTTTAATGGAGATTGTCTGTTCATATATATGAAACTGAGACATATTACACCTTCTGCTAAAATTAAATAAAAAGGAACAAATGGAAACAATAAAAGAGAATTTTTATAAATGAGAAACGGAGAGGGACAGCAATTAATGAGGCACCTAATGCAATCATTTCAAATTATCTTTTTTGCAGTGGATGAAGGTCCACTAAAGTTCTTGACAACATAAGCTACTAAAATAGTTCTAAAGAAAAATCAACTATAGAAATGAATAAATAATATAATGGAACATACAGCTTGCAACACAGCAGTTGTCAAAGAAATTGATAGTCGTCGTTGACTAGGACCTCCAAGTTTTCCTCTCACAGAACCAGGCAGAACCT
Source organism: Abelmoschus esculentus (assembly GCA_035048815.1). Lineage (NCBI taxonomy): Eukaryota > Viridiplantae > Streptophyta > Magnoliopsida > Malvales > Malvaceae > Abelmoschus > Abelmoschus esculentus. Next base: position 2,660,593 of record JAUCBN010000004.1, read on the forward strand.
TGTCCTCTATATCAGAACCGGAAGAGAAAATGGAACAAGACAAGTTGGCAAAGGACACAAGTTCCTCCTGCATTTCAGACAGAACATCTGGGTAGAGTTCTCTCAATAACAAGCTATAAGCAATGCTCATTATTAGGTAAAATGAAAGGCATATATACCAGTACAAAAAGTAAAGAATCAGTTAACATATTGTAAATGTTTGAAACTTCTGAATCACTTGATTGTTCCTCCTCTGTCTCCAGTAGGCCAATTTCAAATTTGTTTTGTACATTGAAACCATATTTTCTTCTTTGCATCACCTGAATCTCTTGAATTAAGCCTAATATAAGGGTGAGAAACTTCACAGGTATCCACTCTGAATGATTATTTTGTTCAGAAATATTTGTTCCATGATTTTGTATAAACTGCACAATCCAACACAAACAACAATGTCAGACTCCTATTGGGCAAAACTATAAAATGATTGAAATGGAATGCCAAAATCAACAGATATCTATGCAAACAATTCTTAGTGCAGTCAACTTGAAGAACATTTCTGTGGGAAACAGAAGTCTCTACAGCCCTTCAACTAGAGTTACTTGACAAAATGCACTAAGATTCCAGATGGTTAACAAAGCACATATATTATGGAAGAGAATAAGCAAATAACACAAGCATTTAAACAGGATAAGATAGATAAAAACATGAGAACCAACAAAGGACCATGATGAAGGGAAAAAGTTCATTAAACAAGATAATTAAAACTTCTTTTCAAACCGATACTGAATATTCGTCTTTCAACCTAAAAACAGACATTATAGTATATCATTATAATAGATGAGTTTCTGCACTTGCATTTTAAAACTTTTATATGAAAAAGTATAACCATTAATACCTTAAGTGAAAATATGATTGATTTTCCCCATTACATTCTATAACCTAAAAATATATTATACCGATCAACAACGGGATAATAATAAATGATTATAAAAAGATTGAGCAGATAAAGGGAAAATTGAAGGCAAACCGTTATTAGAGGTACTAATTGATGTTCTTCCTTGATTACAAGAAAGAGTACCCTTGCCCATCTTCTTACTTCAAATTCCCATGCATCCAAGTCCTCATCGTCGAAATTTTGAAACGGACAATGATGAATAATGAATCTTTCTGGAAATTCATTGAGACTTTCCATAAGCTGCATCTGGATACCACAAGAGTGAGAAGTGGGATGCATTTGCAAAAGCCAGTCTTGCACTCTTACACGTAGCGAACCTGAAGAGAAGGAACAATTTATAAATTATACATATAAAAAAGGGTCCTCCTTGGAGAAAAAAGACGAGCAAAAATACTTCAGAAAATAAATCAATGCTATAAGAATTGAAGAAGATTAATGAGAAGGAAATATGAGATGAGGGGAAAAAAACAGATCCTAAGGTAACAAGTAAAACAAGCGAAGTTCAAAAAACAAGATTCGATACTTCAGGGACAAGTGTGACTAATTATATTTTAATTATCTTCTACACATTATGTATCATCAGAAATAAGTAATTTTGATATGAATCTCATCCATCTCTGATGCATTTTTCTAAAAACACCACCCGCAGTATTCCCAGCCAACTTAAGAATCTTCTGAACCCAATTATCACCATACTCAAAGCTTCCTACACAACACCAAAAGTGTTACTACATTACGCATTATGCAACAGTCATTTCCTCAATGAATCCCCCTTGAAAGTAGTCTCCTTGCAACCTCCAATCCCCCAACTCCAGTGAAGAGAAACATATTTTCAGTCAGGAAAGTGAAGTTGAAGACAAGTGAATAATGAAAAGTGAGTTGTTACAAAGTTCAATGAATGAAAAGCTTTCAGCTACTTTTCTGTATAAAATCAACCAACTCAATTTAAGATCTAAAATAATAACAATAATAATAATAATAGAAAGAGAAACAACACATAAACAAATACAAATTCAAAAGGAAATTTATAGATGCCATACGTATGAATTCAGCAGACAAGAAGAAGATATGAATAAGGAAATAAATGAAGCCAGCAAATAGCTAATTTATAAAATAAGCCATATGTTTTTCCTACCACCGTAATCAGTAACTTCCCGTGGCAAAGTAGAAATGAAGTGCAAAAGCATCTCAAGGGAAACATCACTTGCTGGCACCAAAGAAGAAGCAGCCTCCACTACTTTTTCGCAGACTGACAATTACAGGGAAAAGGTGTCACAAGGGTTCTGCAAGCCTTCAATGCTTGCACAGTATATATGCAACTATAAGAAACTTCTTTAGAATCTAATCAGACTGGTACCTCGAAAACGGTAATTGGGATTGAAATGTTGTTTGCTACTCTCAAGAACATATCGAAGAACATCTAGCAACTCTGTTCGGTCATCATCCTGAGAGTTATCCAAAGAATATTCCAGTTGGACCTTATCAACAACACCAAATTCACAAGATTTTTCTTTAATGACACTGTATTTACAAGCCCCAAAAGCAGATGCAGCAATACATTCTGCAAGACCCATCAATCCAGCTCTACTAAAGGATATCCTTTTAGCAAGGGATGCTAAGCTGTTTAAAAATATAACTGCTTCCCTGTAACAATAACATATCAGACAAAAATATCGCAACAGAACAGTTATTGTCCATCAATCAAATCATTTTAGGAATTTCTACTGCTCTAGAGATTTGAGTACTTTCTCTTGTATTAGTATGTATGCCTGTAATAATATGAATGGCATGAAGTTGTGGTGCCCAACTAGTGAACATCATTATAGAGCTAATACACAGAAAGATATAGATTTATATGGACCCAAAGGTTGAAGAGCGGGAAGTAACTTGCAAGACATGTAAGCATCAACCATAACATTAATTGACCCATCTATCATCTAAGAAGCCAGAATTTTCTCTTTCATTTGTGCATACATGCAATCACAGGTATACATGTACATTGAACCTCTAAAAAATTGTTTTAGGGTTATTTATAGAGAAAAAAGTAGACTCGTTGGAGCCCAAACCCAGATGAAAAGGAAAATTACTGGTCAAAACAGTACACTTGTACTCGATGAAAAGTTCGGTAACATGTCACCGGAAAGCCTTATCAGTTTCAATATGAAGCTGTGTTCTCTAAAATTTCTACATCCTTATCAAATTTCAAGCCAAGAAACTATTTTTGGGATTATAAACATAAAAAGTAATAACAAAAAGGAAATGAGGAAGAAAGAATTCTTAAAGTGCTGCATTATGGAGTTAAAAGAAATATAGTTTCATGAACTACCATATATCTAAAAATACAAAAGAGCAAACCAATTACATAAGACAAGATTCTTAAGTCTTTACATTTCATGTATTATCTTTATGTATCTAGAAATCATTACATTGTCAACCATGAGTCATCATAAAGGAAAAGGTCCGACTTGTGTTTAAGTAGCAGAGCTTACCAATAAGATTCAAATCAACAACTAATATTGCACGTCAGTGACAACATTGATGAGAATGAAGAAATAAAGAAATAATACATAAATCTTTCTTGCAAAGCTAACACAATTTTATAGTTTTCTACAATATTTGGAGAAAAAAATCAGCCATAAAACCCATACCTTGCGTCCATGTAACTTGAATAATGATGCAAAAAGTGAGAAGTGCCCTCAATGGTTTTTGAAGAGTAAACTCCTTTAACACCTAAAAAGTTAAGCAAAATAACAACTGGTTGAAGTATAGAATTCTAAGTTATTTATCAATCTCACAAGATTCGAAGAAAAATTAACCAGTCAAAATAGATGGAGTAAACAAACAATTTCACAAATTAATGTAGAGACTGACACTACAAACAATAAAACATGAACTAAAAATCAAGCATTGTTCAGGAAACTTTTATATACAAGTTTCTTACTTGGTAAGCTAACTAGAAGGTCAGAAAAGGGAAAGAGAGGAAGAGAGGACAAAAGTGGAGAAAACATTTAAGGAGATGCTCAACCTAAGTCGGCCCCAAATTACATCACCACAGTTAATGACAAACATGGATGGAAACATATTACAAAGTTTAGAAGAAAATGTATTTTGTTTCGGATTGCATACCAATGGTACATACGAAGAAACAAAAAAGGTAAAACAATGAGGACTTCAGACTTGTTTATGTACTTAAGTTGCAAATCAACTGAGAAAGAAGGAACAAGAAGCAATCCCAGAAACTGATAAGATTGTATGATTTATCTCCTATACTTATTTAAGTCCAATTGGTAATATGACAACACAAAATATTCCAACTCAGAAACGGAGTAAATCAGATTCAGGGCAAACCAAAATCACTGTGGTGAACTGGATCATTCAAAGCTTCCATCAATGAACCAAGAATAAAACTCTCAGGTACTGACTTGACACAGCTTCCATATTTTATCCATTCTATTCCCAAAAATGATTGCATGATCATGCACCTAACTGCATTGTTCCAAAAAGAAAGAGAACACAAGCACATTATGACAAAGTTTAAATAAATCATAAATTAACTTATCAATAATCAAGGTCATTCCAGCAAGACATTAATACCTTGAGGATTATCATGACAAAAGCCTCGCTTCCACAAAATCGATAACCAGCTAAAGACTTCAGCCCAAGTTTCCGACTGAGTTTGATGGACACTTCCAATAATAGCACTTACAAAATTATCACATGAGACAGAAAACTGAAGCAATAAGGTTATCTGCAAGAAACCAAAACAATTAGGCAGGTAGGTAGGTTAGAACTGAGTTTCTAAGAGTGTTTTGTATTACAACGAAAAGAAAGGGAAAAGGATAGCATCACTAAATACAGGTTGCTTCCTTTTGGCAGCAACAACTGGGACACAATACATTAGAGACATGCCACTATGCAAGTGGAAATTGTTGATTGTGTAGATAATCCTTCAAAACAATAACCGGTCAACCGAGTCGAACAATTATCAACATCTTTCATATAGTCTGTGCCAAAAAATGAGGCACTTCAAGAAAAGACACGGACTGGAAAAACCGTATAGATATGCTACAAGTAATTAAACAATCCTTAAACTGGGGCATGAAAGTACTCCAATATTTTGTTGTTGATAATATAAATTTAACTTATTTCTTCTAACACTTGATACACATTCAAGTGCCTAAACATTTTCTCATTCAAGCGCTAGATTTCTCATCAGTGTTGTTGAAATTGATCCTAGACTACCTAGTAACCATTTTCTTCGTATTTTCCCTCAGAGAACATGTCCATGCTGGCAATTATTTGTCCCATATATCAATTTTGTTAATTAGATAAAATAAAATTTATATACCAGCATCTTTCTACCATCATCAACATAGGTTACTCCTCTATCAATGTAAAAAAGGTGATTAAAGGTCTATCTAATTAAACTATCTGAAAGCATACCACACTTTCAGTAAAAATGGATTTTATCTGGTACCTGATGATTCCAAGCAGCTTCTACAAGGTGGGTACCATACTCTTCAAGCATTTCAAATAAGAGTAAGAAAGCCTCCCACTGCTGCCGGCTATTCAAGCCTGAATCAGCAGAGTTGCCGAGTTTCCCTACACCTAGCGACTTGGCTTCTTTATAAGCCCAAAGGTCTCTCTTTGTCACACCATGGGGAACTGAATGTTTCCCTTGGGTTTTCGTCTCTGAAATATCAGAATGATGTTGGTTCCCACTACTAATACATAACAGTGTCTTCAGTATATGCAATGTCTGTTTCCTCACTAGGCCCTCATCATCAACCTAACACACCAACAAATAAAGCAATAATAATGAAAAATAAGGAAGGTGGATAATCGATATTAGATAAACCGAAATCACCAAGAAAGAGGGGAAAACATTGGGTCAAATACCAGTCCTCTTTTGATTTCGTTCCAAAGTTCTTTTTCATTTCTTATATCAAACTCTTCTGCTGCATCAGTCATGTTAGTGTCTTCAAAAGTTCCACTACAAGAGAAACAACACATATATAGGGAAAGTATCCTGTATGCATCTCTCCTCTCTAACGACCCAAGTGAGAACAATTTTCTACAGCAAGTCCACATTCTCATAAAGAAATGATTCCTGAAAGTTAACCAGACTTAGTCAGTGATGTACAAGGGTCAGGTCATGTTAATAAAGTAAAAAGAATACTACTAACTAACACAATTTGCAGGGAACCATCTACCTGGAAAGTATATGTGTCTGCCCATGAACTGAGGTCTTAAAAGTACTGTGAGAAACAAATGCTTTGAAAATTACAGGTAGAAGAAAGCCAATTGTACAAGACCGGCTTTCCAAACTTTGTAAAAGTAATCTTTCAGTCACAATACACAAATAAAAAAGTAAATTAGCTGTGAATTTTTCAACATTACACACATTTTCCAAAACTGAGCCTGTAACGGGAGCAGCTCGAAAAGTTCGTAAACCAGCATCCAAAGTAATGCTCAAAACATGGCATGATAGTGGCAAGGGGAAACATTGAGATTTAGAAAGCGTACTATCCTTGCTAGCATCCAGATTTTCAATGATATTCTTATGCAAGTCAGTTGAAACATGGAAAACTGAGCTTCTATCACATCCGGTACCAAACAAATCACCATTTTGAATCATACCATCAGAAATGCCAATAGACCTTAGGAGAAAAGGTACCAAAGTTGCTTCCAAAACATCCCAGGCATTAGTCCTTTGCACAACGTCGAAGAACGAATCTGCAATCTAAAATCAAACATCATGCATTCAACCTAATTATAAAAAATAAAAATAGAAAAGAAAGAAGTAGATGCAAGTTATTATATGTTAAAAACACTAAATAATCTAAAATAAAAGCACATTCTACCTGGTTGAGAAGTTCATGGTCAAATTCATGCCCCATTTTCATCAGCGGAATAAAACCTTTCCATATGAAAGACTGTAGTCCTTCATGAAGAGTCCCTGCATAGAAATTACTATTAGTAATGAACTACATTAAAAAAATGGTACTCGTCAAGCACACAAGAAAAAAAAAGTCTCTTTAGTTTTCATCTAAAGCAGAAACATAGATAACACTAGATAACTAATCTCAATATCGCCAATGTGACAATTAATTCAGCTAGCACAGTGTACATTAACTCAATTTCACTTTATTCTCCAACGGGCTTTTAAGATCCTTTTTATGAGATAGGGGAAAGTATCTCCACTTTTCTTGATAATATTTCAAAACGGATAAAATAAACGAATAAAAACAAAAAGAAACTAAGATAATCAAACAAAGAAGTAAGTTTACATCTTCCAATTGAAAAGAGTCAACAGAAAAGGAAGAGGAAAAATATCAGACCCGTTCTAGTAAGTAGATGGCATAACGCTCCAACCATTGTGGAGACACTGTTACGACGATCAGAATCTAATTTCCCATCCTTGTTAGCAATCTAATAGCAAAAACAAAAAAAACGTATAAATTGCTAAGAGAAACATGGAAAATAAAAGAATAAATAGTAGAGTTTGCTTCTTTCTTTTACATAAAAGAAGAAAAAGACTGATAAAGATCTCCTATTAGGATTTTTCAGAGTAAAAAAAGAAACTTACCTCTATGAGATCTGGAAGATCGTCCAGAAGAGATGATAAAAGCGATGTTGAAGATAAGTCAGTTGACGTTAATATACAATCCAACATAGGAGGGATGGCCGATAGAGGAATTTGTCCAAAGCTCTTTGATAGTGACGAGACAACGGCGGCGGCCATTGCATCCGGTGAGAAACTTTTCTTTTTCCCCTTCTATTCTCTGTGGAACTTTAATCGGGAAAGATATGGTCCAACGGCTATAAAATGTTGTTATGAGATAAAACCGCCTCTTTAAACCCTAGTTGGGTGCGTTTCTTCCTGTTCATTTTTAATTAATTAAATACATTAATTCAATTTTCTCAAAATAATTATTAGTTTGCTTTTTTTGTTATTTTTGTCAAAATAAACATAAAAACATTAATTCAATACGTACATAAAAATTGGGGTGAACGTACATAAATTTTAGTTTTATTTAATTTAAATCATTAAATTTTATATAAACATAATATTTGTGTACACAAATAGAATAATATCCAATCAAATAAATAAATATATTCATTTAAAATGTGTATTATTTAATCAAAACAAATGTTTAAATATACTAAATTAAATTTGTGTTTAATTATACGTTCAACTATTTATATATAATTCTAATATTTAGGTAAACTACATGTAACTATTTAATTATGAGGTTAATATCGATTTGGCTATTATATTTTTAATTTTAACAAGTTTACCTCATAATTATTCAATTAGTTTTAATCAAATCACTAACTATTAAAAATCAGAGATGTTGACATGATTATAAAAAAATGTATATTTGATCCCGTTATTTATAAAATCTATTAATTTAGTCTTAAATTTAATAAAATAAATTAATTATTTTAATTAGATTGTGACACATGTTACCGCCTTATCATAGGGTTTGATACTTTAAAGACCGAAGAAGACATGCTAAACTAAGGGTGTTTTTGTATTTGTGTTTGAGCTCGGGTTTTCTTTTTTCCGGGAACTTGGGATGATATAATTGGGATAAAAAAAATCATGTTGCCTAAAAGATGAAGATTAATCTTCATGCTAATTAGGGAGAAGGGGACTGGTTTACAGAGCAAATTGTAAATGATTTAGGCTTGATTGCCTGTTGCTTACTAAGGGAGGAGAGGACTGGTTTCTGGTTCAACTTCTTCCGTCATTGAGATTCTTGCTTTGGTTCACCACTTAACTTAGAATCATTTCCATAGGTATGATGTGCTTTGGTAAGCTTTCTTTACTGAAATAAAGACCATAAATATCTTGTCTGAATCATAATTCTTCTTACCGGCACATTTTTCGCTAATCACTTCAATGACCATGAATAACCTAGTGCTCCCTCTAGTTGAGCATCTTTCGAGACAAGTTTTCCTTTTGCTTTTAGCAGGAGCCAGGAGGTCCATTATAATCAACATGGTGGTACAGATAGCTGAAAGGGCATCAACTTCAATGGCTTTCGAAAGCATTGGTTGGAAATGGGCTGTGAATCCTGTAGGGGCAGGACAGGAGCAGGGTTGGGGATAGTGGATTCTCTCTTGGAAAGGCCAGGCTAGTCCCATCCTGGACCTGGTTGTCTAAGGTGCATCCTTCAACGAGCACCCCATTGAATGCCACTTACTTTTTAGGTATGTGAATTTATTTACCAAAATTGCTTGACAGTTGCCTAAAGGTCACTTTCAATCACGATTAAAAGCCCAACAATGACGACAGAAACTAATTAATAGACGTTAAATCTTTTAAATAAGGTCTTCTAAATAGAAAAAACTATTCAAGAGAATTGCCTTTATATTTTTATAAAATTTAATTTGAATTAATCGATTAGTGAGTCAAATATTATGTTTAAAAAATCAACAATTATGAATTCTGATTGCATAACCAAACCATGTTTTCTTTTTGTACATCAAATATAATTGTCAATGATATAGGGATTTGCAGGGCATCCATTGCACTTTTCACCGACTTGGACATCGTGATTGAAATGAGCTCCATCGGCACACTGTTGGTGTTATACCTCGTTGTCGATGCTCTTTATCCACAGGAAATATGCTATAACAGGCAAAAATTCACCTTTCCTCGCACTCTCCTTCCTCTTCCTAATTACATCGTGTGCTATAGGCTTCTAGATATCATGGAAACCCGAGCAGCAGCCAGCAGTGGTGGGGTTTGCCTCTTTCTGGTGATACCACAATCGCCGTCATCGCCTGTTTCCAACACATGGTACCTTGCATAGGGCAGCCAAGTGAGTGGTCAGGGCCACTCATGCCTTGACCGGCTGCCATATCGAATTTCCTCAATGTCTTCCTTATGACCACATTAAAGATGCTCTCAACCCAAAGGTTTGTAATATGGGCATTTTTGATAACTTTGTCCAATGTACTATATGGAGTCCACTCACCGTTTGAAGCAGAAGAGATGAAGATGGAAGCGGCCATTAATAGAGCATCTATCCAACTAACTAAGCTAGAGGTTTAACAATTAAAAATAGAAAAATCAAGCTTCTCCTTCCCATTTTTCTATTATCTAATGCAAATGCAACTATGCAAGTAATGAGAGGAATCAATCTAAGTTCCACTTAATTTTGAATTAGAAAAACGAGAATCGATCTAAGTTGCATTGTTTCTAAGAACATTTGGTGAGTTTAAAAGATAATACAAATCACAAATGCAACTATGCAAGTAAACTAAATTATCCCAACTCTAGGTGACACAATATCTACCTTTCTTTCTTAATCAAAGCATCATCTTGCAATTCTTCAACTCCATTTCCTTTCGTGTTAGGGAACATCGAGGACGGTTTCTTTTTCCTTTTTTTCTTTTCCGACAACAATGCGTTGGAAAATGCATCCATGATCTTTTGTTGCGACTCGAGTATCATCTCATTGTGTTTCATTTCCATCTCCATTCTCGTCTTCTCAATCTCCTTCACCATCTCCATCTTCATCTTCTCCATCCTCACAAACCTTTCAGCTAACAACTTAATCGAGGAAACCATCTCATCAACCGGATCCACACCCCTCTTAACTCCAGCACTAGCATTCTTTCTCCCAGGCCCTTGCCTTGAACTAGAAGCAACTCCATTTAAACCCCCAAAGTCACCACCTGGTTCCGAGTTCCAATCAACTCTACCACATTTCTTTTGTTGATAAGCTTGAGGCACCAAATCCCAAGTACCCGATTCTCTTGCTTGATACGCCATTTCTTCATCATTTGAGTCGTTATCATAATCATAATTAAGATTAGGGCAACCATAATTCTTCGGTTTGAATCCCGGCTTCAAAAAACTCCTATCACCTAAGGTCCTAAGAGGAAACTCTCCAAGACTATCAACATCCTGAGCAAAACTGTGATCAAAATCAACCATAGAACCATAACCATCGCCAATTCTACCGCCACTCTTAAATTTTTTAATTCCTTTAGCCACAAACTCCCCATTTTCATGCCCCTTCACCCCATATGCATTTCCCAATTTGTCATCAAAATTGAAACTTGAATCGTATCCACCTCTATATTCATGATCAAAGCCTAGGTTAGACCCAGAATTCCCATCAAAATTTTCATGCTTCTTGGATTTCAAGCAAAACCCATCAACTACAGTGACTTTATTATCAATATTATGATCTTGATCATCAGATCCAGCAATCGACGTTGATGCAAAATTCATAGAATCAAGAAGAGGATACAAGTCCCAAGAAGAAGAGAACTTGCCCGAATTTTTTAGGCTCCGCTGCTTCTCGGCACGGTAACGCTTCCTAAGCTTCTCGATCTTATGCCGGCACTGAACGGACGATTTCAAGGTCCCGGGATCAGAAGATGAGGACACAACGTCCGACACGGCGTCCCAATCCGACGCTTTCAGGTTCCCACGTCGAAGAGCGAACCATCTCTCCTTGTAAGCCTCGACCAACGCCAGAGTTTCCTCTTTAGTCCAGCACGGAGGAGGAACCCGACGTGTAGCGGTGGCGGAGGAGGATTGAGGAAGAGGAGGAGAAGCGGCGGTCGACATAAGGATAGAAAAAGTGGTGGTCGGCGTGGGATAAGGAAAAAAGAAGGGAGCATTTGTTGTTGTTGTTGAATGGCTTAAAACAAAAAAGGGGTGGGGGTTAATGTGAAAGCGATTAAAGAGGGAGAAAAGCGGTCGGATTGGTTGGTTAATTAGGGGTTGCCTGACGAGTGAGGGGGCGGCTATCGTGCGGTGGGGTGGCGACAGCGAAACACGTAAGGGCTTTTTGAGTTAGAGTCCGGCACCAAACACGCAAATGAAAGTACTTAATTTTCAACCAACACTGAGCCCACTTCCTCCATTTGGCTCCTCCGTCAATGGGGGTTTGCGTTGGACTGGTGTGGCTGCCCATGGTGGCGCTGTGCTGGTAAGAGAACCAGAGGTGTAGGCCACTTGGGTTGGTTTGGACTTTGTACTCAAAAAAGAAGTGAAATTTGGGCTTGAGAAATCAACTTTTAGGACCCAAGCAGTAACAGCAGTCAGCTACCATTATTACAAAGATCTTTCGGTGCTAGTTACTATTTTTATTAGAGTTGAATCGAATAAAAATATTTTTACTTATTTGGTTGATGATTAAATATATATATAAATAGATTATTAAAAAGTTTGAGTTTTATTTATCTGTTAGGGTTGCATGTTTGATTAATTAGTGAACGAAAAGTAATAGGAATTTTCAAAGACAGTGAACCAAGTTGTCTTTCAAAGACATGGTGGAATTACGGAACACAGTGACCACGACTGTCCCAGAATGGGGCGTCGTTTCCACCATTTCCAAACAAGCATGCTGGTATCTTCAATCGAGCAAGCAATTCCAGTGGCTACCGTGATCCCTTGCTACGGAAAGTTAAAGCCAACTGAATGGCTCCAACAAGAATATAACCGTAGCCTCGTGACCGAGACTGAGCCGGGATCATGAGGGCGATGAACCTCAATTGGTGCATTGGGCAGTATCGGATGTTCATAAAACCGTCAACGTTGGACAGATTCTATAGTTTTTTTCGGAACAAAATTTCACTAGACATCCACCATTGCAGCATTCCGAAAACAATGAAGAGAATCAATCATATGCGCAAGACAATAGAAGCAAGAAAGCCATAATTTGATTCCAAGTAAACACCATAATGTAGAATGGAGCAAACAGTTAAACTTACCATAAGACACATGCAAAAAATTGAACATTAAGCACATAGTACATCATTGTCTAAAAAAGATCTCAATTAAGCCCTTTAGATAAAAGATGCAAACCATCATTCTTTCGCCGGTTGGTGGCTTAGCTCTCAGTCTGCTCCCTCAGCCTCCGAATTGTACTTCTCACAGTCACAGCACTAGCAGTGCTGTTAAATTAACAAATGCAGCAACCAGTAAGTTACTTGGACATGCAAAGAACATAAATTGAAATGTGGAAAGACTGCAACATGGATCCTTACTTCAAAGTATAAGCACCACCTGCCTTGACTTTCCCACAATCCTTGCAGCCCCATATTCCGACGGCTTTTCTCTTCACGGCATACTGTGGGAACAGAGTTTATTAGAACAAATACATGCAACTCAAATAAAAAGGGAAACGAAGGCCTCAAAAACATAGGATCAAATGGGAAATCAGAAGCATCCAACCTTTCCACAGAACTCACAGAAGTACTTGCTGTGCTGACTAACCTCCATCTTCTTAATTTGCTTCCTCAAACTGGCACCATAGCGAGTACCTTTATTAAGAGAGGAAACAAGAAATTAGAAACTAATGGACCCTAAGAATGAAGTAATTTGGAATGCAATAATTTCAACTGCTATCAAATATCAGAAATACTAAATAATACTGATCATCCCAATACTAAGAATATACTTCCTGCTTAGAAGCTCGCTTAAAGAAAAAACAAAGTAAAATGTCGCAAAATATCCCTTACCATATTTCCCAACAATTCCAGCCTTCTTGGTTCTCTTTGTCTGGCATCATAAGTGAAGGAAACTGAGTTAATTAATTGTAACAGGAAACAATGCAACACAAATCAAACCCATATCAGTTTCATGTTATGTTCTTCACAAAACCAGGGTATGAGGTTATAAACTAAAGCAAACCTAATTGAATACATTTCCTACAACAAGAGCCACTGAACCCAAATGCATAAATAAATACCAGAACAAGTGACTGAAAACGAAACCAAGTCAAACATACGAATAACCGAGTAAATTTACTAACCCAAATTTTGTAATTTTATAATCCAACTAAATCTAATTCTTTTTGCTTCTTAGTTGAAATAAGAAAGAAAATTATGAAGGGGTAACATGATGACATCACAGAACCATTAAAGCACCAAAATCAGAACAAGTAACAATTTACACTCAAAACTAAAAAGGAATTTATATCATCTCCAATTTCTCCTTGTTCAGCTGAACAACTACTTCAACAAACAAAACTTCTACCTAAAAATTTTTCTCAGGAAATAATAATATCTACGGATACACAAAGAAGATAAAAGAAAGATATTTCCCGACATAGAAAGAAAAGAAATACCATTGTTGAAATGGCAGGATCTCTGGCTGTCCGATCTAGGAAGTGGGGAGCGGCTCGTCGAGGGAACGCAACAAAATCCGAAAAGAATTAGGGTTTCTCCCGCTAGGTTTTTATAGAAACTAATCGACGGGGTTTTATGTTTGGGCCAATTTGTCATTCTATTACTTATGGCTAAGCAGGTTCAAAGCCCAAAGCGATTTTAGGACCAAATTTGACCCGAGACTCGAGAACTTAACTGAGACCCAAAATTAATTCGAACATAATAATTCGAAATTTGAAATAAATCAAGTATAATTGAAATCAAATTTTATTTAAACTGAAAATAGACGTGAATCGAAGGTAACTCAAAATAAAAATATATTAAAATAAATAAACAAAGATGAGATGTGAACTGTCACACAACTTACCAAAAAGCTAAATATATAGATTATTTAAAATCATATATAAGAGAAATTATATCATGTGTCATTTTTGTAATATTATTTATGGACCAATTAATCAGACATATTCACCTAATTAATTTTTTTATCTTATCTTCTCTATCAAGTGAATCTTCGCTTGATAAAAATTGTTTTAAATTTAATTTACAGTAAATATTAGTAAAAATTTACTTGATAAAAAAGACAAGATAAAAAAACTAATGAAGTAGATACATTTGATTGGTTGATCCATAAATGACATGACAAAAATGACGTATAAAGCTATAATATAATTTCTCCATATATATGGTGGAAAAAACTCAGACTGAAAATATGACAAAACCAACCAATTTTTTATTAACATGATATTAACTCGACTAAAAAATAATCAATATGTAATTAATCAAACCAAAAATTAATAATTTAAACCGAACTTAAATCGAATATAATTAAACCTAAAATAATTTAAACCGAAATAATTCAAATTAAACTCAAACCTAATATCCTGTCTATCACCTCAAAATAGACACAGAATGTGAATCTTTCAGGTTGACCTCATGGCGTCAGACGTGGGAAAAGGAAGAAATTAATAAATATTTTACTCAAAATAAAAATTTATTAAATATCAATATTTAAAAAAATAAAAAAATAAATATTAAAAGATCTAATAATTTATATACAAATGCAAAACTTTTCAAAAAGTGGGGAAAAAACAATAATCCAACAATGTAAAAGTATAATGTCACGGACCGTTCTTCGTGACAACGTGGGACCGAGCGAGATGCTTTCTGGTTGTGCTTAATGCTTGGGGGCGGGATAGCAATAAGGATGTAGTATGTGCCGAGCAGTCGACTTGTCTTCGGATGGGCGTGCTGATCGCGCACCACACTGGTCGGGAGCTGTCCTCGCTTCCCTAATGAACCCATATATGGGAGGGCAAAATCAGTAAGCATCGGAGTTGGTAAAGGCTGAACCTCGGGTATGAGAGAGACCTGAGGTACCGTACGGGTTGATGTCCCTGCACCAAAACTCTGACCCCGTGACAAGTGGTATCAAAGCGAGGCTGTGTGCTAGCTGTGAGTTTGCCAAGTGCCCCATGCGCTGCGGAGCGAGTCGTGTGGACAAGCCAGTAAAGCCCGCACCCTAATGAGAAGGGATATTCGCAAGTGGGTCTTCTAGAATGAGATTGAGACGAGGACGGGTAGGCAGGAAGCCGCAACGAAAGTTCTCCGGATGATCGAGCTGCAACGGGACACCTTGTTGAAATGGCGAGTGGTCATGAGGTGGTTGCAAGTAGACCTTTGCCCAACATCGGATGGCGGCCCAAATTGGAGGGCGAGTGGTGGGAGAATTGCATACTAGTTCCTGGCTAATTTAAAGAGAAGGGAAAGAGTTTCCTCCCCATGCACGAGGGCGTGCATGAATTAGGTGGGGGAGAATGTCACAGACCGTTCTTCGTGACTACGCGGGACCGAGCGAGATGCTTTCTGGTTGTGCTTAAAGCTTGGGAGCGGGATAGCAACAAGAGTGTAGTACGTGCCGAGCAGTCGGCCTATCTTCGGATGGGCGTGCTGATCGCGCACCACACTGGTCGGGAGTTGTCCCCGCTTCCCTGATGAGCCCATGGGAGGGCGAAACCAATAAGCATCGGAGATGATAAAGGCAGAACTTCGGGTATAAGAGAAACTTGAGGTGCCGCACGGGTGATGTCCCTGCGCTAAAACTCTGACCCCGTGACAATAACATTTAGCTTTTTTTAGTCAATGGTGGCTGGACCAACACAATCCATTTTTTTTAATTTAAAAGGTTTAATAGGTAATTTAACCATTGAGATATACCTGAAATTTTATTTTATCCCTTGAAGTTTCATTACGGAATTATTTTTTAGCCCCTACGTTTGACTGGTAAAAAAATGAGGTGACATTCTTAGAGATCAATATTTGAATACCCCAAATTTAATGACGGTTTGTACGAGCCATTTAAACTTAGTGGTTAAAAGACGATTGTTGTTCTTAGAGTTCACGGCTCAAGTATCAGCAATGCTAACAGAATGATTGAGCGATCAATGTTTAGTGGTTGAGAGTATATTTTAGAACAGATATTTTAATAAAAGTTTGGGTTTGAGTCATATAATATCGAATTTTTCTTGAGGTCATATTTGGATTTAAGATGAAAAAAATCTAGATTGACCTAATTAGGAACTAATAGTATAATTTCCTCCTATAAACTTTTAAAAATGTTTATAACAATACCTCTTTTTATATATATTTAACTGAATTTTTTAAAAGATATAATCAAGTTTAAACTTAAGATAATTATTTTTGAGTCGATCTTAAGAAACAAAAGCGTGTTTAGATAGTCGAAGGATTATGAAACTCTCTAGAATTTAATTTTTTATGCTTACATTTTAATGTTCTTTTTCATTTGACCCCTAAACTATAATTCATTCTTAGTTTGACCTTCTATATGTCACTCATTAGTTAGCTAAAATAACACATCCCTTTTTAACGGCATGACAGATGGGCTAGAGTGGAAACAAAATGAAACTAAAATTCATTTTTGAAAGAAAAAAACTTTAAGGGCTCAAATAAAATTTTAGGTATAGTTAAGGGGCCGATATAAATATTAAACCATTAAGAACGCTTACCAAGTAAGAAGGGTCAAAAATATCATTGCCTACTGCTGATTAATAAATCCATGTAAGATTTACAAAGAAACCAAACAAAACGTGGTACACTGTCAGTGTGTCCATCCATTTGTTTTATATCCATATAAATATTCATTCGATTTCGATGAACGGATATAAAATTTTATGTAAATTTTTAATAAAAATATGATTTTTTTTAATAATATACAAATTTCCAGTTTTCAGAGCCATCCCCTGTCCCTGATTTTATATCCCGTCTTTTTCATGGCCTTAATTTCATCATTTAAAGCACGCCACTGTACAACTTTTACCAAACGTTAATCTGTTTTTTTTTACAGTTTCTTGTCTGTGATTCACTTTTCCTTGCTTGTTTCCACCCTTTCTTTTGATTCAAATTTCAACCTGTTTAAACTTAATGGATGTTCTATAATTTTCTCGTCTCTTTCTTCCTGCATATCTTGGATTCTTAACTGTGTTCTTTTATTGTTTAGAGCAATCCATGGTGTTTGTTTTTCCACTCCTTGGCACCTACACTTTTCTGGGTCATTTTCTTGTCTGATTTTGCTTCTTGGGTTCACTTTTTCTTTGATGATGATAAGTTTGAGGAAAAACTGGGAAAAGTTTTTGTTTTGAATTTTGATAAGTAAAACATTGAATATAGAAATGAAGTGTTTCTCTATGATGTTCATTAAGGACAGATCAAAGAACTCGAAGGGAGAATCAAGGACTGGTCCTGAATTGAGAAACCAAAGCAAATCGGATAATTCGGCACTGAGTCGAACTCGGACATCGAGTTCTTCGCCATCTCCAAGGAGCATACCGGAGCTGTACAAGGAGAAAGAGCATAATCTGAGAGTTTTCTCTTTCCAAGAGTTGAGGGATGCAACCCATGGTTTCAACAAGCTCTTAAAGATTGGAGAGGGTGGCTTTGGTGGTGTCTATAAGGGAACAATAAGTCCTCTAAATGGTAAAGGTGAACCTGTAGTTGTTGCTATCAAGAAGCTCAACACCCTGGGTTTACAGGTAAAATTGCTACGAAAAAACATTTCTTTTCTTTAAATTCAGCACTGAACAAAGATTTTCATAGGAATTTGCAGCAAATTGCTGCAGCTCCTGGTTTTGTAATGGTTGGATAGTAATGTTGAGCATTAGAATAACACTTCATGTACAGGGTCATAAGGAATGGCTTACTGAGGTTCAATTTCTCGGAGTTGTTAATCATCCAAACCTAGTGAAACTTTTGGGATATTGTTCTGTAGACAGCGAAAGAGGGATCCATCGATTGCTGGTGTATGAATTCATGCCGAACCAGAGCTTAGAAGATCATCTTTTCAAGAGGACACCTACTTTGCCTTGGAAAACAAGGTTAGAGATCATGCTTGGTGCAGCACAAGGATTGGCTTATCTACATGAAGGATTGGAAGTCAAGGTACAATCTTCATGACTTGCACTAAAAGCACCCTAAATCCAAAATAAATCCTGGGTTCCCCTTCTTCACTTCACCCTCCATTACAACTAATGCATTTATTCTGCCTTGTGTTGTTTCCAAAGGTGATATATCGAGATTTCAAGTCCTCGAATGTGCTCTTGGATGAAAGTTTTAAGCCAAAGCTCTCGGATTTTGGGCTTGCAAGGGAAGGGCCAACCGGAGATCGTACTCACGTATCCACTGCAGTAAGTATATCTCAGCTATTTGAGTATAGCACTTAATGAATCTTCACTTGATTTAGTGTCTGCAAAGCATCTCCATGGCATCCTTGTTGGTTGGCTCCACCGCCCATCGATATCTTAAGTGGTGGTGCTGGTGCATTAGTAGCACTAATATGTCTCTTTTAGCTATTTTGCACATTAGGCACTCATTATCATTAGATACTAAATAAACCGTTTCTTTTTCTTTTCGTTAAAGGTAGTCGGAACGTACGGATATGCTGCCCCGGAATACGTGAGAACTGGCCATCTCACAATCCAAAGTGATATATGGACTTTTGGGGTGGTGCTTTACGAGATCCTCACGGGGAGACGAGCAGTGGAAAAAACCCGGCCAACATCAGAACAGAAGCTTTTAGATTGGGTGAAACAGTTCCCTCCTGATAGTAAAAAATTCAGCATGATAATGGACCCTCGACTTAGAAACAGCTATTCTTGGAGTGCAGCTCAAAAGGTTGGAAAGTTGGCTGATAGCTGCCTAAACAAAAAAGCCAAGGAAAGACCAACAATGAGTCAGGTGATAGAGAGCTTGAAGCAGGCAATACAAGAATCATTAGAAGGAAGCTCTGTAGCTGACAAGGCTCCTCTTACGTACTCATCGAGAAATGGAGGACGAAGATCTAAATAAGGTTCGGTATGAACATATTTCTGATCTGATCTTTAGAGGATAGCCAATCAACAGCTTATGTTGGTGACTAATCATATATCCCCCATTCAACTCATATTTGCAAGACTTTTGGTGTTGGCCATTGGAAGAGACAGTGAACAAAAGGAGATGTTTTTAGTGTAAAAAATGCTTGTAAATCAGAGTAGCCATTGGAAGTTGTTACGCATTAAATTGACACTTGAATTTCTTTGTTGATAAAAAAGATTCCTTCATTTGAAAGAAATGATAACAGTAATAAAAAGGCATCGGTCCATCATTTCGGCCACTATAGTATTAGTTTAGATGATCTTTTCGTCATGCTGATGGCGCAACATGTGAGATATTTTTTAAATAAATTAAGGGGTTGTTAGTACAACATATGTACAGAGTTAAAAGGGAGTATGTTGAGTTATGAAGCACAGACACAGCAGAAAATTCCCTTGTACGGTTGTACCAGTGTTGTAGTGTATGACACGGACAGGCTGTTGTGGATTCATGTCTGGCAGAGAATAGGCTTGTAAGGAATCGAAAGTCTTCGCCGTGATCATTCCTACTCTTCTTCTCATCATGGAACATCAAATCCTTGATTGGTATTTTCAGTTCTTTTCATTTTAACATTTTCTTTCAAACTTGATACTGTAGTTGTAAGTTGTTTGACACTGTAAGAAATCTCTTGAGAGAATACAAGCAAAACTTATCTTTATTGTGACGTCTGGTTAGAAGAAAGTACTTTCCTGGGAATTCAATCAGTGTGAAGGAAAGTTCTTGCATTCCTGGAAAAAGTCAGGCTGTCCCATTCTTTAGCACAAGAAAATTATTTTAACATCCCCATCGTCCACTGTAGCTGCAGGTCCCAACTCATAGCATATAGTTGAATCCAGCATAGTTTTATAATTTTCTCCCATTCCCAAATAGTCTTTGAATATCTACACTCAAAGAACATGTGATTTCTAGACGCGACATAGATTACAGCGGCGACCGACATGTATTCCTCTGGCTAGCTACCTATCCTGTGTGCAACCATCTGTTATCTGTTGGTTTAATTGGCTTATTTAATGGTTTTCCTGCTCCTGTTTTAGTTGAAAATTTCTCCAACTCGCTGCATCTTTTACCTGGCAATTGTTGAATGTGTTCCCTCTTGAAGTTGAATATCAGGTGTTGATACTTTTACCAATTCTTTATGTAGCATTTGAATGCAGCAAATTGAAATATAAATCAATGAAGTAAAACAAAAGCATTAACACATTGGAAGCAAAAGAAGAAAATGATGTTGCCTAGATAGAATGAAATCTCCATATAATTTATGGAGATGTAGTCTTTATATTGTGTTTTAACCCATCCGCCATCTGCCAATTTGCCATATAATGCAAAAATTTATGGTGTACATGATGACACTGTTCTCTGTTTTTCTCTTCTTTTTCTAGCTTATATATGATACACTAATTATATACTGTTGTGCATCGACTCTGTAGTCTGTACATTGTTTCTATACCAGAGCAGCCTCCTTTTTCTCAACGTTCTTACCTCCGATAAGCCCAATGTAAAGATTTGTTCCCCGGGTGTCGCACTCGGAAATCTTTCTACCTCCTTCAGACATGTTCTTCACAAATTCCACCAAATGCCTCCAGTTGTCCCCTTCAAACAACCTTTTGTTCATTCTTAAATATGTGAATGCACTCAATCCGTTGCCCGAATCCGATCTACTTGTTGCCAGAACATGTGCATACCCACCTGCATCATATCTCTCCAGTGCATTTTCTCCGGCAAGTTCGACCCTAGCCGTCTTTGTTGCCATCTTTACTTGCCGGACCAATCCCTCGGGTGAACAGTTTGCATAGACAGGCTGTTCCCCATCTCTCATTTCCATGCAAGTGAAATTGAAAACAACTCCATATTTACTGAACATTTGTGCTATTGGGAGGTAACCGTCATGATATCTAGTATTATAGTATCCAGCTGTTAGTTCAGCAGCATGAGACCTTGTTCCGTAATGCCAATGAATTCCGGCAACCTTGGCTGATAGTTTTGCTCCTGTTCCATGGAATGTTCCTTTTGCAGCTGCAAGTATTCGATCTCCATGCTCGAGCAGCTTTCCAGAGTACCATTCTAGGAAGAACTGACCGTACTCGGTGTTCCATGTTCCATCCCTTCTGAAAAAACCAGTTTCTTCAGGAACTTGCTTGTAATGACCAGAATCATGCGGGCCGCCTTTTCCCCAGTCTTTCTTCCCCATGGCTTCGGCAGCTGCTTCGAGGGAAGCTCTCATATACTGTATGTTTAACATTTAAGCTTGTTTAGGAAGCAACCATATCTAGGTTTATATCATTCAAGTTATATACAATATAACCCATAAATCATTCACTACATTACTCGAAACATAAGTGAAACAGAAACTTCATTTAGTTCATCAAAATTTACCTTATCATAGCACTGAAACTCTCCAATTCCTGGAAATTTCCAAGTTCCATCACCTTCTGGGTAAGATGGGTATCTCAGTTCCCCACAAGGTCCCATCCCCACTTGAATTTCCTGCAATAGAAATTACCCTTCAGTAATAGGCATCTGTGGTCCATCATTTGGATGAATTTTACACCGAAAATAACACGAATACGAATATGAAATGATACCGATACCGATACTTTGGTAGTATTTTTTAAAATCTCTTCTCCTTACATCATTCATACAGAGAAAAATGTTATCTAGTTTCTTGTGATATTTAGTTAAGAACTTCACTTTTTTCCCTTTATTTTTACAGCTTTTTATAAATATTTTCTGTTCTGCCTGTACTAGATCTTGCAGTAAAGATAATAACTAGAATTTCATAAGATTTTGCAGTAGAATGAGATTTTACCACAATAACTCGTCCCAAGTAATCTCTGAACCTCTCACGGAAGCTCCTCATGTAATCTGTGTAGGCTTGAATAGGTGTTCTTCCTCTGAGAAAAGGAACCGAGTCACATCCCAAGCTTATGTACTCGGGATTCCTCCGTCCCGATTTATCGGTGTAGACAAGGTCCGGGTTTTTGCTGATTTCTTCAAGCACCCATGGAGGCAATGGAATACTAAACATTTGAGCAGATTAAATTTCAGTTTCATGTACATAGATTTTGTCACTATAGGAAAAATTAGATATACCAGAAGTTAAGCAATACCTGCAGGAGTCTCCAACATTGCCTCCACACTGATGAAAAGACATGACAACTTGGAGCTTCAAACCATGTTTTTCGACCATTGTCACAAGCTCAGCATACCCTTCCCAGTTGTACATTAAAGGTCCATCCTTCTCCACCAAGCCCCACCAAGCGTCCACCATAACTCCTTCGACGCCTGCGCTCTTTAAGGCCATCAAACTAGCATTCATTGCCCGAGGCTTATTCAAGTTACCTCCTAGGGTGACCGTGTCAAGTGGCAACATCACGAAAACCGGCACCTTCGAGTTATTTTCAGTATAGGAAATTGTCAAACCATGTAACCTCTCCGTCGAGATACTCGCACGCGAGACCGGTGCTTCCTGCAACATCATCAACGTCGAACTCCTTGCTCGGAGACGGCACGACCGCTTCATCTGAGCAATGGAGATGGTGGCTAAGAAGTCATCAGGGGTTTTGAAGCTTCTGGTTTCTTTTAGCTTGATGAAAGAAGTAGAAGAACGTAATGTTAAGGCCATGTTTTTGGAAAACGAAGAGATATTGGAATGAATGAAGGTGGTTCACATCCATTTATAAAACAAAATTGAAGCTTGTGGGGCTAAAAGCATTAGAAGGAGACAACATTGGTGGGCTCAGTTTTGAAAAGTGCACAAGATCAATCTAGTCAGCACAAGGTCACACATTATCTAAAACGCGTTCATTCCTTGTCCATTCTTTAACATAACTCAAGACCCTAAATTGTAAGAAAATACTATACTACAGCAAAAAATGTAAAGACAGCGTCGGAATATCCGCAGAAGAGATATTTTGAACCCACAGACGTGTTAGAAAGAGCATTGATCTAAGCAGTAAGTAATTTAACTTTGTTATAAAATATTATTCAAGTGGTAAATAGTTTGATATCACTTAAACAGATCTTGAGATCGAGAAAATCTTAAAGATAGTTTAATTACTAAAATCAAATGTGTAATACAGGCCGATAGAATTAATCAGGACATAACCTTGTAAATCGGGAGGGTAACTAAGAAAAGAAAGGGTTTTTAACCAATGGTTCATGCACTTGTTTCAATTCTTTGGTCGGATAAGAACAATATTGGGGAGTCTAGTCTGGTTTCGTTTGCAAAAGCATGTGGCTGTACCTGTGTTTAAGTTCGTTTCCATTTGCAGTGGTATAACCAAATTTGGAAGTGTTTCATTGATTTATGCTAACTAATACTTGATGAAGCTGTTCTGTCATAATTGTTAACCTTGTAGTTGCAGGTAAGAACAAATTCGTCCAGGTCATTAATACGTGTAGGCTAGGTAAGTTATCTGTTAACTTCCTTTTTTTTCCGCCATCAAGTTGAACGTGGAAAAACATATTGCAGACGCCTTTTACGAGGTTCGATCTAAGATGGTAATAAAATGAGTATTAAATGTTGAAGATTCTGAATTCTGTTGAAGCCTAGAAATTATTTTATGGATCGGTTTTACTACATCAGATCTTTAATTTAACGAATTTTATATTTTTATATTATTATTTTTAATTAATTTAAAGATAATTATCATGTTTTTTAAACTAATAGTAGCCGCTAGTTTATTAAATAAATAGAAAATAAAAATCTATAAAATAAAAAATAGACTAATTAAAATATTTTATTTATTATATTTTACTAATTATCATAATCTCCTTGCGTAATACGTGTGACTAAAACTAGTAGATCCCATTATCCTTTGTAGGGGTGTAAACGAGAGGAGTCTAAATAGGGTTAAGTTTGAATCGGATCATTAAAAATTTAAATTGAGTTTACTTGAATTGAATATTGACCGAGTTTTAATTAAGTTAGATTCGAGAAAGTTTACGATCTATCTCGTCTCATTTACAACAATAAATAATAATAATAATAATAATAATTATTATTGATGATGATGATGATGTTTGTTGAGTGAATTTATTAAACAACAACATATAAAAATAAAAATTTAGTATAATATACATTCGAGCAGCTAGCGAGTTTTTCGAGTCGGGTATCGAATAGTTTAACTCGACTTGTTAAGAATTCAAGTCCATTTCAAGCTAGAGTTGAGTCCAGCCAAGTCCAATAGAATCAACTTTGATCGAGTTAGATTCGAAGAACTCGCGATCTGTCTTATCAAATTTACAACCTTAATCATACATAAAACTTTTAAGTCTAGATTCTTTATAAAATAAAATAGGGATAATCTCCATTTATCCTCGTCCAACAATATAAACTTAAAAAGTTTTACGTTTAAACTAGACCTAGCTCATATATGTGTGTGTTTGAATGCGCCATCAACCATAGAAAATAAGGAGATTCTTATGGAAGAAAAAAACCCTATATGGAGAGCGCTTAAGCTGTTGTTGGGCAATCAACATCTCAGTTCCCATGCGGACATTAACAAGTTTTGTGGAGCAAATGAAACCAGATCTTATCTCTTCCAAGTTTCTTTCTCATAAGGAAACAAGAATCAAGTGGGAACTTAAAAAACAACACCAACGTATAAAATGGGAAGGAGAAAATGGGTGTTTCCTGGAGCCGAATGGTGTATTAAGAAGCATGCATGGACCATATTTTTCTGTATAGAACCTACCAAAGAGCATCGAACTTGTATGCCTGCAAGACATGGCATGAACATATTAAATTGACATGAATTTCAACATCTGAAATCCATCTTACTTCAGGCTAACAATCTCTCTTCTTAATTTAAACACCCCATCGATGCTGGCGATAAACTCGAGTTTTGTGTTGAAAATGTGCATACAAACAAACAAAATGCATCTCTTTCCAACATGGCAGACAAATTGGACTGCTGCATATTTCAAAAGAAAAGAATGATAATTTCTAATGGTGGGAATTAGTCTTTCTTTCTCCATCATCAAACACACATTTTTCCAATTCAAAGGATCAAGTTTTCTTTGGTAGATATAACTCCCTTCCTCTCACCCCCAAGATGAACGTCTAGTACAAATTTGCAGAGGGAAAAATACCCCATTTTCCTAATTGTTTCACACTTCAATTTCCCAGTAGAGTCTGTCATTGCCATGTTCTTTCACAATCAAGGCAAACAAGGTCCCCCCCCCCTGAATTTCTCAGTTTATTTTACTTTTTCCTTTGCTTTAAGCAATTAAGCCTGGTAACCTAACTTTCACCCTTTTTCCTTATAGGACAGTTTTGTTAGGTATAGATTGCACAAACTATCTTGAATTGAAATTGGAATTGCCATACTGATTATTACTATCTTTTAAGTTGTGTGATTATTTTGTGTTAGTTGTTGCAATCTGTGTATGTTCATCTATGAATCATGCATATATACGTTGTTATACTTTTAAATTTTAGTATCAACATAGTTATCCTCGTTCTTTTACGATTAAAGAGTATTTTTGTTCGAATCGAATAGTATTCCTAGAAACTTGGTATTGATAAGAACTGAGTAGCTGTCATACTAGAGATTCCCACTGATAAGAAAAGAGAGGTGGAGGGTTAGCCATTAGAAGTTGGTCCAGAAATATCTGATGAACCTTCAAAAGATATTTCAATCAACATTGATAATGGCTGCTTAGGATATTTCTCCTTGAAATGAAACAAGAATTAGAGGAGCAGCAATGGCAAAAACTTACAATGAGTGTGAGAGTGGGAAGCAAGTTTCTGTAGCTTCTGGAGAATGCTAATCATATATAGAGCTCAGAATTAACATTAGGTTTACGTTTGAATTACAATCGGGTCATTTTGAATTTGAATTACATTTGGTTTAAGTTCGATTGGTTGGATCAAATTTGATACAAATTTAATTCAAGCCTATGAGAAGTTGGGTTAGGTTTTGAATTTGAGTTATTGATTCGAGCTAATATCATATTGATCAAATTTTAGGTCAAGTCAATTTCTGGATCTTCGACCAATTCAAATTGAGTTGAATACTTGAATATGAGTTCAATCGAGTATAATTATTGAGATAACCTTATTGGACATAAGATGATTTTGAACCATTAAATTATAGGTAATTATTTGATACACTTGAAAGGGTTTAGGGTGTAGATTAGAGGTTTAGGTCTATAAATTTTGAATTTATGGATAATAGTTAAAATTTATAGTTTAGAGTTAGAATTTAGGGCTTATAGATTAAAACTTAAATCCTCGCTATATTACCCTAAAAAATAAATTATAACCTCTAAACCCTAAATTCTAACTCTAAATCTTAAATTCTAACAATTATCCCTAAATCATAAATCCCTACCTTAAAGTCATAAACTCTACGCCCTAAACTAAAATCATAAACGTTAAAATTAAGATACTTGTGGAAACGTTTAGATTCTTCGATCGGTGTATAGTATAATAATTCTTAAATTATGATCAGTTGTGATATTTAACTAGTAGTATAATACAGAGAAAAAAAAACTTCATCATTTTAATAAATTTAAATTTAAATTATCCATTCACTTTGACTCAAGTATTGGATTAAAATTGAATTGAATATCAATTTGTATTTAGACAAATTAAATTCAAGTTATTTTTATTCAAATTACTTTCGGTCCAGACTATTTTATTCAAGAAAAATCAGTTCGAATGAAATTGAACAGAATCAATGTCACTTTAACTAAAATTCAAGTCAGTTTTGATTCAATTGAACTTATTTCGAGTTTCAGATTGAATCGTATATTCGAGTCTATATCAAACCTTTCAAGTAATCAGGTTCGAATCAACTTCGCTAGGTCTAATCAAAAACGAGATATTGGAAACGCAGCCCCGAGCTTATCTCCAACCCTGTAGCACTTGATGTTAACAAAGTATGGACCCAGCTGAACATGGTTATCCTCTCCACCAGCTAAGAAACATAGAGTATAGAGAGCAATTTCAAACTCAGGGCTCACCCCAACCAAAGTGCTGGTCACAGATTTAAGGACCCCATTCCATTCGAACTGAATGGTAAGCAACTGTGTTTCAGAGTCTGGCTGCACAAAGGATACACAGACAGAAGATATGTCAAACATTGAAAAACATGTCTGGAACAAAGATTGGGCATGAAGATGAAGAGACTTACAGTTCCGCCTCGTCTTCGCGGTAATATATAACCTTGATAATCAACTCTTCCTTTTGCTTCTTCTAGGTAAAACTGGTAAAATAAAATCTATACAGGATTAGGAGTAAAGTAAACATCTATAGAATAGGAAATGCTGTTTTTTACAGACATACCTGAAGCCAATTGTGGAAGCCAATGACTTCTTCTCCGCGTTGCTTTATTTCACCAACAAAAACATGTTCGAAAGCAGACGAGGAACCGGATGTTCCGCCTCGATCGTAAAGATCAAACCATAGCATTGTCAACATTCTTTTGAAATCTTGATAGTTTTCAGATACAATGCCTTTCAAAGCAAGGTACCTGTGCAGATATTTAATAGGTGCAGTCCTACTGATTTCTTCTATAAAAGCACACTGCTCTTGTTTCTCCTCGGTTGTAACAACTTCTTTGCACCCAACATTTGGGTTGTAATTATCTAGGAGAGCACAGAAACGAGAGAATGTAGGTTTTCTAAATATGTCTTCACTCAGATAATAAAATAGTCTGTCCTCTGCCATATCTCCCTTCTGGTAAACCTTCTTCCCTTCACCGCAGTCGATCTGATAATCCTTTCCGGGTTTCAATCGGTTTAAATCAAGTTGCCACAGCCTGTTACAAGCTTCTGCCAAATCACAAAGTTCTTCTACGGAAGGTTCAAAGCAAGTGTCAGCTCCAACATGTTCAGCATATTGTTGCTTATTGGGAAGTCGTTTATAGCCTTGCCAGTGATCCATATGAACCTGCAATTGTTTCATTTATATGTGTTACACATAATGATTCAAAACGAAAAATTAAAAAAAAAAACAGTGAATGATCACCGAATCAAATATACTTATTTTTAAAATATATTTTTAGGCTAAAATTTGGACATTTGTAATATTCGATATTCAAGTTAAATTCGTTTGTATAGGGTATTAGGTGTATGTCACGGGCCGCCAGTTTAAACCATACATAATGCTTTCATGGGGGTTGAGGTATATAATTTTCGGGACAGGTGAGTATTTAAAAAATAGGGTTATATCATATTGGATTCGAGTTTTAAAAAATTATTTTAGGGTCGATCAAAACATGACCCGACCGTGCCAATCTTCCGGTTTACAATTTGACATGTAAAAAAATAGATTTAAAAAATGCACCTTTTGCGGTCGTCTTCGATGCTTTCTACTAGCAGTTTCCCAGCCATCATCGTTCTCCTTTACATGCTCCTTCATGAAAAAACCGAATTGGGATCAACCATTAAAAGCTCAGCATTTCCATAAATCTCATTCTCAATTTGTATTCAAGGTTTATAGATATTTGAATAGAATAACACATCGGGATTTAAGATTAAAATCAAAATTTCAATTACTCAATCCCTAACCCTGAACCAAAGAATCAATGAATTTATAGGGGACTGATCCAACGAATCAATAAAATCCAAAGTAATACGATAAAACAGTGAACCACCACTTCAATTTTAGATCCAAAAAGGCTAAAATAATCAGTATTGAATCAACGAAAACCTGTTTTCTCCTGTGAGACGGATCATGATCTCCGTTATCCTGATCCCCTGACACCACCTGCGCCCAACTTGATCTGGGGCGTTCATCTCGGCCCTCCATTTCTCCCTCCATAATCTCAACAAATAAGCAAAATAAGCTATGTGATCGGATCCGAATATATACGAGAAACACAAGCAAGACGATGGCTATTTATTAAAAAAATCTATTTTTAGGCGGGTAATCAAACTTTAAAATTTGCTTATGTGCTTTCACCATACACCTTTTGCCACGTGCATGGCCTTTACCGTATTAACAGCTATTTGGGGTTTTCACCAACTTCCATTTTAATTTTTTTTATTTATAACTAGATTTTGTTACGTTAATGATACAAGTGAAAAAAAAATTATTTTAGGTAAAACAATTATAATGTTTTAAAAAATAACTATAATTAAATTTTTGAAGAAACTCGATTCAAATAATTTTTTAAATAAAATTTAAATTATAAAATATAATTCGTAAACTCATATAATTAAAAAAATACTCAGTTCGATTGAACGCTCGTTCTTATCTAATAGAATCACCTTTGAACTATGAATAGGTTAGACCAATTTTTTTTATAACATTTAAACTTAATTCTTTTGGCTTAACAGGGGAAATAGCTCAATACCCAAATACAAAAATATTATATTAAAGAGAAAATCTTTGATAGATTTATGTAAACAAAATTTTTATATATTTAGTAAATTTAGGCGTTAAAATTTTAAGATTTAATGCGTTAGGATTAAAATTTTAAATTTTAAATTTAAAAAAAAAAACTATGTAAAAAGAATATATAGTTTGTGTATTAAAATAATCATATATTAAATATTTATATTTTGATTTGTAAGTTACGTAAGAGCTTAAATAATATATTTTTTAAAATTATAAAATTTAAATTTCGAATTTTAATCTATAAAACTTAAATTTTAAGTTTTAAATTTTAAATTATAAAATAAATAAAATTATTTAAATTTAAGTTTATGCAACATGTGTCTATCAAATAATTTTAGCATAAAGATAATTTTAACTCTTAATGTTTATAATTTAACACCCATTTTTTTAAATAAATTTAATTCTTAACTTATGTCTAAAAAATAATTTATTTTTTAACTAATATAATGATTAGATCGATAAAAATTTAACGATATTAACATGTCATATATATATGTGATAATATATTTTAAATAACATGATCTCATTCTATATATATAGCATGTCATTACCGTTAATTTTTTACGTTAAAAGTTAAAATTATCTTTATACCAATAATTTTCTATATCTTTTGCCTATTCTTACTTTTATATATTAGATTTTTTTTTACTTGATTTACCATGAAAACTAGCCATGTTTAGAGGCCCATGAACAGGCAACAGAGTTTACCTTGGACTCAAGGACTCCTATGAACCCGAATCACTCCATGGTTTAATTTCTAGAGTTGGTGGATTGAAGATGAAGCCTTTAAGCATGGCTAATTAGCCATTGCTCCCCGGGTGGGAACTGTGTGGTTGTGGCCACCAATTCTGAAGGGGGAAGCAATGCTTTTTTGACAGAAAAGGAAACCATTTTTCTTCTCTCTCCACAATCACTGAATTTAAGGGTGAAGAAGAATAGAAAGTACAAACAATGGACCAAAATTCAATCAAGGAGCAAGTTCCATTTATGTCATGCTCATTAAACATTACCGATACCGGAAACAGAAACAGAAAAAGTGGGAAAAAATACCAAAATATGAGCCATATCATAGAGTAGATCCAGTCCTCACATATCAACATTCACATGATAAAACTATATAATATGTTTTCGAAGGGATAGTAAACCACTCAAAATAGATTTCTTCTTCCTTTCTTCTCTCCTTGGCCCTTTGCTTCATTCATGATCTCCATGACCCTTCTCTTCAATTCTTTCTCTTGTAACTATATATATATATATGGTAGATATGTTGTTTATTTCTGTTGTGATGTGAATTTAGGCAGCTGCAACAGTTCCAGTTCTGAAAGGGTAACCTTGATCTTTATTTGGAGATGTAGATTTCCTTTGATCCTTCTTTCTCATGGCTTTAATTGAGGAAGACAGGCTCTTATTCTTCTCTTCAGCTTCATCCATGTCAATCTGTTCTCGTCTGCAATCTTCACTACAGAAAGGTGTGTCCCCTCTGCAAGATTTTAAGCATAAACCAAAACAAAATCAGAACCCAAATCTATATCTACTCCAAAGCTATACATTTTCTATTTTCCAACCCTAAATTCTGATCATTTTAACACTACAAATGATTAAAGAAATAAGGACAAACCTGTACATGAAGATGTCACGGTTACCCCCAAGGGGCTTCTTGCAGAGGAAACAAGCATCCAAGAAATGGGATTGTTGAATATCCTCAAATCTGGCATCGTAAAACCGGGCAGACCTCGGAGAATGAACCGAACCAGCAGAAAAAGAAGACAGATTCCTCAAACTCGTCCTCCTCGAGTAACAAATATGTCTAGAAAAAAACCCATTTTGGTTAACCCTCTGGTGATTAGTTCCCGAATATCCAGCCTCCATATCTGCAAGGGAAGCCAACCCATCGTCTTCTTCGATGAAACAAGGGCGCCTTGACTGTCCAGACGAATCCATTTGTTAGATCTCCGATGGAAAAGTAAAGACTTTTAGGCAACGGAAACGCTTTGAAGGGAGATGGTGAGAGAGAGGAGTGAAGAAAAGGAAGAAGATGCGAGTGGGAGAAGGAAGTAAAGGAGGGATTTTTATAGTGGGGAAGAAAGGTTTGTTCTTTTTGTTGAGGGAAAAAATAACCTAAAAAAGAATATAAACAGCGGTAGGTCTTTGGAGTCCGTGCAAGTGAATCCGTTGGCTCAAACTACCTGCAGCTTCTATTTTTTTTAAACTATTTCCGGTTACTGCCCTTCGTTTAGACGTGGATATACGGTTATGCCATTGGACTGAGGAAAAAGACAAATATAATTATTTAAAATTAATTTTTTGTCATTGAAATTTTAGAAATTAGGAAATATTAATTAATATTTGAATTAAGAGATTATTATTAATTTTGTTTCAAATATTGAAAATTTGTTATTCGAGCTTATTGAATTGCAGTAAAATGATGCTTAAGCTTATTATAATTAAATATTAGAAATTTTATTGCAGTAATAACGAGCTGAGTTTAAGTCTGACTCGATTCGGCTCGGTAATAAAACAATATTATCGAGTTCATTTCAAGTTCGAAGTTAGACAAGTTTAAAATTTTAGGTTTAGACCCGACTCAAAAATAATACTATTGGACTCGACTAAAACTTAAAACTTGTTGAGCTCGACTCAAACTTATCAGGCTCGGAGTTGATCAAAATTTCTTAAATTTCTCAAAATCGATCAAAAGAGAATAACCAAAAAAAATCAAGAAATGAATTATAATAATTACTATTTTTTTTATAAAAACTAATTAATACTTAAAATTGTCAACTTATTATAAAAATAAAATTGAAAATTTTTACTTGAGTATTGCGCCAAATATCTTCTGCAATATATAACACTAATCATTTTATTTTCTAAAATATTATATTTACTAACATAATTTAAACTCGAATTCAAAAGAATTGATTAAATAATAAAAAATTGCTTATATAAGTAAACGTGAATGGCAATTTCGTGGATTTGGAAACGGTTGATGGGTATATGAGTAAAACACGAGGTCCAGTAATAGGGAGTTAGATATTGGAAAACGGAACCCCACACCGCCAATAGTACCGTAACGTCAACCTCTGAGTCAGTCACCACCGCACCAGGACGCTAGTCCAGTGCGCGTTAACGTAACGACTACACCGCCATAATCTCGGCTCCACTTTTCCTCAACATGCTGCAAGTGCTGGTGGGTCTCTACAAGGTACCCGTTAAAAGGTGCAACTAAAAAATGCTTTCTTTTTCATTCATTTAGATATAAATTCAAAAAATGTTGGTGGGTCACTATTTTTTCCAAATTGAATTTGAAATAAATTATCAAATTATAAGTTCAATATTTTGAAATTATTTAATTTTCACTTATAAATCTTAACTTTTATAAATAATTTTAATTTTTAAAAATTATTTTTAACATAATAATTAATAAGAATGATAATCTAATCGTTATTTATTATCATTAATCACTTAATTCATCAGTTGATTGACTTGGTTTTATTAACTAATATCTAAATTTATCTCTATAACTTTTTAATATTTAATTATTTATAGACCCTATAAGTGACATCGATCACCAGTCAGAACATATAAACATCGACATAGAATAAACTGAAAGAAAATTTTTAAATTTTCATACTATTATTTATCATATTCTTCAATTTATCGTTCTTTTTTTATCATTGTCAAATCATCAGTCATAAATCTTTACCTAAATAAAAAATCGTATAAAATTTTTATCTCTTTTTATCCTCAATAGTGAATAGAGGATTGGTCTCCTATTTAAGCATAATTCTCTTTATTTCAAGTGGATGGATATTTGAGAAGGAGAAGCATGCCAAAGTTTATGTGAGCTAAGGTGAGGGGGAAAAATCTTGGGGATTTGTAGGCCAAATTTTTTATTCCAAGCAACAGTTTAATCCATGATATGATCATGTCATATGCTGTAATTGTATGCCAAGTTTAATCCCTTAAGCAAAGGACTATTTTGATTGTAGTTGAAACTCTTACACATTGACAATCCAAATTAATTGGAAAAAAAAGAAGAAATTTTTGGCTTAAAGAAAAACAAATGAATATGATAAAAAAAATCCTGAAATATATTTAGAAACAAAAGTGTAAATGAGTCGAGTCGAGTTTGAGTTGTGTAATTTGATTCGATTCGTTAAGATTTTAAATCGAATTTAAAATTTTTTAACAAGTCTGAAAAATTTAAATTCAACTTGATTCATTAAGAACTCGAGTTAAATTCAAGCTTGATTTGAATCAAATAATTGATCGTGTCAAACTCAAACAACTCATCACGTGTCACGTTTCATTTAAAGCCATGCTAGAAGAAAGAAAACTTTGATATACAAATTGTAAACTCAAGTTTATTAATTTTAAGATATAATATTAGTTTATGATTTGAAGGTTTAGGTTATTTGGTTTAGAATTTAGGATTCAATTTTTAGGTTTTAGGTGTATGTTTATGGTTTATATTTTAGTATTTATATCTTAGGATTTTGAGTTTAAGAATTTAAATTTTAAATTATCAAAATTTAAAAAAAATAGTATATTATATTTTCGAATAGCTCACAAATTTTTCGAGTTAGATATTATATTGTTTGGCTTGATCAAAATTCGATTAAAGCTCGACTCGTTAAGAACTCGAATCAAATTTAAACTCAAATTAAATTATGTTTCAATCAAATTTTAATTAAATCGAATTCGAATAATTCACGATCTATCCTATATTATTTACTGATACATTTCTATTTTTGTGGACAAAATTGAAAAAGTTCAAAGTTCATGAGAGTACAATGTCATCATTAAAGAAAAAGGAAACCAAAAGCATATGAAGTTGTACTAGTTGTTAATTAAAATCATTGTAGTGGGGTACACCCACGCGCTATAAATGAGAATTGGCTTCTCATAAACTTCTAATAAACTCTTCTAATGTATAACTTTGTACTACGCTCTACGGTACAACCCCTCGTTAGTTTTCGTCTAAACTACATAAATGGTCCATAAATTTTTAAGAAACTTTCATTTCGGTAATAAAATTTAAAATCTCAATTTTTTTTCTTCAAATACGTGTCCTTTCATTATTCGTTATTGATAAACTTTTTTCTCACTTTTATTTTAATTATTAAAATTAAAAAAAATAACACCTCAACTCTCAAATTATTCTTACTTTTATCAATATTTAACCTGAAAAAATAATTAAAAATAAATTTTGATCTATATGTACTCTATTCCTCTATTTAAATTAAAGAGTTTTTTTAACAAGATATATGGTATTATTTCTCAATCAATTCAAAAAAAATGATCTGGATCATAAAAAATAAATTAAAGCAATAAAATGGGAATAATAATATACTTTAAGCACCAAACCATGTATTATACCATTCTTTGTCCGAAATAGAAATTTCACGGTCCCCGTCGCTTCCTTCACGTAACCTCTGAATACCGTCACGACCGTTCCACTTTCAATTATTATTATAATTTTTCTCTCTCCGTTAATTTTGTCGTTTTCGTGGCCCATACTTTTTTCCAACTTCACAGGGCGGGGCCCATGTCCCAAAAAACCATCGAAAGTGGGGACCACACATTCCATACTCTTTTATTTTTATTACTGATGACGATGATGCTTTTGGCTTTGGCCTTCGATGTTGGATTGTGATTGAAATAAAACAAATAAAATAATGTATTATTTAAATTATTTTTCAATGCCAGTTGTTGTCTATTTGGAATCTATTATTTGTTGGTTACTTAAGAGTAATAACAAATGATTTTTAAATAAAATCTTATATAAATAGAGAAATAATAATAATTTAAATTTGATTTTTATAAAAAAAAATTACTTTTTTTCGGACAGATGTGAGAACTGAAAAAGTGAAAAAAATATTAAAGAGCAAAACAACAGGGAGTGAGGACATTTACTTTAACGTCGGCACTTGTTCCGAGGTTTTTGTTTCTCCAACCACTGGTCGTGCCCGGATCTTTCGGTCAGCCTGTTACTCTGCCCGTGATTTTGCACTGTACACGTGTGGCATTGTGCTCCTCACCACCGTAGCACTGAGATCTCCTCCTTCGCTACACGTGGCGGAGAGTAGAACGATATTCAATTTGTGACGGTGCAAAGAGCAGCGATCCTCTACGCCGAGAGCTTTTGTTGTAGCTTACGGAAATGAGACGTATGGCGCGTATTTCAACCGTAAGAGAAATGGTATTATTTTTTTAGTCAATTATAATAGTTACAGTAGTGTATGTTTTAGAATATATTATTAATTATTAGATATTGATGATATTCGAATTTATAATTTTTAAGAATAATAAATGTTTTATTAATTATTGAGATAAGATACTTCATGCAAGATAAATGTATAAAGATAATTTTAACCCTTAACGTTTATAATTTTTATCATTTTATCATTTATTCTTTTTTTGGATAAATTTAGTCATTAACCTATATTTTTTTTGACAAATAACATATTTTTTAACTATCATGATAACTGGACCGTTAAAAATTTAACGATGATGACATGCCATATGCATATGATAATATACGTTAAATGACATGACATCTAACCTGTCAAGTATATATATATATACATATGAAATATAATTTTATTCCAATATAAAATATAAAAAAATTAAAATTAAAATAAAATAATAAAAATTAATTAATTCTAAAATAAAATACTACTAAATATTCTCAACCCTAACTACGATAGAATTAAAGTCCTATCTTAAAAAAAATATGAACACAGTTCAAAATTAATTATTTTTTAAGGTAGGATTTTGATTCTATCGTAGTTAGGGTTGAGAATGTTTAGTACTATTTTATTTTAGAATTAATTAATTTTTTAATATTTTATTTAAATTTTAATTTTAATTATTTTTTATTTTATATTAGAATAAAATTATATTTCATATATATATTTGATAGGTTAGATGCCATGTTATTTAAAATATATTATCATATGCATATGACATGTCATCATTATTAGATTTTTAACGATTTAGTTATCATGGTAGTTAAAAAATAAGTTATTTGTTAAAAAGATATACGTTAAGGGCTAAATTTATTCTAAAAAAAATAAGTACCAAAACGATAAAAATTATAAACGTTAAGGATTAAATTATCTTTATGCCCGAGATAAATGGTATTAGAATTCAAATGTAATGTACCTGCACTGACTTAGAGCATATTTTTTTTGGTTTTGATACTTTCGTCTTAATTAATCTGGATTTACTTGTATTATAATTTAGTTTTAGTGAGTGAGTCTTTCAATATAATTTTTTATGTATATAATTTCTCGAATTTAAGATTTACTTAAATAAAATTAATCTGTTTATCACTTAGATCAATTTTTATTAGTACTTTTAATATATTTTAATCATTTTTAATAATTTTTTATATATTTCTCTTTGTTTTCCAACCAAATTTTTTCCAACGTCTTTTCCCATTTTCTGGAATCTAACCTACGTGTCTAGAAATAAGCCATATTAATATTTTATTAAACGAAGCATAGAAATTGATATGAGAAGGGGGTGCAGGTGGTAGGTTTCCCCTGCATGACTTGTATTAATAAATGTCATCACAGACCATCTATGGACCAACTGATATGGCCAAATGTACTCACCCACATACCTCTAGACTTCTTTAAAATAAATAAATTTTAAGAGTAAATATTAAAAAGAAATTATATTATCATTAAAATTAAACATTTATAATTATAACTGATAAATCATAGACCGTGGGCCATCGTTTTTATGACCCATCTTTTAAGACGAGCGCCTAATAAAATGATTCTTGATTTATCACAATAATTATATCAATAAATTATTCCTGTACAATTAATTGTGTCTAGATACCCTACATATACCTCTTTAATTAATTATAGTCACCCCAATTATCACAACAAAGTTCAATGCTAATATAATATTCCTTCCGTTTCATTAATTATATCATATGTTAAGATATTTTAATATATTTTTTTAAATTTTGATTATAATTAATTTAAATATTTTAATTAATTAAAATTTATAAATATACATATAATTTACTTGATTTAAACTTTTTAAAATATATATTTTTGTTAATAATAAATTCTAAATTATAAAAAATTAAAAACATTTCAACTAAATATATTATCATCTTATTTTAATTGTTTTAAGAGAAAGGGTATGAATAATAATAATAATAATATGTGTACTTAAAGTGTGATTTGTTTCTAATGAGACATGTTCTTTTCTGGTTTAACGTTTTGCAACATCATGACACCATCTCGCATAATGTCTAATTGCTGTCACTTTGTATTGAAATCGTTGCTCCTATTACAAAGTCAAGTACTATACGTGAAACTTGCCCCACTCATTAAATTTGTACATTTAGAAGTAAATTAGGACCAAGTTTTATATATGTAAAAAAAAGGGACTGATTTGTCAATTAGCTTTTTTTTATAGTGTTTAGATCAAAGATTTAATTTAGAGGGGATAAATGTGTCATTCGGTTCAGGTTCAGTTTGAGTCATCCGATTTAAATTATTTCGGGTCTAATTATACTATTGTTTGAATTTGATTTGAGTATGTTTAGATATGGTTCAATTTTAGTTTAGATCTATGATAATTTTAGGTTATTGGGTCGGATCAATTGAAATTTGGCTTAATAATGTCGGGTCAATTATTTTCAGGTATGTTGATTTTGGGTCAGTCAATAATAGGTTAATAAAATATCAATCGATTTTAGTCGTGTTTTTAAGTCGAGTTGAACTTTTATACCTATTATGACTTTATATAACTTATATATTTTTTTAGAGTTGTTATATAATACACATTCAATTTTTTATTTTTTTATTTCGAGTTACTTCGGTTCGGATAAAATCAATTTGAGTCTATTTAGTTCTGTTTTATTTTTATTTAACTAAAATTTAAACTAATTTTAATTCGATTTATTTCAGATTTAATCCTGAATAATTCAATTTAGGTCTTGAATTAGGTTTGTCGAGTCTGATTTAATTTACATATTTTAATTTGTACTTTTAAAATTAGAAATGTCATAATTGTTTTGAATAATAATTGTTTAATTTTTTAGTATAAACTTTATCATTACTTTTTATGCATATATTATGAACTAAATGTATATGCATTTCTTGTAAGTCAATAATTAATTATAGTCCTTTTCTTTAGATTTTTTCTTCATAGTATTTTAGGAGGGTAATTCCGTCAGCTTTTGGTCTAACTCACACTTCCTCATAATCTTTGTTATATTTTTCATTTTTTATATATTTAAATTTTGTGTATTTTAGTTTAATGTTTTTTTTAGTTTTTAAATAAAAATTCTATGAAGATAAGTATACCAATAAGATTTAGAGATTTTTTGAATCTCTTTGTCTTTGTTCAAACGAAACGTATAAAAAAATTGTACACGATCCAAACTGTTATACAAGAAACTTCGTTACTCAAAATTGATTTCATCGACAAACAAACCATCAAACAAGACGTATAAATTAAAAACTAAAATCAGTTAAATCTCTGTGTGAACAACAAAAGATTACATTAAAATTATAATTAACTCCTCTGTTGATCCGTAGACAAAATTTGAGCATACATTTATTTTTACCCGATTTAAAATTTGACTGATTGATGGAGACCTAAAAATAAAATAATAAAAATAATAATAACATCACGTCTAAAAAAATAAAAAGCAATAATTTATATAAAATATATATATATAATAACGTTATATATCTTATTAGATATATTTTTAAAAAAAAATTAACGATCTCGTAATAATAATATTACGATCGCACTCGAAAATAACATATTTGAAGAAAAAAAACATCTTTATAAGTATACATTCAATTAATTACAATTAAAGTATATTAATTAAACTATTCTTTTATTCATATATGATGTAGAAATCTGAACATTTATTGCAGGGAAAAACACAGTGCTTCTCAATCAATTTTCCAAACGACAAAGTCAATCTCTTTCACGAGGAAAAAAGAATAGTAAACTTGACTTTAAAATAATGTCCTAAAAAATCTTTCAAGTTTAAACTAAATCACTCGATTTACAAACATAATTAAAATAATTTATTAATAATTACTATTTCTTCTTTATAATTACTAGTCGTATTAACAAAACCTGGTTGCAGTCCAATAGTGTGTTTAGACTGCCACGTTTACATTTATCCACGTGTTTAGTCTGCGAAAGATCTGATACTTCCTCAAAGATGTTTCCTACGGAGGGGATTGTTTATATAATGTAAGAACAAGCTGTGGTTGGTTCTTTAAGTAAGCTTCATTAGTTTATGGAGTTGGGTTAATCTTGAGTTTGAGGAAGAAAGAAGTAGCAAAAAAACACTTTGGTTGAAAAAATTAACAACCCGGTTCTCAATTATTATGCTTCTTAATTACCCACTTGATCACTAGGTGATTTAGGAGAGTAACGCCAAGGTACGGATCCAGAAATTTTATATAAAGGGATACAAGTTATTAAAAAATTGTATTAGAAATATGAAAAATATCAAATTACAAGAATTTAGGTTGTGTAGA
This sequence comes from Abelmoschus esculentus, assembly GCA_035048815.1. Lineage (NCBI taxonomy): Eukaryota > Viridiplantae > Streptophyta > Magnoliopsida > Malvales > Malvaceae > Abelmoschus > Abelmoschus esculentus. Next base: position 2,700,983 of record JAUCBN010000004.1, read on the forward strand.
ATTAAATTATTAATAAAAAAATATAAAATATAAGATAATTTAAAATTTTTAAGAGATACCGTTGTCGGATGCAGTAATGAAGCCACATGTGGGTGAGACAATTGTCCGGCCTTTAGGCCCAAAGGCACATATGGGCTAACTCTACCGAAGAAATCTGTCAGTCTTAAAACTGGGATAATACACTTTTTTTTTCAAACGACAAATACGATACGGTGATTGTTCGGCTCATTCTTTAATCATAAAATCGAGGACAGATCTTCATCCATAGAAATAAAAATTGAATACATTTCCAATTCATCTCTTTATAAAAATATTCATGGCGAAAGAATTAATCACTGTTATCATCTGTATAAATTTTGATTGTTTTTTTTTCTTTACAAATTCAAGATAAAAATGATATTGTTAAAAGAAATGGATAAGTCTGTCAAAATCCGACATTAAGGTTGATGACAAGCATTATGGACAAACAGTGTCGATGTGTAACGCACCGTTTTTAGAATTATTCGAAATGATGTAATTTTGTTGGATTAAGATTTAGTCTTTAAGTAAAACGATGTGTTACATCAATCAACCCACCCGACTGTGTTTTTAACCTACAAATAAATAATAGAAAAACGACACCATTTTACTTAAAACTAAATTTTAATCCAACAAAACTACACCATTTCAAATAATTTCGAAAACGGTGCGTTACTGGATGACATTTTATATATACAACGATCAAAACGATCCACCAAAAGGAACAAAATTGTTTGACTTACGCTGAAGAGTAAATTATTGATAGACCGTCATGGATTACATCAAAATAGGAAAAAGAAACACACCAAGTAAGCTAAGATCAAGAATCGGGAGCGGCAAAAATCTATTAAACCTATAAATTTTAAAATAAAAAGAAACAAAGATCTCGTTTTACTAATATTTAAACGCATGTGAAAATGTTGGCACTCTGCAATTCCTCTTCCCCATTTGACAGCTTTTGAGTTTCATATGTTGTCTGTTTAATTTCTTTGATTTTGTGTTGTAGAATTCGAAAACCTTCATATTTACAAGATGTTTAAAACTTTAAACTGTGTTCAGATTCCTCCAGGCATCTTGTTTGTCCTGACTCCTGACTAGACAGAAATTCAAGCTTGTTGTTGAAGCGTGAGAAGTATAAAAGAACCAGACAGCATATTCCTGTTGCTGTTTCTTATCATGTTCTTCGTTTCTGCAATTGTTTTTGCTTTTTTGTTCACAGCTACAGCCTTGAGCCCTGGGGAAACACACAAGGAAATTGCATGGGAGAAGGCAATGCCAGGAGACAATCAAAGATTCCAGCTGATCTGCGAGTTAATTTAGAAACACAGTTAAAGTTTAAAGACTGTGATCTTTCGAATGTTCAACTACAGACGATTTAGAACACAACAAGTGATCGGGGATTTAAAAAAGGTTCACGAATTACGATCGTATTTTCGATCATATAGTTTTTATCGTTATTATGATCGTTGCGATATTTTTTAAAATTCATGCAATTTATTATAAATCATAATAAATAGAAATATAATAAACTTTTTTAAAATTTTTGAACCTCTAAAAATAAAATTTTACTAATGGTACTTATTTTTTATGTTTTTAAAATAACGAAATAACAATAATAATAGATTATTTTTAAATCCCTGCAAGCGATTATAGTAAAGAGGAATAATATTTATTTTAAAATTTTCGAATACCAAAATTTAAATCATAAAATTGAATTTATTTTGTAAATTTTGGGGTCATGTCCCTTATTAGTGAATATCCGAAAATCAGAACTCAAAATAAAAGGTTGAGAAATATAAAACTTATTTATAATTAAGGTTTATATTGATTTTTTATTTCATTTTCGTTGTTTTAATTGTTTTTAAATAAAAAAAAATCAATTAAGAAAAGCCTCGACGCTAGAATTCCTGACGCTGAGGCAAAGCGGGCAGATTTGCGCCACTCGATCACACTCTGTACATAAACAAAGATGCCGACACGGCAGCAGCACCACCGCCGCCAAACGTTTCCGACACGCCTTGCAACCCGGTCTAGAAGCCACTACCACCACCCGCTCCGGGTCCATATAAGCCGACCCAGCGTCCTCCGCTCCCTCACCGCATTCATCCCTTCTTATATCTTGCACCGCTGCAGCCTCTCCACTCATTATAGCCTGTTGAAGCTGCGCCTGTAATGAAGCCACTGTTGCCTCCTGTGCCCCGGCTTTCGCCTGCCAAACGCGAGCCTCTACGTTAAGTTGCGCCAAGCGTGCCTCCAACTCTGCGTTCCGGCGAGTTGCTTTCTCCACTTCCGCTTCTTTATCCCTCAGCCTCCTCACCACCGATTCCTCCGCTACCCCCAACAGCGCTCGGTAGTACCTATGCCTTTTCTCCACCAAGGTACGCCGCAATTCCTCCCCCTTCAAAACATTTTTTTTTTAAAATGTCACTCCACAATATTTCCTCAAACAAAAAATCAACCAAAACACAATCCAAAGATCAAAAAAAATCTGGGGTACCTGTGATTGAAGGAATTGTTCCAATTCTTCTCTCTGTCGTTTGATTTGGGTACCCAAATCATCGGATATTACCGACCAAAAAGCAGATGAATTGAGAACAAGATTCTGCTGTTGGCGTTCGTTACTTTGATTTTGGTTTTGGTGTAAATACTGCTGTTGGTCGCCAAAAGACAATCGGAGTCCGGTGGAGACTACATTGGGTCTTTGGAGTTGAGAAATGTCTATGAATTGAGCCGGTTGCGTTTGCAAAGAAAACGAATTGATCGGCGCTGTTGCCTCCGCCACCGCCACCGCCTCTTCTCTTCCTCTTTTCCTTTGGTTGTTATTATTACTGGTATTGTTGTTGCTTCCATTGTTGAAGAACATGTGGGCTTGATCAACATAAACTCCTCCTTGCTGCTGCAATGGAAACTCATCTTGCCCACTTCTGAAAAACATACGCCCCGAAACGAAAAATACATCAATCACGATGAACAGGGAATGAAAGGCAAATAAAGAAAAATGACCCACCTGTTTAAAAACAGAACATTTGAAGGGTATTGAGCTTGAACAGCCATTAAACCCTGTGGTGAAGACGAATTGAAAGGAGAAGGGAAGAAGATGATGACTGAAACGATCAAAGAATTGAACCAAAACAGCTCAACAAACCCAAATCACCCTTCTCTTTTCTTGTTCTCTTGTTTCTTCATCTGTTTTCTCGCCAACATTTTGCCTTGGCCTCCTTGTTTTTGATATATAGGTAGACGAAGAGAGAGAGAGAGAGCCCTTCTTCTGTGCTGCTTGGTGTCTTTTTCTTTTGTTTTGGTCTACTTTCTCGTGTAGTTGGCTTTAGGCTTTAGCTGAGTCTGAGTCTCGTGTTTGATAATTGATATCCACTTCACCCATCCATTTCAACTCCACTTAATTATTCACCTTAATTAGTCACTAATTAATGACTAAAATCTGAATTATATTATCGGTATAAGATGAGTGCAAATCTTTTACCTCTTCTCATACCCCTATTTATGCATCCGTTTAGGGTTTAAGATTTTAGATTAGGAGTTTTGGTTAGGGTTTAAGAAAGTAGGGGTAGGGTGTATATTTTAGGATATAGGGTTTAAGATTTAAGATGTAGAAAATAAGGGTTAGGATTTAAAATTTAATTTTTTAGTAAATTTTCAAAGGAGACATGAAAGGAGGAAGATTTTTACTCGTATAAGATGAGTCCTTTTTCTCATGTCTCCATTTTTGTCTCCTGTTGAAATTTGCTAAAAATTTAAATTTTAAACCTTAATCCTAATTTTTTATATCCTAAATTTTAAACCCTACGCTTTAAAAAATAGGCTTTAACCTTAATTCCTTAAACCCTAACTACAACCCTTAACCTTGAACCCTCAACCTATAATTTAAAGTGAAAATACGAATGAAAACATAAAAAAAGTAAACGATTTACACTCGTACAAGATATATATTAAGTAGTCAGTAGGTGGGTTAAAGGCAAGGCGTGCAGGGTCTCTGCCGCTACCGCTGCCGCTGGGATTGGTTACGTTTCTTTGTGTAGATGGGGACAAGGGATCATGCATATATTTTTTTCATTATTTCTTTGAAATTAAAATTATTAGACCATTATCGACAGCTTGATGTAAATGGTAAACGATCTATAAAAACAAGTCTTTTAATTTTATTTATTTAACAAAATTAATATTCAAACAATTTTTTATACTTTGGGGTATAATTTCAAAAATTAAAGAAAATCATTATATTTTTTTTCAATTATTGGTGGGAAATCCCGATCCATTCAAGGTTTTGTCAATAAAGCCGATTCCATTAAAGAGAACACTGATTTCCATTTGTAGAACAGGAGAAACTGATTGAGGTAATTACTAATTAGAATATAATTATTTATAATCAAAGTATAGAAATATAATAAATTTTCTAAGAGCTCTTATATACGAGCCTATATTATATAGCGAAAAATTATATTATGAATATTTTTTGTCACATAATTTATAAAATTAATTAATAAAATTTATTTATTTTATTATTTTTTATTAAATATATCTTTATACATATTAATTATAAATCAAACTCAAATTAATTTTAATAGAAAAATGGGTGACAATTTTTTTTAATAAATATAGCCTTGGTAGTAGTGTAAATTCATAAACTAAAGTTCAATTCACTGTGATGTCCAAACAAAAGTTACCCCCAAATCAGCGGATGAAGTGACACTGAAAGGCAATTTGGCCTTTGGTACCGACGAAAAAAAATTACTATTAATTTAAATCGAATATTATAAATATTTATTAAAGCTAATATTTTAATTTTTATTATTTTATTTATAATATTAAAATTTAATTTTTTTAAAAACTATTCTAACTCTAATGTAGTAAATTCACTCGTCATTTCCAAGAAGTCTCCTGAAGTGAGGCACATTTTCTTGGGTTCAAGACCATGCCAACTTTACTTTCTTTAATGCTAATTCAACCAAGTCCCATTCATTTTCCCTTGTCACAGCACATAATATTTATATACTATAAAGTTTTATTGTATATTTTCCTCTTTCCCATGCTTTTTTTTCACCTTGGGGGAGTTGTTTTCTTCCCATGGCATTTGGCACCATTCTTCATATTCCCACAATTACAACCTATAAATATTGCAAAATTCAACCATTCAATTATTTATAAAAATTATTATTTTATGTACTGATAATAAAAAAATTCTATAAACAAATCTATTTAAATATTATCCTGTCTTAAATTCTAAAACTCTAAACTCAGAATAATACATATTTTAAATAATACTAAAGGTGATGATAATATAGTGTTTATTATACATATTCTTAACCTTTTGGTAATGCTTATGCTCCTTGCAGATAAAATGATTTGAACTCATATCTTCTATAACGAAGATTATATGTTTTGTCTTTAAGAGATTAGAAAAGTTTGTACTAAGTGTTGACAGTGGCGGATCCAGAAATTTATTTGAGGGTGGACACATGAATTTCAAAAGCTTAGGGAGGACGCGAAGCTTAAATATTATAAAAATTTAAGGACTAATTTATAAAAATTTAAAAAAATTAAGGGTAAATACGTGAACTTTGAAAAGTTCAGAGTGGGCACAGACCCACCCTATTCAAAGCATGGATCCGCCACTGAATGCTGGTAATATATAATAATATAGGCTACCACAATAGTTACGAGATCAATCTAACATGCAATGAATAATATTGTATCTTATCTTATTATTCATGGGTTTTCAATGATCTAACAATGAGACGAAATGAAGGATTAGTGATCTACATTTTTGTTACTTCTCAAGAACTTATACCTAATTCAAGCTAATTGGATCCATACATTTGATTGGTTCATATATAGATATAGATAGAGAGTGTGGGTTGGTGATTGATGATAATAGTAATTAGACAAGCAATAAGTTTAGTTTATAAGCAAAACCCAATTGTAAACAGGTAATTTTAAATGAATATATTATTTTATTTAATTAATTAAAAAATAAAAATAAACCCTAAACTTGATTATTTAGAAAAATATCACCTATCAGTCGACATGAGGCAAACTTTGTTACATAAAAAATGAGTTTAAAACTATATCTTACAAAAAGTGAGTTTTATATTAAAAATACGATAAATTATTTTTTTCTCAAGCAAGTGTTAAACTTATGTTCTACTAAAAACGAGTTTTATATTAAAAATATAATTTTTTTTTATTTCTTACTAACTTGTTCATCATAAAACTCGCGTTTTATTAAAAACGAGTTTAAACTCAGGTCCTATAAAAATAGTTCTCCTTACGTGACCAAGATAAGGGTAGTTTTTAAAAATAATCTTAGAAGAAGTTATTCTTTTAATTAAATAAAAAAAAATATTGATTTAAAATTGCCTCGTAAAGAGGAGGTAAGAGGGTTGTGGTGGGATACCTAACTATTTTTTCTACAAGAGTTATCCTACATGCAGGCTTACAATTAAAAAATTGGTTTATCCTTAAAAAAAAATTAATTTTAAATTATATACATAAAAAAACATTAAAATATTTTTTTCCGAAATAAAATATAATCTAATTTAACTCTAAACTTAATTAATATATTTTTAAAGGACGGAGTTAGAAATTTATTTTTAAAAATATCAGTACATGAGGTGTTGGATGGCACCAGAATTTATGAGTGTTTGTGTTTGAAAGGACCCTGTCATGTCTTGTGTTCTTGTTCTAATGCCACTCACAAGAAAAAGGGTACCGGTGAAGCAATAACACAAGAGTGGGGCTGTTGCATTGACTTCAAAAGAAAAAAAAATATTTTTAAAAATATCTAATCCGATCCAAGACTAATAGTATAATTTCGTATATTTTTAAAAATATTTATAATAATTTTCTTTTTTTATATATTTTACAATCAGGTCCTTAAAGTTGATTCTTATATGTACTTTGATCCCTAAAATTATTTTTTATAATTAGATCTTTAAAATTATTTTTTAATAGACCAAATCAGATCAATTATGGGTTGAAGTATATAATTTTCGGTTCAAATCATTTAAAGTATGAAATCGGGTTCGAGTTGATAAAAGTTCCGACTCATATCTATCCCTAAACTCACTAATTAACTTAATAACTTAAAATGGTCTTATATAAATTCAAATCACTGTATAATTATATAATATTTCTTTATTTAATAAAAAATAAAACAATAATCCCATAAACTAATATACAATAATAATTTTTCACAATCATAGAGTAAATCATCAATCTGAAACAGGTCAGTATTTCTAAATTGGTCTAGGGCTACAATACCAATATATTCATTTCTTTCATGAATTATTTTAGCTTCATTTTTTTGGCATTATGGCACCAGAATCTGACACTTTAGCCACCAATTACAGGTGAATTTTGGGACCAACTTTGAGGAATAATTAATGGTTTTTACTGTTTTACAGAGATGGACTTGGATCTGCCCATTGCAAACATTTTGAGACCCTTTCGGACATTTTTCGTAAGTATTGAATCGAGATTATGTAATAATTTTTTTTTATATTATCAAAATTTTATAATTATTCTAAGTATATTATGTTTGAGTTATGATATTTTCTAACCCTTCAAATGTAATTTAGGAATTGTTAGAAAGTGAAATACGATTAATTATTTTTTGGGATATCAGCAAGGGAATTTCTCCTACAACTTGACCCTTTTTTCCCTTTGCTTTGATTCTAATTTCTTGCAGGGATGTACACTTAATTTGTTCGATATTTTCCATGAATACTTTCGTCTCCATTCACCGGGTTTATATTCTGCAACACATTTTCCTAGATGGTGTAATTTTCCAAGGTTCACATGTTTGGTTTAGGTCATTTTCTCGAGAAAATTTTTGAAGATAACTAAACATGAACTGTCCGAGATGAAGCAATGCCCAAGAAAGGGCAATTCCATTTTTCTTTAATTCCTTGTGAAAAAGAAAAAGCCATTGAACCAACTTCTATATATACAAGTATTGCTTTGGCATAAAGATAATTTTAACCCTTAACGTTTATAATTTTTATCGTTTTGACCCTTATTCTTTTTGAGATAAATTTAGCCCTTAACCTATATCTTTTTGACAAATAGCTTATTTTTTAACTACCATGATAACTAGACCGTTAAAAATCTAACAATGATGACATGTCATATGCATATGCATATGATAATATATTTTAAATAACATGACATCTAAGTTCTAACGTATAAAATACTTATATATATATATGAAATATAATTTTATTCTAATATAAAATATAAAATAATTAAAATTCAAATAAAATATTAAAAAGTTAATTAATTCTAAAATAAAATATTACTAAACATTCTCAACCCTAACTAGTAACTACGATAGAATCAAAATCCTACCTTAAAAAATTATTTAATTTCGAATTGTGTTTATATTTTTTTAAGATAAGACTTTGATTCTATCGTAGTTAGGGTTGAGAATGTTTAGTAGCTTTTTATTTTAGAATTAATTAATTTTTAATATTTTATTTGAATTTTAATTATTTTATATTTTATATTAGAATAAAATTATATTATATATATGTATTTAATAGGTTAGATGCCATATCATTTAAAATATATTATCATATGCATATGACATGTCATCATCATTAAATTTTTAACGGTCCAATTATCATGGTAGTTAAAAAATAAGTTATTTGTAAAAAAGATATAGGTTAAGGGCCAAATTTATCCAAAAAAAAAGATGTTGAGTTGATCGTTGTTGAAGAATGACCAAAAGGGGGGGTGAATTGGAAATTAAAAATTAAGTTGGAAAATTTTCAGTAAAAATTGGAAAATAAAGAACACAAAGATATATAGTGGTTCAAGCTTCGAACAAGCTTTACATCCACTACCTTAGCTCCCACTAAGGATTTTGAAACCAATTCACTATTGAATTCGACCTTTTTCTCGGTTCAAGGGGTAACCGTTACAATACGAATCAATCTTTCTCCTCAAAGATTGATTCAACCCTCACAAGGTTATATGAACAAGAATAGGCAAATAAGTAATCTCTCACAAGATGGATATTGCCCAAAATACAACCAAACTCTCCCCAAACTCAGATTATAAAAATCAAAATGAAATACAAGGAGTTGGGAGGCTAAAGATATGCAATTTGTGCTTGGAGTTGGATTTGATAGCTTGGATGTTGCTTGAGGTTCAATCCTTGCTTAATGCTGTTGCAAGTGCTTCATTTTATACCATCTCATTGATTTGTATCCGTTGTAGTTGTTGGGAATCAAAATATAACCGTTTGAACTCCATTTTCCAACATGAGTGCTGTCTGCCGCAGGGGGTATCGAACCATGCTTCGATACCCAATGAATCTGTGATTCATGGTATCGAACTATGCTTCGGAACACGTAATCCATCATTTAAAATATAATTAACACCAACGGTCAAAACATTTAATTCAAAAATATCCGTTGGAGATTTAAGGTGGTATCGAACCATGCTTCGGTACCAATTGAATCTGTGATTCATGGTATCGAACCATGCTTCGAAACATCATATCCACCATTCAAAATATAATTAATTTCCAACGGTCAAAACATTTAAATCAAAAATAGCCGTTGGGAATTAAGGTCGGTATCGATACTGGTATCGATACCAGGGGTCTTTTTAATTCGTATTTAAAATATTTAATAGAATATTTCAAGTGGTTCGAACTATGCTTCGATACCAAATGAATCTGTAAGTGCTGGTATCGAACCATGCTTCGAACCATGCTCTTGACAGTGAGCTTTGGTTTCGAATGGTGCTTCGATACCTGTTCTTTAAAGTCAAGAACAAGGCTTTGAAAACATAGGGGTATCGAATGGTGGTTCGATACCGCCTTTGAAAATCACTTAGAAATTTATTTTAAAGCCTTTGTTTGACTTGAATATAAAATATTGACTTAAGGACTTAAAAGTTATTTCAAAAATAGTCCTTATATTTATTTGTTATATCAAAATCAAATTTTGTTTTACAATCTCCCCCTTTTTGATATAACAAAATCTTTTAAAGATTTTAAGTTTAAGTCAAGATTTTTGAATTTAAAACACTTTGAACAACTTTTAAAGACTCCCCCTTAATATGTGCTCAAATAAATCATTTGAAGATTTTTAACAAATGGTGGTATTTGTAAACTTAAAAGCATAAAAATTCTCCCCCTTTTTGTTAGATCAAAAATCAATGATAAGATAATCAATAATCAAAGCAATGTAAGCATTAAGACATTAAATAAACATAATCCATAGCATAATATGTTATAAGCTAAATCCAACATAATAAAAAACAAAGCATAAGGAAATTATGAAGAGTGCATATGTTCTAATATGAATGCAACTAAAAACTTAAAGAAACATAACTAGTCTTAAAAGCAAAATAGCAAAGCCAAAAAAAATACTAATCTCCCATCTCATCATCATCATCCTTGTCTTCATCGTCTTCTTCTTCTTCTTCTTCTTCTTGATCTTCCTCAACATTGGCGTCTTGTTCGTTAAGTTGTTGAGTGTACCGAAGGGCCTCGATGGAGATGCGCAATGCATGACCTTGGGTCTCTAGTCCTGTCAATCTAGTATTCATGGAGTCGAAGCTAGATTGAAATTGAGTGGACATAGACTCAAGACGACCATCCATAGAATCCATACGAGTATTCAATGATCCAAATTGGTCATTGATCGTACCAAAATGGGTATTGATGGATTCAAATTGAGCATCCAAGTGATTGAACCGATGGGTAAGAAACTCCATCATATCAACACTTGGAGCAACTTGATGTAGAGGCTCGGGATCAATGGGAGGAGGAGAAGGAGGAGGAGGACCACGAGTCCATTCTTGGTTACCGGAATAGACAAAGTGGGCACGATGAAGAGAAGTCTCACCTATGGGTTCTTTTAAGAATCCTACTTTGTCTAAAGAGCAATCGATTCTCATATGCAAGAAGATGGAACTAAGAATGCATGCATACGGAAAAGATTGTACAAGAGGAGTGGCTCGGTTTTGGACATGCCACACTATGTCCGAGAAGACAATTTTGGCAAGATTAGGTCTAATACCTTGACGGAAACATTTGAGCCAAAAACTATCTACTTGACGTATTCTAGAGAACTTACCATTGGATGGACGAATCCACCACGAGATGATAAGATGAAGAAATCTATCGTGTACGTCAAGAGAAGAAGCTGGTCCGGTAAAATGACCTAGAGAGTCTTCATCGGTTTCACCCTCATCCTCTAAACCAAAAACTTCTTCAAAAGTAGAGACATCTATGTGGAAAAGTTTTCCCATGAGAAAGGATTCTATGGCTATGACTTTGGTTTCATCCATGGGATCAAAAAGGCAAGAGACATTAGTGTAGAAAATCAGGACAAGAGTAGGAAAAAATCTACCGGTATGGGTAAGGAAAGACAAAAACTTCCATTGTTCAAGAAGGTCATAATATCTAAATTGGAACCTATCGGAGTCTAAGAACTCGATATCAACACGACGTTCTTGTTTTAAAGGAAGGTGTCTAAAGAGATTGAATTGGTTTACCCTATGAGATGTATCCAAGCATCGGGCAAAAATTTCTTGCATATCAACACGTGCAGGACGAGTTGATGAAGAACTAGCTTCGGTGCGCGAACGTTTCTTTGGTGCCATGGAATCTAATAATTTCACAAAAGTATTGGATTAGTTCGATAATATCAAATTCAATCCTTTATAGTAATCTAACAATTCAAGGTATTTGAGAGTTTTGACAAAAATTTTGAAAAACCCAAAATTATACGAAAAATTTATATTCGATTAAAGAATATTCAGATTTTGGAGTAAAAGTGTAGGATTATAAAAACCCATACACTAAACATTTGAAGTATGATCAAAATCTAAATTTTAACAATCTAAAATCAAATGATAATAAGATTTTTCGAAAATATACCTTGAGTTTAGATTTGGATGAATTTGTTGATAGTGAAGCACCGTTCGAAGGTATTATGAAGATTTTGATGATTGGAAACAAAATCCTCAAAGAGATCGTTGAGATTTTGTGTTAAAATCAACGAATTTGAGAAGATTTTAAGAGGGTGGCCGGTAGGGTTTGAGAGTTTTAGGTTTGGGAGTGTTTTAATATGATTAGAATTAGGATTTGGGTATTTTAAAGCATTCTGCCGCCGCGTGTTTCGAACCAGGTATCGAAACATCCCTGTTTCGATGCCAGTTTCGAACCAGGTATCGAAGCATCATTCGATACCTGTTCTTCCCAGACACTTCCCAGGCGAGATGATGAACGGGTATCGAAACATGGTTCGATACCACCGAGATAACTTTGCATTTTAGGCTTCTAAGAGTACTAGAAATGAGTCTCTAAAGCCCCTAGAAACATGCATATGATGATATGACATGATTAAAATGCATGAGCAAGTACATACTCCCCCTAGCAACATGCATGGAATCATCAAGATACAAAAGAACATAAGCATGATTTTAATCAAGATTCAAGCAAGTCATGCATAAAAATAACACTTAAGAGGTCAAGTTAGGCTAGTTATACCTAACTCTCTCCTAAGGATCCAAAAACGCTCCTTATCTAAAGGTTTGGTAAAAATGTCCGCTAATTGGTTTAAGGTGTCAACAAACTCTAAAACAACATCATTTTTAGACACATGATCTCTAATAAAATGATGTCTAATTTCTATGTGTTTGGTTCTAGAGTGTTGAATGGGGTTCTTGGTAAGACATATGGCACTAGTATTATCACACTTAAGAGGTATGGTTTCTACCTTAATGCCATAATCTAAGAGTTGTTGCTTCATCCATAAAACTTGAGCACAACAACTCCCTAAGGATATGTACTCCGCTTCGGTGGTAGAAAGAGCTACACTATTTTGTTTCTTAGAGAACCAAGATATGAGCATACTACCTAGGAATTGACAAGTTCCGGAAGTACTTTTCCTATCTATCTTACAACCTCCATAATCCGCATCCGAATAGGCATGAAGATCAAAGGATGAGACTTTAGGATACCAAAGACCTAAACAAGGTGTGTCTCTAAGGTATCTAAAAATCCTCTTAATGGCAACTAGGTGTGATTCTCTAGGACTAGCTTGAAACCTAGCACACAAGCAAACACTAAACATAATATCCGGTCTACTTGCGGTAAGGTAAAGCAAAGAACCTATCATGGATCTATACAATTTAGAATCAACACACTTACCTCCTTCATCCTTGTCAAGCTTAGTAGTTGAGCTCATAGGAGTAGCTTGAGGTTTCACATTCTCCAAGCCAAACTTCTTGAGCATATCCTTGATGTACTTTGCTTGATTGATGAAGGTGCCATCCTTCCTTTGCTTAATTTGGAGTCCCAAAAAGAATGAGAGCTCCCCCATCATGCTCATCTCGAATTCACCTTGCATTAGCTTAGAAAATTCTTGACAATAACATTCATTAGTAGATCCAAAAATAATATCATCGACATAAATTTGAACTACTAAGATGTCATTTTTAAACCTTTTTATAAAAAGTGTAGTATCCACCTTCCCTTTTTCAAAACCTTTTTCAATTAAGAAATTTGAAAGCCTTTCATACCAAGCTCTAGGAGCTTGTTTCAAACCATATAAAGCTTTAGTTAATTTAAAAACATGATTTGGAAATTTTGAATCTTCAAAACCCGGTGGTTGTTCAACATACACTTCTTCATTTATAAAACCATTTAAGAAAGCACTTTTGACATCCATTTGAAAAAGCTTGAAATCATGATAACATGCAAATGCAAGTAGCATCCTAATGGCTTCCATTCTAGCTACGGGTGCATAGGTTTCATCGAAATCTATTCCCTCCTCTTGAGTGTAACCTTGAGCAACTAATCTAGCTTTATTTCTCACAATGTTACCACTCTCATCTAGTTTGTTTCTAAAAACCCATTTAGTTCCTATAGTAGATTTATTACTAGGCCTATCAACTAATGTCCACACATTGCTTCTCTCAAATTGATTTAATTCTTCTTGCATAGCTAAAATCCAATAATCATCACCTAAAGCTTCTTTGATGTTTTTGGGCTCTATGCATGAGATAAAAGCAATATGATTCATTAATCTAAGAGAAGAACGAGTAGTTACCCCCTTGGATGGATCACCCAAGATCTCACCATTTTTGACATAGTTGAACTCTCTTGGGTAGCTCACTTCCTTTTCTTCAAGCTTTACATTTCCTAAAGCTTCTATTGGAGGATCTTGTGCTTCCTTATTGCTTGGAATCCCATCCACCTTTGATACTTGTCCGTTATCAATGGTTTTAATGATTCCTACATCGTTATCATCACAAGAATCCTTCCTAGGAAGGAGATTATCATCGAAAATCACATGTATAGATTCCTCTACAACTAAGGTTCTTTTATTGAAAACTCTATAAGCCTTAGAATTTAAAGAATAACCAAGAAAAATAGCTTCATCACTTTTTGCATCAAATTTACCTAAATTGTCTTTTCCATTATTTAAAACAAAACACTTACACCCAAAAGGGTGAAAATAACTAATGTTAGGCCTTTTAGATTTTAAAATTTCATAAGGTGTTTTCTTTAAAATAGGCCTAATCATTACACGATTTATGATGTAACAAGAAGTGTTTGTGGCTTCCGCCCAAAAATACTTAGGTAAATTGTTTTCGCAAAGCATGGTTCTAGCCATCTCTTCTAAAGTTCTATTTTTCCTCTCAACTACCCCATTTTGTTGAGGAGTGCGAGGAGCTGAAAAATTATGGCTAATACCATTTTCATTACAAAAATTCTCAAAGCCTAAATTTTGAAATTCGGTTCCATGATCACTTCTAATATGAGAAATTCTTTGATCAAGATCATTTTGAGAAATGTTTGAAAATGTGATGAATTTTTCTAAAGCTTCATCTTTTGTACTTAAAAATAGAACCCAAGTATACCTAGAGTAATCATCAACAATAACAAAAGCATATGATTTTCCACCCAAGCTAGTAGTCCTAATAGGTCCAAAGAGATCCATATGGATCAATTGTAATACTCTACTAGTGGAAACATCATTAATGGACTTAAAAGAAACTCTCTTTTGTTTACCTTTAGCACATGCATCACAAATTTTATCCAATGAAAATTTGAGCTTAGGTAAACCTCTAACTAGATTTTGGGAGGCAAGTTTCTCTAAAACACTTGAGCTAGCATGTCCAAGTCTCCTATGCCATAACCATGCATCATTTTCATCACTAGCAATTAAGCATGCATGAGATATGTTTATGTCATCTAGATGCACCATGTAGATATTTCCTATGCGATGACCTATGAGCATTGTTCTATTGGATTCTATGTCAATTATTTTGCAACCACTTTTGTCAAATGAAACATAGAAACCTTTATCACACAATTGACTAATGCTCAATAAATTATGCTTAAGACCATTAACAAGCAAGACATTTTCAATAAGAATAGAGGAGTGATTACCAATAGAGCCAATACCCTCAATTTGGCCTTTGGAGTTGTCACCAAAAGTTACTACTCCACCCTTTTTGAGCTCTAACTCCTTAAATCGTCCCTTGTCTCCGGTCATATGCCTTGAGCATCCACTATCAAGGTACCACATGTTTTGACTTGAAGCTTTGGCCTTGAAGCAATGCTCAACCTACAAACAAAAATTTAATTTTTCACTTTTGGTACCCAAACCATTTTGGGTCCATGAGAGTTAGTTCCTAAAAACTTGGTTCCCCTAGGAATCCAAGAGGCAATGGCATTTAAATTATTTGAAACAATGAGTTCCTTAGGAACCCAAACACTTCTAATTTTTCTATGTTTAAAATGCCTTTGAAAATCTTTTTGTTTGTGGTTTTGAAAATTTCTTTTTACATGGTTGGGTTTTGAAGAGCTTCCTTTTTCAAAAATTGAATTCCCAACCACTTTGATTTTATCTTTAAGCTCATTCACCACCTTGTGGTGATTCTCACTCAAGCTTAAAATAAGGTTGTTTAAATCAACATTTTCTTTTTGAAAACGTTTCAAATTATTATTTAAATTAACAACCTTTTCTTCTAAATCCAAAATCGTTTTAGTCAAAGAATCATTTTTCATTTCTAAATTCGAAATGATTTTCTTGCTTTTTAAAATTGATTCTTTGAATTTTAAAACCAACTCATCATACACATCTTGTAATTCATCATAAGCATCATAAAGTTCATCATACGATAAATCATTACAAGATGGTTCGAGGGTTACCTTAGGCTCATCAAGAGCCATGAGACACAAGTTGGCCACCTCGTTGTCTTCATCGGATGATGACTCCTCATCACTCCATGTGGCAACGTGAGCCTTTTGTTTCTTCTTTTTCTCGAAACCCTTCCTTTTGTATAAAGGGCAATCGGTCCTAATGTGACCGGGCTTCTTGCATTCATAGCAAACAATTTGATTTTCTTCTTCTTTGCTCTTTGTTTTAAAATCCATCTTTCGTAGGAATCTTCGATTCCTATTTGTCCTCATGAGCCTTGTGAATCTTTTGGCCACCATGGCCAATTCCTCTAGCTCTTCTTCTTCACTTGTGTCCACTTCTTCTTGTGACAATGAAGCTTTAAGAGCAATCCCTTGCTTCTTTTTCTCTACTTCCCTCTTTTCGATCTTTATCTCTTCCTTCCTTTTCTCTTCTTCTCGACCTTTCTTCATGATCTCATGGGTGAGAAGAGATCCCACAAGAGCATCTAATTTTAGAGTCTTCAAATCTTTGGCTTCAATTATAGCCGTTCTTTTGCTATCCCAAGACTCGGGAAGGGAGTAGATAAGTTTCCTCACGAGTTTTTCTTCCGGAATGATCTCACCGAAACCTTTGAGACCATTGACAATCACCGAAAATCTATCGAACATTTTGGTGATGTCTTCATCCGGCTCCATCTTGAAGTTCTCATAATTGAGATTGAGAAGACCGATCTTTGTCTCTTTGACATCATTTGTGCCTTCGTACGTGGTCTCCAAAGAATCCCATACTTCTTTTGCACTAGTGCATGATGACATCTTGGAGTAGATGTCGGGACCAAGAGCACAAAAAAGAATGTGCAACGCCTTATCATTGGTAGATATCCTTTTTCTTTCTTCATCGGTCATTTCATATCTCTTCTTAGGCACATACCGATCTCCTTCTTGCTTCATAGGAATAGAGGGTCCATCCTCAATTATATCCCAAAGAATATAATCATTTGAGTTGATGAATAACCTCATCCTATTCTTCCAATAAGGATAGTTATCCCCATTGAAGAAGGGTGGCTTGGTGATGGAGTGAGACTCGTTCCATGAACCGGAGGTGGAGGCCATTTGCTTTGATTGAGTGTGATGATCAACAATCCTTGGATCTTCTTTGGTGGAGGTGAATCCCTTCAAAGATCTAGCTCTGATACCAATTGTTGAGTTGATCGTTGTTGAAGAATGACCAAAAGGGGGGGTGAATTGGAAATTAAAAATTAAGTTGGAAAATTTTCAGTAAAAATTGGAAAATAAAGAACACAAAGATATATAGTGGTTCAAGCTTCGAACAAGCTTTACATCCACTACCTTAGCTCCCACTAAGGATTTTGAAACCAATTCACTATTGAATTCGACCTTTTTCTCGGTTCAAGGGGTAACCGTTACAATACGAATCAATCTTTCTCCTCAAAGATTGATTCAACCCTCACAAGGTTATATGAACAAGAATAGGCAAATAAGTAATCTCTCACAAGATGGATATTGCCCAAAATACAACCAAACTCTCCCCAAACTCAGATTATAAAAATCAAAATGAAATACAAGGAGTTGGGAGGCTAAAGATATGCAATTTGTGCTTGGAGTTGGATTTGATAGCTTGGATGTTGCTTGAGGTTCAATCCTTGCTTAATGCTGTTGCAAGTGCTTCATTTTATACCATCTCATTGATTTGTATCCGTTGTAGTTGTTGGGAATCAAAATATAACCGTTTGAACTCCATTTTCCAACATGAGTGCTGTCTGCCGCAGGGGGTATCGAACCATGCTTCGATACCCAATGAATCTGTGATTCATGGTATCGAACTATGCTTCGGAACACGTAATCCATCATTTAAAATATAATTAACACCAACGGTCAAAACATTTAATTCAAAAATATCCGTTGGAGATTTAAGGTGGTATCGAACCATGCTTCGGTACCAATTGAATCTGTGATTCATGGTATCGAACCATGCTTCGAAACATCATATCCACCATTCAAAATATAATTAATTTCCAACGGTCAAAACATTTAAATCAAAAATAGCCGTTGGGAATTAAGGTCGGTATCGATACTGGTATCGATACCAGGGGTCTTTTTAATTCGTATTTAAAATATTTAATAGAATATTTCAAGTGGTTCGAACTATGCTTCGATACCAAATGAATCTGTAAGTGCTGGTATCGAACCATGCTTCGAACCATGCTCTTGACAGTGAGCTTTGGTTTCGAATGGTGCTTCGATACCTGTTCTTTAAAGTCAAGAACAAGGCTTTGAAAACATAGGGGTATCGAATGGTGGTTCGATACCGCCTTTGAAAATCACTTAGAAATTTATTTTAAAGCCTTTGTTTGACTTGAATATAAAATATTGACTTAAGGACTTAAAAGTTATTTCAAAAATAGTCCTTATATTTATTTGTTATATCAAAATCAAATTTTGTTTTACAAAAGAATAAGGGCCAAAATGATAAAAATTATAAACGTTAAGGGTTAAAATTATCTTTATACCTATTGCTTTTCAAGTTTTGGTTAAAACGATTATGATTTACAACACTCAATTCTATTTTTTTGATAATTATATTTTTTTAATTTATTGATTCATTGATTCGGATTAGGTATTGCAGAAATTTATTATAAGAACGGCCCTTTCAATTCAATTTTTTTTATTCACAACTTAAAGATTCGAACTATTAATCTTATTTAAGAGATTTAGTGTCTCATCCCCTAAACTAACCTTGTTAGTATCTATTTTTATTTTTAAGGGCGCGATTAAATCAAATCAATTAATCTAATCTAATTAAGGCATGTGTGTGGTGAAACAAAATTTTCTACGAATATCCATGCACACACAACAAGTCTAACCTTCAAATGGAATCAATTTCAGCCATTTGGAGCAATGCCAAAGGCACGTTGCGTCGGCATTGGAACAACAAAAATGATTAAAATACATTTGAGAAGAAAGATAATCGTAAGAAAGGACGTAAAGGAGACGAAACTACGTAGAGACGAAGAAAAATAATTATTTTTTATTTTTAATCAAAATGATTAAGACATGTTATACTAACATATACAATAAATTAATAAAATATTTAATTTAAAATAATTAAAATTTTATTTTAATAAATTACATACGATCCCTTAAATCTTTGAACACACCTATTTAGGTTTATTTTCATTTAAGAATTATGTCATACAGCTTTCCCCCCTATCTATGTAGTTCTATGCTAGTTTTGTATCTTTTTGATTTATTGATAAAATTTTGACTTAGCAAAAAGAAAAGGCACTAGATTCTCTCATCAAATAGTACATGCAAGGACCAACCTTCATAATATATAGAAACCATATACATAATTTAAGAGATTATAATTTTAAATTTTATTTAAATATAATTGTTTTCGATTTAAAGATCGAAAGTTATAAACGTCTTAATTTTTCTCTCAAATTCTATATCGAACGAAATTTTTCAATAGTTAAAAAGTAATTGTAAAATTTTAATAATACGTTGAGAAAAAATTTCTGATAAAAGATAGATTCATCGAGATTTGAACAAAGAGCAAGTGGGCATATAATCTTTTAGTGACAAAGAAGTTTCTTGAGGTGTTGGCTCAAATTGCACCTCTCTTCAACAAACATCATGAAATGGTGAGACTATCAAATGAAAGGCTCATCTACTTACAACAACCTTCACCGCCCCAATAACTTATACACATTCATATTATTCCTAAATTTAAGTAATAAAGAGTTATAGATATTAAAAGTTAATTTAATTCAGATTAATCGATGATTGTCACGGTTAAATTTAAATGCATGAAATTTTAATATTTTTCCTTCTTACCTATCATATTTTTTTGCGGTGCGTATATCTATTTTAAATCACTCTTAATTGGTAACAGAACTTAACATTATTTATTGACGTGATTATTTAAAAACTTTAAACGTAAGGCAATAATAAATTCTATATTTTTTAGAGATTAGAGTAAATTTACCGTATAAAATTCAAATTTTTAATACTTTTGTGGGGACAATGACAACATTAATTCTTATTTAATTTCGTCATTATTCTTAGATCTTTTTATTGTTGGATTCTAGCTTCGTCTATGATTTAATTGACGAACTTACCAAAATTTTTGGTATAATATCATTTTAAGTCCCTTTTAGTTTAAATATTAGTCAACTAAGACATTTATCAGTTTTAATTTTTAAGTTTAAAAACTTAATAAACTTTTATCCCTCCCAATATTTGATCTTAGATTCGTTCTTGCCTGATTCGTAATTAAGATAATCTTTCCCATTCTTATCTTAACCTACCCAATTGGACAAAATACACAAAAGAAGATTTTGAAAGGGAAAAAAAAGTTGAAAGAGATAAATATACATGGCAAACTTCATTATCTTTATGAGTAGAATCTTTTCAAAATCTTGTTGTTTCATGCCCTCATTGGGTTATTAATTAAATGGGGTTCTAAAGTTTCAACTTTCCTGTAGGTTTCCTGAGGCAGCTCCAACTCCCCCATCACATGCATTTCAATTTCATTTATTTTCCCATCTCATCAACTTTCCAATGTTCAAACTTCAAACCCCCTTTTCTCTCTACTTTAATTTTGGGGTAAATTGTCAAGGAGGAAAAAGTTGAGGGGTATTTTAGTCATTAACTATAAAGAGATTGCTTGTGTCCCCACACATAATAAATAAGATAAGTACTAATTGCACGAACCATATAGCCTTAATAGTTAAAGGAATGGTTATTGTTCTTAGAGATCACGGGTTCAAACACCAGTAATATCAGCACAGTGATTGAGTATTCAATGTTCAATGATTGAGAGTATATTCTAGAACAGATACTACTGTAATAACTGTAACTAATTAAAAAGAGAGATAATTATTGATTGATGCTAATCAATTAAGCAAGTATGTGGTTTGGAACATGAACAATTGTTGTGTAGAGAGTAAATTAATTCAGATTGAATCTATCCTAATTAATTAATTAATTAAATTGCTTTCAAACGTTTGTTATTGCTTTGTTGTGTAGCCAAGGTGGCAGTGGCAGACATTGAAAACTTGCTTTCAATGTTAAGTAAAAGATTGTTTAATTTGTGAGAGAAACATGCACTTATTGACCTTCAAGGATACACCTTAATTTGCTACAAATTTATATCTTTTCTTTGAATATGGTAAAAGTGTCGGTAATTTTCTCTAAAGAATATCTCTTTTACATGGTGAAAATTTAGAAAATCTTTTTAAAATAATCGATAATTTTTAGAGTACGTGTTTAACGTTATCAGTTAACATCTTTTTCTTAGCCTTAAATTGTGTGTTTAAAATCCATTAAGAATAAAAAAAATCTTTTTAAATAAAAATTGTTTAAAAATAATAGTCGTAAATCTCTAAATTTCATATATATGATATACATTTGAACGTATTTAAATTTATGATCTTTTTTAAAGTATTGATTGAATCTAGACATACTCGACTATCTAATATTAATTCTAAGGTCAATGATATACAAAGGAGGATTATAACAAGGCCAGTGGGAGCCTTTGCCCCAAAAATGAAACAGAACTATTTAAGCCTTATATAATTTTTAGTTAAATACCCTCTTTAAAATTCTTAAAAATTCTCCAAAAAGTATTATTTCAATTTAAAAATTTTAGTTACTTATTTTTAAAATAATAAATTAAACCCTTCATAATTTTTAAAAACGTAATTTAAATGTCTAAATATATTTAAAAATTTAAAATAATCCCAAACTCTAAATTTAAGATTTATTCGGATGCAGGGACGGAACCACGTTATAGTTGGGTGGGGTAATCGTCCCCCACCCCACCCCCGAAGATTTTTTTTATTTTTGTCCCTTTATTTAATTTTTTTTAAAAATTGTTTTTTTATAAATTTACTCCCCTTACTTTTAAACATTTATGTTTTGTTCTTTTAACCCCAAATCATAATTCCGTCCATGTTTCGATGATATATCAGATATGTTATATGACATTAAAGAGTGGTTAGATGAATCTAACTTCTACTATCTTTTTTGTTTGGGTAAAAAGCTTATTTGAAAAAGAATCCAACCACCCTTTCTCTTTTACAAAAGATTTCACAATCTTTAAAGTATTAGTGGGGGTTCGATTTGAAGCCAGACGTATTAAATGTTACACACTTTATAGTATAACTAAGTATTATTTGGGGTAAACTTTAAAGTCCAAATTTTGACCACCAACTTTACAAATGCTCAAATTCCAAGGATGACTCTACGATTTGAACCTTAAAATATACAGAAAAATAGGATTTACTATCGAACTTAAGATTATTATCTTATATATTTAATTTATACGAGCGTCTTAGTTTAAGGCGTAGGATTTAAAAGTTAGGGATATTGTTTAAAATTTAGAGTTTAATGTTAAAATTCAGGGTTTATAAGTTAAAACTTAGATCTAATCGTATCGTCCTACAAACAAAACTTAAATCTCTAGACCCTAAACTCTAACTACTATCCTTAAATTCTACACCCCTACATCTAAAACCGTAAAACTAACACTCTAAAAGTAACACGCATATAAAACTTTTAATTTTTCGCCGTCAGTATATAAGATATAAACCCTTAATAAATAATATATAAATATTATCTTATACTAATACCAATCTACTACTACTCTATCAATATTTCCACCTAATACTAAGAGCAGACGAAGTCATGTGAAAGTAAGAGCAGATCTGGGCTACATTTAAAGAGTAAGAATTAGGTCAGGTACAGCAGTAGCCGACCCATCCTACGAGATTAGGGCTCCAACCCTGTCCAAATCAGAAATTAATTATTTTATAAGAGTCATAGGCGTCATGTGGGTTCCCACAGAAACACGTAAATCTTATAATCTATAATGTTTCATGAAAAAATTTGTAACATTTTGATGCACAACTCACATATATGGAGATGGGACGAGTATTTAATGTCGGTTGTGAAATTAAAAATAATAGTATCGAGAATTATGGGACGGAAAGATAGAGATTTGAATCATAAGATTAAACTTTTTTGAGTAGGAATTTTGTGTTAGGAAAAAAATTTAAGCAACGTGAACACTTTTTCCTTGATATTCTAAATTTGAATGCTATTTGAAATCTAGTTAGCAACCATTGAAAGGATTGGCATCAACCCCATTCCTGCAGCTGCACTTATACGTTGAGAGACCTTCTAAAAAGGAGAGTACTCGTTTTTAAATTACACATATTCCTCTTAGGGTGGATGTAGTGAGTCCTGATGGGTGCATACCTATTTGAGAACCAAAAGGTTGTATTTACCATTGCATACACAATTGTAAAACACCATTAAAACAAACGTTAAGCATACCAAGTTGTACAAATATAAATATTAGGTACCAAAAAGATCATTTTACCATTGTCAATAATATGATAGGCATCCGCAAAGAGACAATTAAGGGTTAGCTGCTGTTCCTGTGGCTGTGGTGGCTTTCTTCTTATGTTTTATGCTTCGGGCGTCTATGCCCTGCTTGTTTGTCTTGGGACTTTGATTTGTGTGTTTTCTCTGCTTTATGAATGGATTTTCATATTTAATAAAAAAGGGTTTAAATCAAGATGGTCCAATTAGGCATCACTAGCAAACAAAGAGAGGGTATACAAGTTTCTTGTTTCAGAAAATTTTATTCCACTCTCAATCAATTAGGCACCTCCAGAGATATCAGTCATTTGATGATCATCAAGACATACAAAAGAAAAGTTGATGTAAAAAAACAGGAAGCAATTTGAGGAAAAGTCCGGGGATCGATCAAAGTCGTTTGAGAAAACAATTAACCTGTGATAGCGGAATTCATAGCACTGTGAACGTCGACGCCTATTTGGGCCTCGGCTTTCTCCAGATCAGTTGTAGCGGAGCTAAGCTTTTGGGTGAAATCTGCCAGACCCTTCTGGACCAACGCAGGATCAAGGTGGTCGACTGGCACTGCTTCCACGGCAATAATATCAGCAACAGAGTTGGCATGGATAAGTGCAAAGCCACTGCTGAGGAAATATTTTGTTACATCGTTTCCTTCATGCACAGACAAGATCCCAGGTTTCAGTTCAGCAATTGTAGGGACATGTCCAGGCAGAACACCCATCTGTCCAGTGGTTGCTGGAACTATTACCATGTCCACCTGATGAATATTAGATGCGCTACATATCAGAAATTTGAGAATATAATGTCTCTGAAAATAATAAAGTTTATTCAACACACCTTTACAGACTTCATCTTCTCTCAAAAGTTGCAAAATATTTCTATGCTAAATGCAAGAACCTAATTCTGATTGTTGATTGTTTAACACCCTAATTTTTCCCCTCTTTGACTAAAGTCAAAATCCCTAATTCTAAACCTAGAATTTGGGGATTTTCGGTGACCAGATTGCATTTTTATTATGTTTGAGGGCCAAGTTATGACGTTTTGAAATTCAGATCCTTGTAAGGGAATTTTACCATTTTTCAAATGGTAACATTCTTCTTTCCCCTTCCGTTTCAGACTTATTTTTATCACTCCATAAACGCTCTGAATCATATCAACTGAGCACCTAATCTCGTTTCCTCCTGCTTTCTCGCTTTCGTTCAATCCTGTTGGTAAGTTGTTCGGGTTTTGTTTCGATCTGTTGATGGTTATGAAGGTTGTTTCTGTTTCGTTGGGTGTTTTAAGGTTTAGAGGTTGTTTTATTTGAGTTTAGTTGAATGGTGGTTTGAGTTTTTGATTCTGAAGCAAGGTTGGTTTCGGTCTTTGTTTTAAATCGATTCCGGAGTAGGTGTTGTTGTTTGGGGTTGTTTTTCATTCGATTCTGAGTTGTGGTGTTAGATCCATGTGTGTTTGAATCGAATCGAATCAGAGGAGAGCGATCGAGTCGAATTGGGGGGGGTTAAGTCTGTACTTTCTGTTTGGGGCCCGGGAAAGTTCTGGAAATTTTCCAGATTTTCCCGGAAAACCCAGATTTTCTCGGGAAAATCCTGGGAGCCCGCCCGACCCGAAAACCCGGTAACCCGGCCCGTTTGACCCGTGCCCGACCCGACCACCGACCCGAATGACGTCACTACTGACGTCACTGATGACGTCATCCCTGCTGACGTCACTGTTGACGTCAGCGTTGACCAATGCTGACGTCGGCATTGACTTTTTCAACCCGATCCCATTTTATGTTTTTCGACGTTCTGAGTCCGATGGCGCTGTCCGTTTTTCGAAATTCAAACCCGAAGTGTCGTTTTTAGGGCTTTTAAGCTTGTTTTGTTATCTGGAAGTTATCTGTTTTGGGTTCTGAACCAGTTTCTGTTTGGGTTCAGGTGACGTGGATTCCGACCCTGAGCAACTGCCTCCTCCTCCTCCTGGACGCCCTCCTGTTCAGCAGTCTCCGGGACACGCTCGTGAGTATTCAATCCACTTCTGTTAGTGTACTTTCTAGTATTGTAGCTTAGTGTGTGTCTAAGAATATTTGTTACTTATAGGATCTGCACCGGCTCATTCTTGTGGTAGAGCCGAGTTCAGTAGACGTCAGTATCGACGTTGAGTCTTCTGCTTCAGGTGTGTTCTCTTTTGTTAGCTCTGTTATCCAGTATGTTCAGTTTCTGTTAAACCGTATGATCATGCATCATCCTGTCATCATAATTCTGAAATCTGATATTTGTCATGTATGCCTCCTGTTAGATATTAAGGCATGCATTCTGATTCTGCATCTGCATATGATATTGCATCTGGTTGGATTTTCTGTTCGGGGAAGTTAGTGATTTTATCACTTCTGTTCAGTGGCTCCACCTACGGGTCGAGATACCACTTCTGTTGGTGTGATGGTGTTAGAGTGGTTCAGGGGAACTTACTCTTCTGTTGGTGTTCGGAGTTGGGTGCATTTCATGCATACTTCACATCATCTGCATTACACTGTTCCGTTATCCTGTTTATCTGTACTCTAGAGACACACTAGGCTCCCTAGCTTACACCCTTTTAGTTTCCTGTTGCAGATTACAAATCTAGATTCCGTTCGGTACTTGGAGGATCTTGTTATCAGTTACTTTACGTATGTTTTTCAATATTCAGATTGCTAATATGATTTCGGAACTATGTTTAATTCCGGATACTTCTATTATTATTTTTGTAATAAACATTGGACTCTGGGTTTATTTAATATCTTGTGGGTTGAACTCGGTTATTTAAATGATTAGTTTTTGGCATTTTAAATTATTATTTATTTAATAATTTTATACGAATTATATATTTAGTTTTGTAAAACCCTAACTTGCGAGACAAGTTTTTCATGCCGTAAACCCTAACTTGTAATCTAAGAAATTAGGTTAATTTTAGGCGTTATAGATTGTTTATTCAGTTTGCGACCATAGCTTATTTATCCATTTTCTACCAGCAAAGTGAAAAGGAAAAGAAAGAATATAAAATGAAATAACAGTTTCATGGATCAAAAGACCCGTATTAGAAAATTCCAGAAGATTGGAGCTGCATAAGATTGCTCTGTAACACCCAATTCTATGCATATGCATAAAGGGTTTGAAAATGCTTTGGTTTATAAACATTCTTCATTCTATGTGATGTTTAGGCTATATTTTGATAAAGTTTACGAATAATTCAGAACAAAATGTAAAAAGACTACAACTTTTATTAGGTAACTTTCAGACATAATATAAGTGATAATGGTCACCATGCTAAAGACATCGGATGGAAATCGTCCGCCCCATCCATGCCCCCACATTAAAAACTAAGTTTAAGGTCTAGAGTTATGGTTAATGGTTAGGATATAAGGAATTGGATGTAGGGTGTAA
The DNA here is from genome assembly GCA_035048815.1 of Abelmoschus esculentus. Lineage (NCBI taxonomy): Eukaryota > Viridiplantae > Streptophyta > Magnoliopsida > Malvales > Malvaceae > Abelmoschus > Abelmoschus esculentus. The sequence continues at coordinate 2,727,977 of JAUCBN010000004.1, forward strand.
TTTTAGGGTGCAGGGTTCAAAATTTATTTAGTATTTTTTTAGTGTGGGGGCATGGAAGGAGGTATACTTAGGCCGCAGAGGATTTTTGTCCAAAGACATCCCATAATTCAATAGACAAGCTGTAATTCCAGACAAATGAATCTCAAAAAAGAAAGGCACACAATGGAATTGATATATAAAAAAGATGCACAAGTTGAAATAACAAGCTATTAGTTAGATACATCAAGAATGCCCGAATAGATAATTGAGTGTTTCCATCGGATGTACTTCATAAAATAAACTAAAATTATCAAATTAAGCAGTCAACGAAACATAGCAAAGAATACTATATTCCTGCCCAAAAACTAAAATTATAAAATAAACTAAATGCATAACAATCATCACTTGCCCAAAAACTAGAAAATTGATCATGAATTTGAACTTTTAAAAAATACAACAATAAAAGTTCCAAGCTAAAATGGACCATTGAATACTATATTCAAATCTTATATCCTTTTCAATGATTAGTATTAATTCAAGGAACAGAGAGCATTAACATGGCCAATCAAAATTAAAAAAAAAAGTCAATGTGAAAAATCAAACAAAATCCAAATCGAAGCAAAATCCAGAGGCCAAAACCATATCCATAAATATAATGTCTGAAATAGGAAATTTTAATTCAACCCCCCTTTCCAGCTCCAGCCTCCCCCTTCTCTCAAAAGATGCAAAATATTTCTAGACAAAAAGCGAGAACCTAATTCTGATTCTTGATTGGTTTAAGCAGTTTGCAACCATAGCATATTTATCCATCTTCTACGAGTAAAGTAAAAAGGGTTTAAAAATTCAAGAAGATTGGAGCTGCATAAGATTGCTATGTAACACTCAATTCTATGCATAAAGGATTTAAAAATGCTTTGGTTTTATAAAGACTCCTCATTATATACAACTTCTAGGCTACATACAATACAATTTGATAAATTATATGAATCATCATTCCGACAATAATGTAAAAAGACTCCAGCTTTTATTAGGTAATTTCCAGACACAATCGAAGCATAATGGTCACCATGCTAAAGACATCCCATGATTCAATAGAAAAAAGCTGCAATTCCAGACAAATGAATCTAAAAGAAGGCATACAATGGAATTGATACATAAAAAGATGCAATAGTTCAAATAACAGGCTATTTGATATATCAAGACGCCAGAATAGATAATTGGTCACCGAAAATCAAACAGTCAACAAAACAGAGTGAAGCAGCTACAAATTCTCACCAAATGCATAACAATTATCACTTTCAGCCTTCAGAAAAACTGATCAGCATCTTGATTAAACATAAATACATAATAGCAAAAACAATCACAGTTCCAAGCTAAAACGGATTATAGAATACTATATTCCAATTTTAAATCCTTCTTCATGACCATTGTTAATTCAAGAAACAGAGAGCCTCAACATGGCCAATCAAATTTTAAAAAAATAAACCACAAAGCAATGGGGAAATGCCCATATAATCCACATCGAAGCAAAACCCATACGCCAAAACCATATCCATAAATCACAAACCAAAGATCCAAGCAAACCATGAAAGAATGATTAACAACAATTTTCAATTAAAAAAGGATGTGGGAATAAACCTCTTTTCCGGATAGCTCAGAAGCGTAAGGAAGGACAAAGTTAACAGTGAGTTTAGTGGGGATTGAAGAAGGGGTAGCTGGGCGAGGGGCCATGAAGGAAGATGGAGTCTTTGGAGGGTCTAGGTTGGGAATCACTTTGGTCCATGATTCGATGAAGTTGGAATCTTGTGCGGCGGGAGTGGCCGGTACATCCGATGAAAAAGCTCGAGTCCTCCTCGATATGGTTGTTCGAGCCAAGAGGCGTGACGCTTGCCGGAACATGATCAGAGAGGTTTCTTCTTGTTTCCCTTGTGGTGGCGGTTGGGAGATTGGGAACTGAAATGTGTGGAGAGTTTGTTTCTTTGGATTTTGTTTTCCGGCCTTTTCTTTTCACTGCTTACTTCTTCTTTGCTTAAATTACGTTCTACTTGAAGACTGGGTTTCGGCCCAAAACAGATGAATATGGAAAAGCCCATCTCCTTTGAATAAATCCAAAACTTATATATAACAAAATGTTTGCAAAATAATTTACAGTAAAATCTCTATAAATTAATGTTTTTAATTTTTTATTAATTTTGAATTAAATATGATATATAAACTAACAATTTTAATAAATTAATAAAATAATAATTTTTAAAAGACTTCTATATAAATTTATAATACCTTTTATATTATAAATTAATAATTTTATAAAATTATAAATATAACTAGGATAGATTATATTATTGTTTATTTTTTTTAAAATTTTAATTTAATTGTATTGTATCTTTAAATTATTTGTTACGTCTAAAAGTTTTGGTGTCATGTTCCTATACTGTAACAAAAAATTGTGAAGAGTTGTTATTGTTATAAATACTTTTTTTCGCATAATTAATTGTACAATCATTATCTCATCTTCAATTTCATCCTCAATATAATTTTCAATAACAATGATTATAATTTTTTAAAATTTAAATATCTGAACATGTATAATTTTCATCGCAATAATTTAATTGATAATTATCATCTATTTTGTTATGGTACTCAAGACCATTAATAATCGTATCAAGTTCACAAATATCTTCTTCAATAGTTTCTTCATAAAAATAATGTAGGTTTGCTGAATATTTTTTTTAAAAATAATAAATTATTTTTTGATTAATTTATATATTTTAAATTAATAAAATTATGTGGTCTTGAGTCTTGACATTATTAATTTATAGAGATTTTTTATATTTATGGTCAGTTTGACATTGTTTTCAAAAAAATTAATAGAAAGTAAATAAAATATATATTTTAATTTCTTTAAAAAGTATAAAAAATTAATGATATAAATATATAATTTTATTTTAAAATATTTTAAAAAATAAAAAATAAAAATTTTAACTTTTAACTTTTAAAATATACTTTTAAAATTAAATTGAAAAATATTTCTAATTTAATAAATATTTGACATTGACATTGATCGCTCAATCATTTTGTTGACATCACTAGTGCTTGAACTCATGACCTCTAAGAACAACAACCTTTCTTTTAATCACTTGAGCTAAAGGTTCATGCATAACATTATAAATATTTTATAATTAAATAAGAACATAAACATAATAATTCAACTTAATATTTATAAACTCAAATCAACTAAAAAAATTTAATTAAAATTTAAATTATAAAATATTATAACTTATCAGTTGTCGATTTGATTAAATAAAAAATTTTAACTCAATTTAATTCAGTTTAGGGTGTGTTTTCGGTTGTGGTGAGAAACCTAACCAAACCAAGGTTTTGTAGAAACTAAAAAAATAAGCTTTTTGAAAAGTTAGTTTGAGAATAAAACAAAAAATACACTCAAAAGCTATCTCTTCGTTTTAATATTTTTGATTGTTTTTAGTAAAAGCACTTAAAAAGGTGTTTTTAAGTTGCCAAAAAAAAAAAACTTAATCGAAGTTTGACTCTGAATTAATGTCCGTTGAGTTTGTGGATGGATAGGAAGTCCGCCAAAATTCAAAATAATTCAAATTCCTCGTCGGTCCCACCCTTCAGTTTTAACATTTCCGTTACCATCCAAATGTCGTGTTGGCTTCTGCCGAAAGCAGTGGAAACCAACAAACTCCTGAAACGGTAACATTATTTAATTTAAAATCTAAATGCTTACGTGGCGCAATTATATACTCCGACCAAGATCTCATCATATCATCTTAAGGCCCACAAAAAAACTCCAAATAACCAAAAAAAATATTATTTTTTCAGAAACAAAAACAAAAAAGCGAAAATAGCTTTTCTACTTCATTTCATCGTCTCCTTCATCTACTGTTTCTTCTCGGTTTCTTTTGTTATAGCAATTTATATACGTTCCAATTCGAATTCGAATTCGAAATCATATTCTGGTTCTTACTCTGTTAGGGATTTCAGAGAAGAAGGAGAAGGAAAAGGAGGTGAAATGACGACAATGGAGAGCTTGATTGTGACTGTGAATAGGATCCAGAGAGCTTGTACCGTTCTCGGAGATCATGGAGGTGATACTGCTTTGCCTACTCTTTGGGAAGCTCTTCCCTCTGTTGTCGTTGTAGGAGGCCAGGTTTGATATTTTCTTTCTTTGTGTCTCCGTATATAAATTGTCATGGCTTTGCTGCGGTTCTCTCTGTTGATATGTTAATTTTCTGTGAGTGTAGAGTTCGGGAAAGTCATCGGTGTTGGAGAGTATTGTGGGACGCGACTTCCTTCCTAGGGGATCAGGTTATCTTTAATTTTTCTTTTTAATTTATATGCTTGCATGTTGAATTCTCTGTTTTGACTTCTGTTTGGCTGCTAAGAAAGTCGAAAAGAAATATTTAAATGATAAAATCATTACGTCACGTGTGTTGGATTTGTGTTTTAAGTTGTTGATTAAGTATACTTGGAATTTAAGGGTCTTTTTAAAGGAAAAGAAGTCAAACTAATTTTAAAAAAACTGTAATTATTCCTTCAAGCAAAAGTCAAAACTGGTATGACATGCTTTGTTCTGTTTCATTTAGGAGATACTAAAATTTTGTATAATTCCTTGCTTTTGTTGCAAAGCGGAGAAACTTAGATCCTGTCTATGCCTTTGAAATTTCAGGTATTGTGACGAGGAGACCCCTAGTGTTGCAGCTACATAAAACAGAACAAGGGATTCAAGAATATGGGGAGTTCCTTCACTTGCCCAAGAAAAAATTCACCGACTTCTGTAAGTAATGTCTTCTATGAACCTATTTATTTTTTATTTATAATTTTCGGGTTTTGTTCACTTTCTCAGTACTTGGTTGCAGTTTCTTTTTGTTTGTGTTAGAAAACCTCAAACTTTTGAAAAAAAATCGATTAAGTCCTTGTACTCCAATATTTCATCAATTCACCCCTTTAACCAACTAATAGTTGCCAGGTAATATATTTTTTTTTGGATCAGTTGGTGTCATATAACTAGTCAAAGAGCTCAATTGCTTCAATTTTTTGGCTCTGAGGGTTCAGCTGGGTGCAAAGAAAGTTATTATTATTTTTTTTTAAATTCTAGAGCTTCAGACACCCTTCAGCCTTTTTTGTCATGTACATTATCAGTCAAACTATTAACTTGTTCATAAGTCATAGTTTTTGTCATGGTTAGAAACTGTATTTCAATGATAACTTTATGTACTTGCTATAGCTTCTTGTTGATAAGTTTTTGTAATGAGCTAATGATCCATTTCTTGGTTGTGAATTAATATAAAATGTCCAGCTGGAGTTGAATTGTCTGGTTTACTTTTGTCCTAATGCAGCTATGGTTCGGAAGGAAATCCAAGATGAAACTGATAGAATGACTGGGAGAGCGAAACAGATTTCTCCTGTACCAATTCATCTCAGTATCTACTCACCAAATGGTAATAGCATTTAGAATTTGAATTATGTCAAAGAAGCAGAAAACTAGCCTGTTTAGATTCATCCTATGGTATCCTTGTACTATTAATAATCTTGCTTTCTGCTACCTAACAATTGTGGGTTCATTGTTTGCAGTTGTCAACTTAACATTAATAGATCTGCCTGGTTTAACAAAGGTTGCCGTAGGTATACCTCCCTCTCTCCTAAAGAATTCCTCTTTCTTTTCAGCAGTTAGATTGTAAATAGAGGTTTTTGTTTTTGGTAGAGGGACAACCAGAGAGTATTGCTCAAGACATAGAAAGCATGGTTCGTTCATATGTTGAGAAGGTAATGGTAAATTTTCCTTTTCACAATAATTTTGTGCTGGAATTGTCCTCATGTCAGTATATGATGCTTAGTAGGTCCTAGAACCAATTGCTAAATGTCTATCTTTGTTGTAACTCTATCTAATATCTGTGGGTAAAGATCTATTTGGTTTTTGTTTGTTGTTTGTTCCTTTTTCCAATGAGTTTACTATCTGAGATAGAATTTATTAGACCTTTGGGGATTCAAATGACTGGTTTCTCTTCTCCATTGATTGCAGCCAAATTGCATCGTTCTGGCCATAACTCCAGCTAATCAAGATATAGCGACATCTGATGCTATGAAGCTGTCTAGAGAAGTAGATCCGACAGGTATCTGTCTTCTTATCATTGCTGGTTACAGTGTAATCGGACTGTCTTGTAAGAATAGTATCATAGTGATTGTTAATTGTATTAGGTGAAAGGACATTTGGTGTATTAACCAAGCTTGACTTGATGGACAAGGGAACAAATGCTATAGAGGTAAGCTTTCTTCCTGATATGCATTAATAGTATGTTTATGACTTGACTGGGAATGTGCTGCAGTGTATAAAACCTAACCAAATATACTGTTTTGTTGGTTAAACATTGAATAGGATCATACATATGGCTTATTTGTCCTTCCCTAATTTATACTCGTTTACTTTTCTTCTTCATTTTTTTAAAAAAATGCAGGTTCTTGAGGGAAGAGCTTATCCACTTAAACACCCTTGGGTTGGAGTAGTGAACCGTTCACAAGCTGATATTAACAAAAATGTTGACATGATGGCTTCTAGGCGGAAGGAGCGCGAGTTCTTTGTCACTAGTCCTGATTATGGACATTTAGCTAGCAAAATGGGCTCAGAATATCTTGCAAAAGTTCTCTCACAGGTTCTGTTTCCTGGATATTTGCATTTTTTTGTATAGCATGACTATTTACTTATTAGAATGTTCCTTTGGTGTCAGCATTTGGAATCTGTAATTAGAGCCCGGCTTCCTGGCATTACTTCTTTAATTAACAAAAGCGTCGAAGAACTTGAAGCAGAATTGTCCCATCTCGGTAGATCTGTAGCTGTTGATGCTGGGGTAATGAGCCTAATCTGATACCTTATTTCTTTGATATTAGGATATTCCTAGGTTTCGTTAATCGATTTATATTTTATTGCTGTTATATGTATCAGGCTCAGTTATACACCATACTAGAGTTATGCCGAGCATTTGATCGGATATTCAAGGAGCATTTGGATGGAGGGTACTATTTTAGCTCCTTTCTTTTGACTTCCATTTTGTGCAGAAGTTGCAGCACAAATTAAATACAATACAATACAATCATATTTCTTTGTCGTCCTGTTTCGATCTTTCTCTAGACGGCCAGGTGGAGATCGCATCTATGGAGTTTTTGACAACCAGCTGCCTGCTGCTTTAAGGAAGCTTCCATTTGACCGTCATTTGTCACTGCAAAACATTAGGAAAGTAGTCTCAGAGGCAGATGGGTACCAACCTCATTTAATTGCTCCCGAGCAAGCTTACCGCCGTCTCATTGATGGTGCACTTGTTTACTTCAGAGGCCCAGCGGAGGCTTCTGTTGATGCTGTAAGTTCCCTTCTCAAGGCAGCATTTTCTTGTTATCTTGGTTAGTTATCTGTTAAATTGGCATAGGACCTTTGGACTTCTTAGAGGTAAATAGGATGAAGGTTTTGTAGCTTTTTATGCGTTTTCTTTACCAAGGGTTCATTCAAGGTATGCTCTTTTCTATAAAATGAAGACCATGTTCTTTTTTTGCAGGTTCACTTCCTTTTAAAAGAGCTTGTAAGAAGATCGATTGCCGAAACTCAGGTGAAAAGTTTGAAACTTCTCTAGCTTCTTGCATGAAACAATGATACTTTAGGGATAATGGAAGAAGGTAATTTCATCTTTTGGAATTGAACAGGAGTTGAAGCGCTTTCCAACACTCCAAGCTGAAATTTCCGCAGCTGCAAATGAAGCATTGGAGAGGTTTCGTGAAGAGAGTAAGAAAACAACTTTGCGAATGGTGGACATGGAGTCATCATACTTGACAGTAGATTTCTTTCGGAAACTCCCCCAAGAAGCTGAGAAAGGTGGAAACCCGACTTCCTCATCTGCAGATAGATATGCTGAAACTCACTTTCGCAGAATAGGATCAACTGTTTACTCTTATGTGGGGATGGTGTCCGATACACTCAGAAACACCATTCCTAAGGCCTTGGTTTATTGCCAAGTAAGGGAGGCCAAGCAGTCATTGCTTGATCACTTCTATATACAGCTGGGTAAAATGGAGGTACCAAATATCTTTACTCATGCATTCTCCCCTATTTGCACATACATTCATTTTGACACATCCATGTGACACCCACTCGGTAATTCGATTGTGAACGGATTCCATTCGGACTTGTTTCCATTTGTTTCTTGTAGGGCAAGCAACTGGCAAAGTTATTGGATGAAGACCCTGCATTGATGGAAAGGAGGCAACAATGTGTCAAGAGGCTAGAGTTATACAAATCTGCAAGGGATGAGATTGATTCAGTCTCATGGGCATGAAACCACCTGAATGCCGGCTAAGAGTGTTTGCATCACCCTTACCGAACAAGAACTTTCATTTGTTGCATTTTCTTGTGCAGCTTCTGTTTCAACCACCTAAACCTTAAAATGTCCTAGAACATTGGTCTATGTTTTTATTGTTTTCCTAAACCGGTGTCACCGGTGTCATGTTTTCGTAGAAGTGTGAAGTAAATAGCTTCGTCCATGTCTATCGCCTCTCTAGTAAACCTGAAATGGTGTCGTTGACCTCGTCGAGGTAAGTATGTTTTACAGTTGCAGCTTGCTTCATATGTACACCCTCATCGGTTATCGATGTTGGATTGAACAAATTTATGAGCCTAATGAGAAGAAAAACAAGAACCCAGATTGCTGCATTGGATTAAAAAAGGTGGAGGCCAAGTAGGATTAGTTTGTACTGAATAATGAAATAGGTGGAGGCCAAGTAGGATTTTCCGGAATGGTTTACATGTCACGGCTGATGTGGTGCAATGGGATTTCTTTCACGTCGGTCTTTGTTGGCGTGCTGTGTCAGCTTGGCCTTTATTATTCTTTCATCGTTATGAAAAACAAGCCACCACTATTATAATATATGGGGTATTTCATGGCTTTAGCTACACGCTGTGAAACAAACGTAGAGAGAGAGATGGAGTATTCCCCCTACACCTTTGTTGAATACCAATACATCCAATAAAAAAAATTTGTTCCATCGGCAACAATTAGTTGATCCAACGGGATGAGACATTAGATCCCTTAAACAAGGTTAGTAGTTTGAATCATAATGTTTTAATAGAGTAATTTGGTTAGAGGGTTGTCTCATAATGGATATATGCAGTATCCGATCCTGATTAATCGGACAATAGATTGGATACCGGTGATTATACCAAAAAAAACTATTTCTCCATCTTCTCTTTCAAGATAGTTAAGCTCTCTTGCTTGTTAGGTAAGTAAGGGTCAAATAGCTTGCAAATTCATTCAAATTAGAAAATGCTGAAATCTCCAACTTACTCTTAGATATAATATTTGAAGACTGCAACCTGAACAAAAATGCTTTAGAATTTGAAAAATCAGAGGGATGTTTTCCACATAATTACATCACAAGTGCTTACTACAATCCTAACAGCATTCCACTTATAATTATTTTACAGAATGTCTAATTAGGCATGGCTTACCAAACCAAGATAATATTTTGGCTGCTTGCTTCACCTATAAAAATACCAGCTGCAGACCCCATTGTTCCATGCACCAGCACCTAGTCTTCTTTTCCTTTTTCATTCTAATCTTAGCGTATCGAATCCTGCTCTATGGCTATCTCTCTTCGATTCATTCTGGTCCTTTTAGCCACTTTGTTTCTCACAACGGAGGCGTCGAGTTTCATCCATTCACGAGCAGCTTACTACCCGAACTCTGATGAACATGGAACAGATGGTAAGGGAATGCATACCTTGTATTGTGTTTTGTGTATAATACAGACATAAATGCTCACTGATTTTCTTTCATTGAATTGCAGTGGGTGCATGCGGTTTTGGTTCTTTCGGAGCAACGATAAACGGTGGAGATGTATCGGCAGTGTCCAATCTCTACCGTAATGGTGTTGGCTGTGGTGATTGCTACCAGGTACTAAAGGAAGACGTGCTGTGCCTGTGCATGTTATGAAACATAGCATAGATTCCCTTTCACATGCTTAAATAATATGTAACCTGCTAACATTGCCTATTCTGTCTTCTCTATAATAGGTGAGGTGTACCAACAGCCATTACTGCTCAGACAAAGGTGTGACCGTGGTTATAACCGATTCAGGCTCAGGCCCCAACACGGACTTTATCCTTAGCAGACGAGCCTTTGGTAAGATGGCTCAGACAAAAGATGCAGCTGCATCTCTATTAGCCCTCGGAGTTGTTGACATCGAATATAGGCGGTAAGACATCTCTACATCAAGGAACATGTACAAAGTAGTTTCTCAAGAACCTAAAATGTATACCATATAAACAAAATCATGGTTCTCTTACTCCATTCCTCCACTCTGTTTATCCAGTGTTGCTTGCAGCTACCCTAACAAAAACATTACAATCAAGATCGACGAGAACAGCAACTACCCTTATTATTTAGCATTTGTTCTATGGTATCAACAAGGGGATAAAGATATCACAGCTGTGCAGCTATGTGAGGTATTATGCTCTTTCTGACCATAAATTTCTGTTTAACAGAGCGAATGCCGAATAGAATGCTTACAAAAATGGAATACTTCTGATATCTGCAGACTCGAAACTTTGCGTGCAAGCTCTTGGATAGGAGCTATGGAGCGGTGTGGACAACCACTTCGCTGCCAAGCGGTCCCTTGTCTTTAAGGATATTATTGAGCGGAGGAGACGGAGATGAATCATGGATTGTTCCTGTTAATAACATACCAGAAAATTGGAAAGCTGGAGAGACATATGATACAGGAGTTCAAATTCATGTCTAGATAGTGGACCAGAGTAATTTATTTCTTTGTTTAACAACACAAATAAAAGAACAAGTATCTAGGGTTCTTCAAATATGTTCTTTCGGTATGTTTATTTGAAGTGAAATGAAATCTTTTATAGTCAGATATAAATAGCAAAGTAAGAGGACACAATTGGGTGATTATCTGAACTCTGCAGGCATAGTATCCTTAAGCCTGTCTGAATGTTCCACCAAACCATTCCATCTAAGTACTCCACTTTGAGTTCAATCTTGTAAGCTTTGATATTTTATCCGAGAACCATCCGCCCTCGAAAACCTTTCACCCATGCTTACATCCAGATAAATATCTCTAAGGTTTTCCCAGCATGTCATGCAGTCCATATACCAGGATCTTGTTATTTTCAACAAAAGATTGTATCCACATCCCTTATCAGGCCTACTCAAATTCATACATGCTACGGGAAGCATCGTTAGCCGGAAACTTTCCTCTTTCCATCATCCTATCAAACAAAATTAAAGCCTGGATGTCATACTTCTTTTCCCAAGTAAAAGTGATCAAATTTCATGCTTTAATGTGCAGACCTCTTGCTGCATATATATTGCAAAGAGCCATGTGGGCAGGTGCGTTCATTGGGTCCAGCTCAAGCAGTTTTGTTGCAGCGTGTTTAGCAATCTCAGAACCTGTCTCACTGAACCCACATATGCCAAGTAATACCCCCCAAATAGCACGGTCTGGTTCGAAAGGTAGACTCCTGACAAACTCTTCTGCTTTCCAAGACAAGACAATCCCATTCCGGTACAGGAATAAGCAAGTGATACAAAAGTCTCAGTATTAGGTCTTATTTCATAGTTATTCATTTCTACAAAAAAGCAACAGGGCTTGTTCATAGAATCTGTTCCAAGTAAACCCTCCAATCATGGCTGTCCAGGAAACAATATTCCTCTGAGACATTCTACAGAACAAACAATACCCTTCATTCACTTCACCAGCTCTGCAATAACCAGCTATCATACTATTCCAAGGAACCACATTCTGATCCTCCATTTCCTCGAACAAATCTCTAGCTTCTTTCATTCTACAGTTCTCAGCATATCCAGAAATCGTAGTGCTCAATGAAATTATATTATGGACCGGTTTAGCATCAAAAATCAACCTTGCCTCCTCCAAATCTCCATTCTTAATCAGCCCACCAATCATAGAATTCCATGACACAACATTCTTTCCAGGCATGTCATCGAAAAATCTTTTTCACTCACGAACTCTACCACTTTCCAATAACCCAAACAACATCGAAGCCCACGAAGTCATGTTCCTCTACGGCAGTGTCCGTTAACATAATAATATCGTACAGACAAATGTGTTGAATTAAAAAAAAAATGTTATATCAGACTATCAGTTAAAAATAAATTTATAAAATTATATAAAATATAAAATATTTTTTCTACTGATTTATCATTCTATCAAGTCCTTTAAAACTATCTACAGTTAGTTTTTATATAATATATATAATAAAAAAATTACTTTTACTTCTAGTATTATATTAAAAAATATCAAGTTTGGTTAAGCTGTTTAATTAGTCCTGGCACAGCTTACGCAATAGATGTTCCATTGGTTTTATCTTCTTGTAAAGGAAGTAATCTTCCTGTATTGCACAAATTCCACCAGCTTTTGTTTCTTAAATCTTAACCAAACACTCACTTTACCCTAAAATATATAATACTAACATGACAAGACTTACATTCATTAGATCAAGGTTAATATAACTTTTATATGGATAATTAGTATTAAAATTAGATAGTGTTATAATAATATTTTTAAAATAAATATTGAGGTTGGAACTCACAAAGTTAAAGTGGATGAACATTTATAGGGATTGATTTAAGTCGAGTTTTTGACTAATCTAACTTTGACCCTGATCCAATCTAACGTGTTGTGATTTATATTTTATAAGCTAAACTCTTAAACCCTAAACTATAATCCGTAATCCGTAAAATAAAAACAAATTATTTAGAATACACAGTAACACTCCTATTCCCATTTCTATTACTCAGCCATTAATTTCTGAAAGCTGCTCTCATTTCGTATTGGACTGCATGAACCGACATGGCAATGCCTCTTTGGTTTATATTTGAAAATCATTCATCAATCACACCTACTTTGCTTGGGGTGCAAGAAACAATTAGCTTAAAATATTTCCACAGGTTTCTTGGATGGATGAGTTAGCCCTTCAAGCTTCCTATAAATATCCACCCAAATCGGCAACAGCAGCAGCAGTCATTGATTAGAGCTAAAGGTCTTACTCAACAGTGATGGCTTCGAGAATCATAATCTCAGCTCTGGGTGTCCTTACGCTTCTTCTGTTGGTTGCCTCCACTTCCAATGCAGCCATTTCGTGCAGTGCTGTCATCAAGGACTTGAGACCCTGTGTGAATTATCTCGTGAACGGGACCGGAAAACCGCCGTCGACTTGTTGTGCTGGAGCATCTGCTCTGGCATCAGCGGCCTCGTCATCGGCTGACAAGAAGGCTGCTTGCGAGTGCATCAAGTCTGCAGCCAAGAACATGAATCCCAAAAACGACTTAGCTCAGGCTCTTCCTTCCAACTGTGGAATCAAATTGCCCGTCGCCATTTCACCGAACGTCGATTGCTCCAAGTACGTAATCCGCTGAAAATCTTTCTTAAAAAATGTTTTTCGTTTTCATATATTGATTCTCCCTCGGCGTTTCCTTTTTTCAGGGTTAGTTGAAAACTGGAGATGGTTTTGTATGGACATGCATGAAGCCATTAAAACTGGAATCCTGTCATGGTGTTTGGATTCCTTAGACGAATAAAGTTCGATGCTCATGCCATCGCCTATATTTTCTGTCACTTTTCTTGTTTTATGTATTTATATATGTGATCACGTTGTTTAAAATATTTTCTTATTTTACAATAAAAATCAAGCCACGAGACCTATAGCATATGGGAGATAGAAAATGAAATTTTTTATGTTAATATTATCATTAAAAATTAACGATCAATGACTATAATAAAAAAAATATAATGATAATGATGTTTTTATAAAAAAAATAATTTTATGATCAAAATAAAAGAAACTTTAATAATTTAATGACTATAAATGTAATTTACCCTATTTATATTTCAATGTTGAATTCTCCCCTGTGCGTGATGTTTACCACAAACACCAATTTATTTGTATTTAATACAAGTGTTAGTTTAATATTGTTTTTAGAAAGTAAGGTGAGAAAATAATTTTAAATTATTTGATTTAAAATAAAAATATTTAATAATATTATTATAAAAATAGTTTTAAAAAGTTAAAATATATATTTTAAATATTTTTTAAAATATAAAAAATTGATATATAAATAAAAAATATTAAAAAAAAAACACCCTGTGCTAATATTAATCATCATCCACCGTTTTCCATTTCTGTCCTGCTGGTCAGCTGTCGGTCAAAGTGACAAAGTGGGCCCAATCCGATCTGCCTAATTAATATTTAATACAACAAAAATCTAATGCAAATGTCGGTCGGTACACTCGTGTTTCAATCTAAATCTGAATAACAATTTTTGTAATTTTTATGTGACAAATCACCTTAATTAGACTCCTAATTAAATCTAAACTATTTAGTGTCGGCAAGAATACATGTCTCACTTAAATTAAGTGAAGTTAATAGAGTATTATATTCAGGGACGGTGAGATTTTTAATGGTCTCAGACATGTTATAAATCTTAAATATTTAGTAAAAAATATTTAAAAAATATATTAATATTATTTATAGTTTAAAAAATTAATTTAATGTAGAAAGTCTTACAAAAACTAAAAAACAATACTAACAGCCTAAGATTGGATCAAATTGAGCAGAGCACATCATCTCCTTCCTCAACTCGTCCAAACTCAGTTGAAGCTAACTCGGCAGGTGAGTCATGAGTTATATCATAATTTAACCTCTTTTATTTTGGTAAGAAAACAAAGGACACTCCTTCACTGTAAAGCTAATCTCTTTTATGATTAATCTTTACTTTCTCTCACTATAGTTAGTACCCTCCACTCATTTTGTACTACAGAGATCTAGACTCAGTTGTTCAACCAAAAGGGTTCTGCTTTGGAGCTTCTTTCTTCTGGGTATTTTCCTTTCATCCAAATTTCTTCATTTTATGCGACTTCCATTGTTCCTCTTTGTTCTGCATAGACCTGTCAAATGTTGTTTCTTTTAATTAATGGATCTATCTTGTTCAGTTTATATTCTGTTCCTTTTCTGTGTTTTCAGCTGAAAGATAATGTGAATTTGTTAAGATCAATTTGATAGAAATGCCTGCTGTTTAGTTGATTTCTGAGGGTTTATGGAGATTCATACTGAGATCTTTTGGTATTGCTATGGGGTTGTAAATCTTGGCTGATTCCAGTAGATCAGTAAGTGTAAAGGAACTTTTAGCTTGTAGGAAGTGCAGTGAGTTAGTCTAGGAGCTTTCAAAGGGGAAAAAGTAAAACTTTAGTTGTATTGCTAAGTTCTTGACTTGATTGGGTTTCACTGCTCTTTCTGTTAAAAGTTGCAAATGCTCAAAATTATACCTTATACACTTGGTTTTAAAAGGTGCCGCTCCGAAACACAAAAGGTCCATAGAGCCGAGGCGCTCGCCTTTCGTAGGCGAGGCCTATTTTTCCCTAAAAATTATAAATTAATTATATAGTATATTTTGTATATAAATACATTATAATTACATTTTATGTGTGTATGTGTCAATATATTGAGTCCATTCAAGTTTTGAAGATACCAAACTGTTGATAATGAGTTTCTCGTGAATTCCTTTGTTTTAGTTGGGTTTGATTATTTCGAAAAGTTATCAGCTACAAAGTTGAAACTTGAATTAATTAATGTATTTCTTATGTATATATCTGTTGTTTCTTGAGATTAGAATTGATCTAAACTCTAAGGATTTTGAGAATATAACATTTGTGCAATTGAAATTCTAGAATTATTTTCTTTTACATGTTGTGATATGCTTCTCTAACTTCGCCTTGTTTATCTGTGGAAAATAATTATATCCTAAACTTTTTCTTGCAGTTTCGCTTTGGGGAATTAGTCTAATCATGGTATCTAAGAACAATCCACCAGGCAACAAAAAACGAAGCCCGCTATCTATATTTGTTGTGATTGCTTTGTGCGGTTTCTTTTATATTCTGGGAGCATGGCAGAGAAGTGGTTTTGGCAAAGGAGATAGCATAGCATTGGAGGTGACCAAGCAGACAGACTGCAACATCTTGACAAATTTGAACTTTGAAACACATCACAATGATGTAGAGATTGTTGAGCCTTCCAAACCAAAAGCCCAAGTGTTTAAGCCATGCGATGTAAAATACACTGATTACACCCCTTGCCAAGAGCAAGACCGAGCAATGAAGTTTCCTAGGGATAACATGATTTACCGGGAAAGACACTGCCCTCCTCAAGAAGAAAAGCTACATTGTCTCATCCCAGCACCCAAAGGGTATATGACACCATTTGAATGGCCAAAGAGTCGTGACTATGTCCATTATGCTAATGTTCCTCATAAAAGCCTGACAGTTGAGAAGGCTGTTCAAAACTGGGTACAGTTTAAAGGGAACGTGTTTAAATTTCCAGGTGGAGGAACTATGTTCCCTCAAGGTGCAGATGCCTATATTGACGAGCTTGCATCAGTCATACCGATAGCAGACGGTTCTGTTAGAACAGCATTGGATACCGGTTGTGGAGTATGTTGTTTTCAAGAATCTGTTAGACAGTTTTTTAAAGAATTTATGATGCCATTATGCATGTTCTTTCTTCAGATTCAGGGGGGGGGGGGGAGGGGGGGAAGGTGGGAAGGATTGATGGTTGGAGGATGTTTAGTACTTTACAAAGCAGTTTACTTCTCGTTATTGTTTTTAAACTTATCCTATTTGAATCCCATAAAATAGTGTGAGTATGGTCTTTAGTCATTGGATATACCTTAGTGAGGGTATATTCAATCAGAGGGGCTAACTCTTTCGTTTTATAGAGAAAAACAATATATATCTGTGCCTCAAGCCCTCACATCATCTGAAAAAAGAGAATAGACATAGTCCTCACTTGATAAGGCCTCCCCATAGATCTTATGTCCCGTAGGAAGGGAATTGTTGGTTCATAGATTTAGGAGAATTAAGATCGTAGAAGTTGTTGCTGATGAATCTCCACTCTCTTATACGTTTTACTTTCATCATTTGTTACGTTTTTAGTAATCACAGATACTCTTTCTGCTATTGGAATTCTGTCTTATTGAACACAACCTGCCTATATAGAATACTCTTTTACGTCTTCGTGCTTACAATCATCATCAGAACGTATACTTTCGCATTTTTATTCAGTATAAACTACCTGCACTAAGACAGTCAACCTTACCGTAGGTTGCAAGTTGGGGTGCATACATGTTGAAGAGAAATGTTCTGGCTATGTCTTTTGCGCCTCGGGACAATCACGAAGCGCAGGTACAGTTTGCACTGGAGCGAGGTGTGCCTGCTGTTATTGGTGTTCTTGGATCTATAAATCTTCCATATCCATCAAGAGCATTTGATATGGCTCAGTGTTCTCGGTGCCTAATACCTTGGACTGCAAATGGTAAGTCGTAGTAATGAACATGCTAGCTATGAAATTGTGCAATACTTGTGTCCTCTTTCACCCCTCTTTTACAATATTAATTATCCAAGTATGGTTAGAGAACGGGATTAAATGATAAGAAAACATCGGACTTCAACAGTATCAGGAATTTGATAACCTTTCTACATGCGTTACCATGTTTATTCAGATGGGATGTACTTGATGGAAGTTGATAGAGTCCTAAGACCTGGTGGATACTGGGTCTTGTCTGGCCCTCCAATCAATTGGAAGACCTACTACCAAGTTTGGAAGCGATCTAAGGAAGATCTTAAGGCTGAGCAAAGAAAGATTGAAGAGTTAGCGGAACGTCTTTGCTGGGAGAAAAAATATGAGAAGGGAGATATTGCTATTTGGAGAAAAAAGGTTAATGACAAATCCTGCCGCAGGAATTCTGTCAATATGTGTAAACCAAGGGATGGGGATGATGTTTGGTGAGCTGACTTGTGCAACAGTTTCATTTATTTACATTTGCATTTTCTAATCAATATTGATTTGCCGGTCGATAAGAACTTTGCTGTTTCATCATTGCTTTAAAGCATCATTTCCACTCCTGGCTTGTTTATTCTCAAGTTATTCTGATTTTGTTTTGTATTGCCACTTAAATTCTTTCTTCTTTGGCTTGTTTTAGGTACAAGAACATGGAAACATGTGTAACTCCTTTCCCTAAGGTCAGTAGTGCAAGTGAAGTGGCAGGAGGGGAGTTGAAGAAATTCCCAGCTAGGCTTTTTGCCGTCCCTCCTCGGATATCCCAAGGACTTATTGAGGGGGTCTCGCCTGAATCTTACCAAGAGGACAATAAGCTTTGGAAGAAGCATGTAAATGCTTACAAAAGGATAAATAGATTGATCGGTACTACAAGATACAGAAACGTGATGGATATGAATGCTGGTCTTGGAGGATTTGCAGCCGCTTTGGAATCACCCAAGTCTTGGGTGATGAATGTGGTGCCCACAATTTCCAAGAATACCTTAGGTGTTGTCTATGAGAGAGGTCTCATTGGAATATATCATGACTGGTACGTCTCAATCGATCTACTATATGCTCCGTAACTATTCGGTTTCCTCTTTTTCTTCCTAAATGCAACGCCATTATTTATACATTGTGGAAAGTACACTTGATTGTAAGGCTTCTCTTAGAAAGTCTTCGTACATTCTCGGGGGAAATGACATAATTCATTAACAACCGGTTATGTTGGTCTTGTGACTTGTTATATAAATTACAATAAACTTTTAACTTATATCAACAAAGGCCTTTATCCACCGTGATACTGGTATCACCGAGATAAGTTCCAAATTAGCTAGTGACGGCTTGCGCCTTGAGGGCATTGGAGCTCATTGGCCGTATCATGTAACTTTAGAAACTTCGGAAATAAACCCACTGACTCGGTGACTTTTTCATTTCTTGTTGCAGGTGTGAAGGTTTCTCTACATACCCAAGAACGTATGACCTTATCCATGCTAATGGTGTCTTTAGCTTGTACCAAAACAAGTAAGTTTCTTATCCATCTTTTTCTAGTGTGCCATGTTTTTTTAGGAATCAAAGTAGTCAATGTCGTTCAATGTATAATTCAATACGCATCCACTGTAACCGTGTTAAATCATATAAGTCTTCTAAAATTAAATAATAGAAAGTCTTTTTATGCGCTATATACATTCGTCTGGAAATGACTATACAGGTGTAGCTTTGAAGACATCCTTCTGGAAATGGATCGCATTTTGCGCCCTGAAGGGTCTATTATCTTCCGGGATGAAGTTGATGTTCTAAACAAGGTGAGGAAAATTGCCGGAGGCATGAGATGGGACACCAAGATGAATGATCACGAGGACGGTCCCCTTGTGCCGGAGAAGATACTAGTTGCAGTTAAACAGTATTGGGTTGGTAGCAAAGGGAACAGCACCTCCGACGACGAATAAACCACACGAACAGGTTATTTATTTGGGGATAAAACAATCAAAAGGTAAGATTAAGATTTCAGCAGATGATGAACTTGATTCGTACTAAGGAACTGAAGAGTTCCAATCAACAACCCTCAAAAGGAGACCTAAGTTGCTACATTGTGTTATTCATTTAGAGAATATACACAATCATGTTAGCCTGGTAATTCCAGGTGTGATTCTGGTAAGAAATGGTGTATAACATTATTCGTGTAGCTGCCCGAATATCTTTTTTTTTGTTCGAACCAAAATAAATGACAATAACAATGCTATTTATGATAACCATTTTACATCTCTTCACATGCCTTCATTCGAATTCGATACTTGTTGAATGTTATCTTTTAAGAATAATTGTATGGACCAATTGGTTGACCTCGGATTCTGCTTCGAGTCACTTCAGGACCACGAGTATTCCACAAAGTCTGTTGATAAAAAGGGTTTATGCCACTGGAAAGAGACTTCTCATATGGTGCTAGCCTGCTAGGCAAAGCAAAATAGCATGAAAAGTTTCCCTGGTTCCCTTTGGCTAAACTGATGTACTGAACCATCAACACCACCCCACTTCACCTAAACACTGATTAAGTGACTAGTTATAAGTTCGATAACCTAATAGGTCTTCAGCTCCGGCCCCAGTTCTCGGTGGCCGACAACTCTACCGACCAGTTTACAAGCATAAAAATGGATAACCCATCTTTCATCTGTGTGAGCTGGTGAATATGATGGTCACTTTTTACTGTCTGTTGTTGCTCAAATGGCTAATGGTAGACCACTTCATGTCCTGCAGTAAAAACAAAAGCCAACTCACCTAAAGAGGTCTGTTTCATCGATTTATGATGAATGCAAATCTTCACATGATTTTACTGGGAATCAGCACTCTGATTTTGACCATGGATCTCTCTGCTCCAGCACACGTTGCACCCCCAAGGTTTCATGGTAAGTGAATGATTGATGAGCAGCAAGTTTCTTGCAAGAAGTTTCAACTGTGTTTTGTTATTAAACACCTACCACTTACTAATCTGAATCGAATTTTATAAAAATGGTGTTGTTTCCAATTGTTTAAAGTGGAAACAAAAGAGAGTTTTAATATTTCAGACAATCTTTTGACAAATGTCAGTTGTACAGTGTTGTGTCCATTCATGAAAGAGCCATTCCATTAGCGTCAAAACAGACATCATGCAACGATATCAATCTCCACTTTGACATTTGCAACAAATGTGTGGTCTTGGTTAAAACCCAGACATTATCAATATCATCGTCGTCTTCCTCTAAACCTGTGTGCTGTTGCCTGCCTATACCAGCTTCAACAGTGTCTGGTAATGACCCACTGCAACAGAAGAAATTTACCTCTTTTCTGGATAACAATTAAGGGGGCTGTTTCCCACTCACACTGTCGATCCTACGTGTGTGTTTTTCATCTTTGCTTGACCTTTCCGACCTTGGAAACGACACCTTGACACCATTGACAATGGGGTTCATCCCATAACTCACATGGCGAGTTGGAATCGTGAGTAAAGTGATTTGGTCGTTAATTATGTAACGATAACAAGTCAAATATTATGTTCTGTCAAGATTTAGACTTTATTTTTGGTTGAGACGGCAACGACGGTTTAAGGTCTAACGTTTATTATCTAAAGTTGAAACATTTAAAGATGAATAAACAGATGTTTAAAGTGAGAATCATATGAATAATCGAATGTTAAGTAATTATTGATGTTTATTTAATATTTAAAATACGATAAAAATAATTATTTTTGGAGAAAATTCAACCACAAACTAAATTTTAGTTATTAAATTCACCCTAAAATGTAAACGTGGCTGAAAATTGATGACAAAAAATTGTGTTCCTTAACAGTTTAATGTTTCGACAAATCAAATTCACATTCGCTCTTTACGTTGTTGAATAATATTAAATTTAAGTGTATGTGTTTAGAATTTAAGGTTTAGAGGTTAGGATAATATGATTAAGGATTTATGTTTTAATTTATAAATTTTAATTTTTTATATATAAACTCTTAAATAAAATCTTTAAACCCTAAAACTAAAATATGAAAACAAATATTCGTGTATGGAACAATTACTCGTATATACAATGATACGTAGGTATTGATAAGGTAATGATTCTCGTGAGCAAAAGAGATGTCACAAAGCGCACGTGATACTTTACCTTTATATATTAATCCTGTACAACTTAAGTCTTTAACGTTGGCGTGTGTTATTCCCTGTTAAAAATCTTTTGCCTATTAATCGTGTTTTTTATGTTTTTATTAAAAAAAATTAAAATTTAAATCTTAAACTTAATTTTTTATATTTTAATCCCTAAAAATATATCTTATCTCTAATTTCTTAAATCATAACTATAATTTCTAACCTTAAACTCTATACACGTCTCTTGTTAGATGAACCTCTTTTTAGAAGAGATAGATTAAGTCTCTATACGCATCTCTTGTTACTATCGTTTGATTCGTACACATTCATATAGCGTCGTATGTATCCAACTTAATACAATTCATACGCATCATTTGCGGTATAAAAATTCACTTATAAATTATTTAAAAACACATTACTGTAAAATAAGACGTTAACATTGATTAAAAATAATAAAATAACAAAATATAATTATAATCATCTCGTAGTATTAATCACAGACTAATTTAAAAATGAATCCATCACTATATAAGTAATCGTTACAATGGACAAACACCCCCTTATTACTAACCCGCATCATTAACAATTTCATTTCATTTAATCCAGAAACACGTTCTTCTCTTTAATTGAATGATTTTCAAAGTTTTCTGCAGATTATTATCCTTCACAATATCAAGCTTGATCTAATTTAACCACCTCTAACTCCCAATACTTTGAGCTTAATTAGAAAACCAATGCTTGGGCATGGATTCTCCACGATGAGTTGTTAATCATCATTTTATAGTTTGAAACACCTACGTACATGTTCTTCAGCATTGTTTGACCAGGATTAGATTACAAGGTTCTTCCCCCCCCCCCCCCCTACTTTTAAGAGCAATAAGAGAAAGAAAAATGGAGTTGTCTTTGGTGTGATGAAAAATATTCTTTCTTTTCCTTGAAGCATTGTTTGGTTGCTCTGGAAATGAAAGCAACACAAATATTAGCTCAAAACTTTATTCACCTAACTAGGAAGATAAAGCAGTTTTAAGATCCCAAATTCTTGGATTTAGCTCGAAACTTTAACAATTACATCTCCAAAGTCACATCAATGAATAAAAGAATCATATTTTTATTTTGGGGATAAAAAAGTTGTAGAAAAAGCTTGTATGATTTCATTTTTTATTTCTGCTGATTCTGTGGTCTACAACTGAGTAATAGCGACTGTACACTACACAAAAACTGACCACCTCTTCTCCCAAAGGCCACATTTTTATGTCTACATTTTTCTTCCCACTTCCCATTATTTTCAGCCTTTAAATCTTTCTATATGCTGCCAAAGATGGAAGAACTTGTAGTTGAAACAACAGAGACTTGAGAGAAGAGAAAATAAAAATCTACCCTATCTTCCCTAAATCTTGTTTATCCCCTAAATTACAGTCATTCTCCAACATCTTCCTGGGTTCCCAACTTCCCATCTTTTGGTTGTATTCATCTCTTATAGCATGCAACTTCCTTTTCAGACACTAAGAGAAGTGGGTCTTTCTTTCTTTTTCTTGCAAGAAATTTTGGCATATTTGATGTTTCTTCTTACCATGCATGAAATAATCTCACTTTCAAATGACCCCATGCTTTTTTATTCAATTTTCTTGGTTGTTGTTAGGCTATGTCTTGATGAGTTTTGAGTAGATCTTAAATGGGTTATTTTGTCTGCTTCTTGTCGTCCAAAAGATAAGATCTTTCTCTAATTCTCGTTTTTCGATTTGGTAAATGATCCACTCTCTGATATTGCATGCATAGTAATATCATCATGCATTAGAGGAAGATCTTATCTTTTTGCATTTGCAATGGGATTATTAGATCAAAGATAAAAACTTTACTTCATTGGAAAATTCTTGTGGTGGTTGCAGAGATTTCGATAAGCAGTAAATTGCAATACTTGTCGGTTGCCTAAGAAAGGATGCCAAATCAGCTATGGTTTGCACTGCAGATGATTTATCAGCATGGAAGGATTTTCCAAAGGGTCTCAAGGTCCTTGTTCTTGATGCAGACAACAATTCTGCTGCTGAGTTAAAATCAAAGCTTGAAGCAATGGACTATATTGGTTAGAATCCTTCCCTTTTTCCTAAATTAGAAGTCTTTAGTTTCTTTCTGTTTTCAAAGCATATTTGCTACCTGCTAGTCTGCTACATCCCCATTGCTTTAGATTAGTAGTTTTTGTTTTTTTATGGAAGTTTGCATTTGGATTGATAGAAGCTGTAAGTAGATCTTGGAAAATTTGTGGTCATGAGGTCTACAGAAAGGAATCAATTTGTTGCATTAGCTTGATTCTGCTCTAAATAGATATCCCCCTCCACATGAATGATTAAAGTAACAAATAACAAAAGGTAATTGTTTTTGTAGCTATGGATATTTTAATACTCGATTTGATGGGGGAAAAGGTATAAATCTTTCCCCCTTTTTATGGGGTGGGGCTGAAAGTTTGGGGTTTCTGAGTAAGGTTTGTTTGTAGAAAAATTTCTTTTAATAGTATATCAAATTTCAGACTTTAGCTGTTCTTGGATGCCTATTTCAGTCAGTTATGTTTCTCCCCCTTTAAAGATCTCCTGTTTTCAGTGAAATAAATTTTATGAAAAATAAAATACAGATGTGTATTCTTTATGGTTTACTTTTGCAAATGGTAATTAAATGTTTATGTTTATAATCTATTTTATAGTAATCTCATGGAGTTTATATTATCCTTTTCTACATATATATGTCTCTCTGAATGTATGAGAAAAGTTATTGTGCCTTTTGCAGTTTATACCTTCTGCAATGAAAACGAAGCTCTCTCGGCAGTTTCAAGTAGACCAGAAAGTTTCCATGTAGCCATTGTAGAGGTAATGAATGGATAGTAAAACATGGTGTTAGACCTACACCATGATCTTCAATAAGCTACTTTTGCTTTGTCATGTATAGTAATGGCTTTGCTTCTTTGGTCCTTCACATGCAACTTTATTACTAACAGTGTGTTGATGCAGGTTAGTGCAAACAATAACGATGGGAGTTTCAAGTTTCTTGAAACCGCGAAGGACTTGCCCACCATTAGTAAGTTTGAAAACTACACCTGCCTGGTTTTGCTGTAGATCTTCAAATTATATCTGTATGAAATACTGTTTAATCGCCCTGCACATGAACTTTTTTGGCATCTGTGATGGTAATCATGGTTGCTGAACATATTGTCTAGTTCCTAATGCTTTTGTGATTTTTTCATTTCAGTGACTTCAAACATTCATTGCATCAGCACCATGATGAAGTGCATAGCGGTAAGATTTATTCCAGAGTACCATACGCTGAGCACTTTTCATGTATTTTCTGCTGCGCATTGTGTTAAACCAAGTTGCGAATTCAAAATATTTTAGGCTCTTAACAGTCTTAATCTCTTCTTCTTCTTACTCTACCGCCTATAGGGTAACATTGGACTTTTCTGATGAAATTCAGTACTTTAAAGAACTTTTAAGTTCCATTGTATTAGTCATCCTGAATTGCTAATGCTTTTCCATCTTATTTTCAGCTTGGTGCTGTTGAGTTTCTTAGGAAACCGCTGTCTGAGGAGAAACTACGGAATATATGGCAACATGTGGTTCATAAGGTTGATCTGAATACTGCTTGAATTACATTTGAATATACATGTAAATGGTAACTAAGGTACTTTGTTATAGAAATTCTCATTTTATTAGTCTTTTACAGGCATTTAGTGTTGCAGGCAAAGACCTTTCTGAATCGTTAAAGCCTGTAAAAGAATCATTGGTTTCAATGTTGCATTTACAATTGGAAAGTGGAGAGCATAAGAATGAAGAATTGGGTAGAACCGAAGATAAAATTTTCATTCATGAAAATGACCTTGAACCATCAACAGCAAGTGATAAGTACTCAGCTCCTTCAACACCACAACTAGAGCAGGGAGGAAGGTTGTTAGCTGATGGAGATTGCCACGATCATACTAACTGCTCAACTGAAAAAGAGAGCTGCGAGCAGGATGGAGAATCCAAATCTGTCGAAATTACCAGTGACAATACAATTGCTGAAGTAACTGCACCAGTTGACCAACCTCAGGGACCAAGAGAGACAATAGTAAAAGAGGATGCTGACTTAGTTGATGGTACCAAGGGTGAGAATACATGGTACTCTCAAACACAAAACAAAGTAAATAACACAGATTCTGATGCTGTTGCTGAAAAACCCAATACAGTTTCTGGTATTCATAGTTCTTGTCCGAACAAAGCTAATCGGAAAAAAATGAAGGTAATATATATATATATAATTCATGCCTTGTCTTTTATTGGTAAAAATTCACAATCTTTTAGAAGAACATAACTGCATATCTTGCACTTGTCCAGAAGTCCTGCCACATTTTTGTCAGATACCAGCTTAGTAAACACGCCTAATTGAGAGCATTTGTTAATCACCAATCTACCATTACATGATAACACTGTTCCATCAAGTTTCTGTTCAAAACTGAAGTCTTAGGTGATTAGTTTTTGAGATTTTGAAACTCTTTGACATTCAGAAAGCCCTTCACCAGCCATCCTCTGACTTTACTTCCAGTTTGTTCATGTAGTTATTTGCTTTCATAACTTCTTCGGATTACACCACAAAGTTTTAGAGGAAGTATATCATTAACTTATGTTGTCTTTTTCTTCTTCTTTCTTTGTTACAATCCCTAAGATCAATTCTCGGGCTAATGCTTGCTCGTAATCAAGGAATATGTTGAAAGAAGTAGGTTGGATGGTTTATAGCTTAGAATCATCTATTGTGCTAGAATGTTTGCAATATTTCTCTTAATGTGTAATATCCCAACTTTTTTGGCACACAGACTTGAAAGAGTTCCCATCAAACTTTTATAATTTTATTGATTGATTTCGAAATTTGAACATTTATGATCAAGAACTTTTTTATATAATTATAAATTGGTGTAGAAATTTACTTTTGGGGGGTATGTATTCTCAGGTAGACTGGACTCCAGAACTCCACAAGAAATTTGTACAGGCAGTGGACCAACTAGGTATAGATCAAGCCATCCCTTCTCGAATACTAGAGCTAATGAAAGTAGAAAGCTTGACACGGCACAACGTTGCTAGTCATCTCCAGGTTGGTATCAGTTTTGCCTTTCTGATAAACATACAATCTGATTGTATAATTCGGTGCCTTTGATTCTGTGTAATGCACTGCTTGTTCCTGTTGAAAATTCATTTCTGGTTACAGTTTTGCTTCAAAAGAATGGTTTCCTTTGATATTCTAGCAAGCTTAGTAAATGTAGACACAAGAGAGTGTCCTTGTTCTTCAGCTTGAACACCGGTGAACAATTTTTTTACTTGAAGCTGAAAATGATTCGTCTGTTGTTTGTGAAGCAGAAATATAGAATGCATAGAAGACACATTTTGCCCAAGGAGGATGATCGAAGGTGGCCGCAGAGAGATCACTTGCAAAGGAGTTGTTATCCACATAAACCAATCATGGCCTTTCCACCACATTACTCAAATCATGTTGTCCCGGTTGGTCCACCCTATCCCATGTGGGGAACACCACCTCATCCATCCAGCATCCAGGCGTGGGGCTCGCATAGTTACCCCCCGTGGCAACCAACTGAAAGTTGGCATTGGAAGCCATACCCTGGGGTGAGTTTATCACTGTCTACAATTTCATTTTAACTACTTGGCTGACTCCATTAACCGGTACGTTACAGTGCATAGACAAACACATGAAATGCAACTACATAGAAATATGATCTTTTTTCTCTTCTTTTTTATGATTCAGGTGCATGCTGATGCATGGGGTTGTCCTGTTATGACCCCACCTCTAGGATATTGTTCTACATTCACTCAAGTGAGTACTTATTAACATACATAGAATGATCCTTTTAAGATATATCCATACACACTTATATATAAACCAAGTATATGAATGAATTTTAATATTTTTCTGGTATTGTGGTTGTTGCAAATATTCAGAATGCGTCTGTATTTCATTGTTCTGGTGCCATGGATAGCAGAAGTGTCATGCCTCAAAATTCTGTTGACCATCAGCCGGTAATCCATATTTCAATAAGCTTTTTAGTTCCGGCCAGTCCCGTTACATATGTTTAAACCCTACATTACCAAAAGAATGGTGCAGAGCGTCTTATTGCAGGATTATTGCACTTCTATTTTCACCATGATGACTGTGTATGTTTGAATTTCTTGTCAGGCGGAGGATGTAGTCGATAAGGTTGTGAAGGAAGCAATAAACAAGCCATGGTTACCTTTGCCTTTAGGCCTCAAGCCTCCTTCCACTGATAGTGTGCTGGCTGAGCTCTCTAGACAAGGCATCTCCACCATCCCTCCTCGCATCAATGGCCGTAATCTATCCTGATGTTGTGACCACCTTTTTTGCTGCACTTTGAACTATTTCGAGCTCCGATGATTCACTCATGAAAGTAGGAAAAGGAAAAGAATAAAAAGCATTTGCATACAGTGTGTGCGGACTGTTTCGAATGAACTATGAGTTCTATCACCAGGAGACCAATGTGTCTTTTCATTATATTTAAATAATCTCATTTGAGCTATTACGGATTCGATTGATCAAAGAACAATTATTGTTCTTGAAAGTTACGAGTTTAAACATCAATAACAATAACATAACGATTGAACTATCAATATCTAATAATTGAAAACCGTAACTCGTTCCAAAATAGTGGAGATCAATTTTATGGCGTCCCCTCACAGCTTTAGAAGAACGCAAGAAATGGGCATCAGGTCTCCAAGGTGATAGCATCATAATAAAATTATCAGACGCAAATTACCCATTAAATAGGAATTCATCAGTTGCCCAAAAGCAGAATCATGCTGGGAAAATGGTGGAAATGATAATAAATCTATGAATATTTTAAGAATGTAATCAAACACAAATATATGCAAAACCCTAATAAAATTGGTGATAACGGAATACAAAGAACGAAGCACAAGATCGGATTCAATCACATTGAAAGACTGAGCATCAGTTCTCCAAGGTGTTAGCATCAAGAAATACTAATTCAGACGCAAATTACCCATTGCAAATAGAGATTCATCACATGCTCAGGATATAATTTCGGTACAACAAAATCAAATCCCTAAAATAATTATCTAAAAAATCATGAAAAGAGAAGGAATCAAAAGCGATCAGAACCTGTCGGAACTTCAATGTAACATCAAATTGAATCAGTAAATTCAAAGAGCATTGAATTTCTATCATCACATCGCTTTTAATTCTTTCTCACTTGCTCGAATATTAAAAAAATCGAAGAAACTTCATTTCAACAAATTCAAAATAAAATGAGAAAGCTCAGAACTTCTTAGAGGGATTGTGCGACCGTCACTGGGAATTCCTCCGGTACACGTAATAATGTTCATCAGCGCTATTTCTCAACGTAAAAAGAAAAAAAAAATGGAAAATTCCGGAGACGGCTGTTTTCAGAAGCTCAGGTTTGGAGGAAGCAGAGTAGCGTAAAGGGTATTTGTACTGCAGGGTGAAATGAAACCCTAGGAAAGCCTTAGCAAATAGCAATGTGCGGCGGAATAACGAATTTCATAGCAGTAAACTTTTAGGGTAACAAAGGTCAAATTCGACATTTAGTCACTGTCCTATTAGTAGTTTTTAATGTAACTACTATATTTTAATTTGATCAATTTTAACCAAATACTTTTAGAATTTTAGAATTTTTTGTTTAGATTTTAAGTATTTCATGGAACATGTACAACCATTACAAATTTATTTATTTTTTATAATTTTTTTATATTTTATAAGAACTTTAATTCGATAGTTTCATATATTATGAGATTAAAGAATTTAAATATCATTTAAATATATAATTTTAACTTACAGCTAAATTTTTTTAAACCAAACAACCTAAAAAATTAAAATTATTTTTATCTTAGTTTTTAAAAACATGTCAAATTACCCAAATTAACACATAGAAGTTAACATCACCGATTAAATATGATCTATATTAGATAGATAATAAACATCTTACTATGCAAAAATTCTAGATCTGCTCTTTCGACTAAAATTAATTTTCAATAATTCTTACGTATTTTACCGTTAATCTTAATTATATGTTTTTTTTCATTCAACGATTAAAAAACGTATCAAACTTAAAGAATTTTACATACCGATAATCTTAATTATATGTTTTTTTCATCCAACGGTGAAAAAACGTGTAAAATTTAAAGAATTTTACATGGTGTAACTAGATATTTATCTGATATATATATATATATATGCACACAAAATATGATACTGTTCAAAAGCATGAGACATGAGATCTAAAGAATACACTTGGATGTTGTCTGAACGCCGGTTTGTACTTTGTTGACAATATAACTATTATTGAGTACAAAAGAACACTCCCAGAGGCCAGAACAAGACAAAGATATGGCAGAGCTTTTATTCCCAAGGAACCAATCAAGTTCTGAGACAGGGATCCAGGTTATGTTGATGTTTTAGTACACAACATCCAACTGGTACAAGGTAACTGGAAAATTATAACATAACTAAGTTGTTGATGTAATGAAGAATAAAAAAGGAAGATGATTTAGCCAATATAAGACCCATTGCCCGGATTCCCCATCCCATTGGGACTACAAGCCAGATTTGAATTTAAAACCGATTCCTATCTATGGTTCAGTATCCAGTTTTACCACTGGAGCCAAGGCATTCACTAGGTTGCACATGCAAACGTTTGAAGAAGAAAACATCTTTGGGTAATACCTTTCCGATCCGATTTCACTGAAAAATACTACTCACGGAACAATCATCGTGAATACGCCAAATGGTTTCACCCAATAGATTAGCCACGGAAAGAACCGTCAGCTGAGGGAAGTAGTTCTTCTCTGCTACTGGAAGTGTATTTGTAATGATCACTTCTTGGAAAATGCCACTTGATAGCCTCTCTATTGCAGGAGGGCTGCCATGAAAACCATACATATATCAGAAAAATGATATCGATGAAAAGGTTGATACATATGACGCACTTTTAACGAAGTTCAGACAATTAATTGAAGACCTGAAAACTGCATGAGTACAGCATGCATAAACTTCCCTCGCACCCTCTTGGTGTAGCAATTCTGCCCCCTTTGCAATCGTTCCTAGCACATATGGAAAGTTTTGTTAGTAAAAACATAAACCGAGTTTATAACATTTTCAAGGCAGCAAATAAAAATCAAGATGAAACTATCATTTCCGAAAGATGAGGGCAACAGAACTTTGCAGGAAAAAGATGTAATAGACACGGAATTTTTAGCCATCATTTAACCATTGCATACATCATGATAAGCAAAATTAATGCGTTCACTCACCAGCAGTGTCAATCATATCATCCACCATAACAGCAACTTTTCCCTTTACGTCACCAATAAGGTTCATTACCTGCAAAATAGAAGTTAGTCGTGGACTTAGAGACAATAAATAATGTAATAGCCGTAGAGCTAAAGCAAGAAATACAACACAAACTGAGATTTTAGACCAATTGGCAGCAGACATCAGTCTACATACAAGTCTGCAATATGTGGAGATCACATTACCTCAGCAACATTGTGTCCATGACGCCTTTTATCCACAATGGCTAAAGGTGCATCTGACAGTTTTTTTGCAAAAGCACGTGCTCTTGCTACTCCTCCAACATCAGGTGAAACCACTACCAAGTCATCAGAACAAATTCTCTTGCTGGCAAGATAATCAAGAATCACAGGCTACAGTCCACAGACAGTAAAAGGGCATACAAATTAGTAATCGCTTAGCCATCAACAGTAAACAACCATAAGTTTGAAGTTTTATAGCTGAATACCTGGCAGTGGACATGATCCACTGGAATATCAAAGTATCCCATTGACTGCCCAGAATGAAGGTCACAAGCAAGAACACGATTTGCACCAGCTTCAGTGATAAGATTTGCAACAAGTTTGGCTGCTATTGATTCTCTCCCTTGAGTCTGGAAACAAAATTACAGAGAGAATATAATTTAGTATCATACATTCAAAAGCTTAAGAAATTCATACCTTGGGGGGGTGGGGGACTGCAAAGCAAGGACATTGATGCAATCAACACAATTGATGCAGTTGGTATCTTAGTTGCAACAACTATTTCATCCCCTGTAATTCGTTACCAAATAGTCACATTTGAACTTACCTTTCTATCAGCTCGGGCATAACCAAAATAAGGAATCACCACAGTGATATTTTTGGCCGACGCTCTCCGGCAAGCATCTACCATTACGAGAAGCTCCATGAGATTCTCATTTGCAGGAGGGCATGTTGGTTGCACTAGATATACATCACATCCTCTAACACTCTCTTGCAGCTGAACATAAATTTCCCCATCGGCAAACCGCTTAATTTTGATCTTCCCCAGCTCCAGGCCCATGTACCATGCAATTTCCTGCAATAATAGAGCAACCAACAAATTGGGGGAATGTCATTCCAGCAGGCATAATATGAACAGCACATCGACTGGTTCAAATTAATTGAAAGTAACACCTGAGAAAGTGCAGGATTAGCAGTCCCAGAAAACACTTTGATCTTGGCACCATTTCTGTTAACAGTTGTCTCCATTCTAGACGACTCCAAGAACTTGGGCAGTGTCCTTTCATTAAGGATTGGAATCACTGGCTTCCCATTCCCAATATTCACTGGTTCAGCCATGTCACATTTCTAGTATTTTTCATCCATAAAAACAAAATCAGTCATATGAGTAAAACATTAACACTGCTCAAGAAACAAAAAAGGGCTTATAGATTTCCCCTTCTCCAGACACCCCAAGAGGCAAAAACTTGGCTTTTTCTGAGAAAACTTTATTTTACCGGGAAACAGTAGCGGACGAATCAAAAGAAAGCCGAAATTTTCAAGGAAAATAGGAAACGTTTCACTATCGATCTCATCATACACACGTGCGGCACATCACATAACAATAATACCAATACAAAACCAAATATTCAACCCCAACAGAGAAGAAACCGAATTATAATAATAGGAAAAAGAAAGCCGTCATTTAAAAATCAATAGATAAAATATAACCAAATTCAGCATCTTAAAGACGCCAAAAATGAAATCAAAGCATATATATAATAACAAATTTTGGCTTACGAAATTGTTGGAAGCGCAAGTACGAGAGCGAGACTCGTTGTAACTGACGCTTTTGTGGCCAAGAGAGCAACGTGCGAAGAGTGAAGACGAAGACGAAGACGACGACGACTTACAGGGCGAAAAAGTGGTCAAAGAAGCCATTCTTCTTTTCGTTAATATGTATTATTTTCTTCAGGAGATTAGGGTTGGATTCGCGGCGGTTCAGAAATTTAAGCGGCGGCGAAGGAGGTTCTGAATGAGTAAAGATGCGGTGGCAATTTTTTAAATATAAACGGCCGATAAAGTAATGCTGCGGTCCTCTTTTTTTTGTATTACTCCCCGCCCGGTCCCCACGTTTGGATTCCCACGCCACGGGCTATACGCTCTATCGTACTTTTAACAAAACCGAGTTATTATAACTCGGTTTTGTTAAAAGTTATATGAATTAAAATTATATTAATTTTTTTAAAAATTATATTAATTTTTTTAAAAATATATAATTAATATAATTATTTAATTTATTTTTATTTTTATTAAATATTTTAATATATAATTATTGTAATATAATTAAAATTAACTAATATTTATCAACATATTTTATTTTACCTACTTGTCAAAATGTTTTTTTTACTATATATATTTTTTTTATAATTCTTTCATTTTAACTAAATTTAATAGAATAAAATTCAAATCAAAATACTTAGAAATTGTTGTAAATTAAGTTAAAGGGACCAAATCATAAACTATTACGGAATTTACGTCCTTTTGAAAGGAATGGACAATAGATGGAGAGGTGGGGTCCACCTTTTTTATTGGGCTTCTGCCACGTATAAAAAGTGAAACTTCAATTGGGTTGTGGGTCCAGCTTTTTTAATTTGAATTCAGTTTAT
The DNA here is from genome assembly GCA_035048815.1 of Abelmoschus esculentus. Classification (NCBI taxonomy): domain Eukaryota; kingdom Viridiplantae; phylum Streptophyta; class Magnoliopsida; order Malvales; family Malvaceae; genus Abelmoschus; species Abelmoschus esculentus. The sequence continues at coordinate 2,761,452 of JAUCBN010000004.1, forward strand.
TGAAAAATAATAATAAATTATCCTATATTATTTGGATCGTTATTTAAATTTAAATTTATATTATTATTTTATTAAAAGAATATTTGTTAGAGTAAAAAGATTTTGTGGAAAGGAAAATTCCAGTCCACATTTTAGGCTAATTAATTCCTTTACGATGTGATGGCGACGTGGAAGAATTTCCTTGTCATGCTTTTATTTGAACAATTAATTTTAGCCCAAAAATTACGCTGTATATTTAATTTTAATAAATAAATATTTTAATAAAAAAAATTGTATAACACTTTAAAAATTATCACTTATCGTTTATTTATTTATTTTAAATTTTAATAATATAATTATTTTTTTTTACTTGGTCCCGACCCGATTTTATATATTAATAGAGCAGTGCCATGTTGAACCTTATCTTGTAAAATAATGACTTTGTTTTCTCGCTTGTTAGGCAAATGGATGGATGACCTTGAATAGCTTATCTCAATTCCTAGTTGCCATTAGGGATGGTCGTTTGACCCAGATACGTTCAGTTTCGACTTGACACGATTTAATTCAATAAAATTAGATCTTAAAATAGATTTAAATTAAATTAAATTAAATTAAATTTTTATTTTAAAATTTAAATTAGATTTGAACTCAGATATAAATATCGAAGTTTTCGATCGAGTATAGGTCCGATGAGAACCAACCTACCTAGTTTCCCCATTGAATTGGTGCCCGTCTCCCATGCCTATGTTGTTTTTCACATTTTTTTGTACGAGTGACTCACGCAACATGATTCGAGTTTTGTCGTAGTCAGGCAAACGCAGCCCTAAACTTATACAGTGTGATCAGCTTTCTTGTTTGACCCGTCCCATTGTTAAGTACTAGATTCGATGATCATGGTTAGCATGGGAGGGGTGTTCAATCGATCGGTTCAGTTAACTAATTGAACCGAATTTCTAAAATATCATTAACTGAATTTTTTTTATATTGACCGTTAATCGAATTAAATTTTTTGAAATTTTTTAACCGAATCGGAAAAAAACCCGGTTAAATTCGATCGGTTAACCAATTTTTTTAAAAAAATAGATAAATTACACAAATGATCACTAAATTATGTTAAAATATTTTTTAGGCACTGAACTTTCAAAAATTATAAAAAAATATTAGGCTTGTCGAATTATTATATTGATTCATCGTACGTTATAAATTATTAATAAATATTAAAAAATTTAATGATTATTTTTTAATTTAATAAATTTAATTATTATTTTATGTCAATTTTATAAAGTTTAATGACCCTTTTATAATTTTTAAAAGTTTAATGATCAAGAATAAATATATAAAACATATATAATATATAAAAAATTCGATTAATTAAACGATTTCGAACCGAATTAATCGATAACCGAAATTTCAAAAAATCATTAACCGATTCAATCTAAAATTAACCGGAAAAAAATTTGATTCGGTCGGTTAATTTGATTAACCAAAATTTTAAACACCCCTAAGATACTATGTAGGAAGAAAAAACGTGTTTTCATGCTTTTGGAGGTAGCTTAGGCGTCTTGAACACATTTGGTCACACATGAACACAATTGATTGGTTGATTGAGATGTTTTATTATTTTTAGATACAATAATTTATACAGGTACAATTCGATTATCCTCATGATTCGAATATAATAATATATTTCTTTATTCTCATTTAAGCTTCAATGATAAAACTTCACACGACATCATCCCCATAAGTAAAGATTTAATTATTTCACATACCATCAATTCAGATTTTTATAATTTTTAGTTTTTCTCGATCAAATTATCGCCCTTAACGATAGATTAATTTGGCTCACATAGCTAATATTTTTAACCTTTTTAATTAAAAATATTGGCATCAATTTTGATAACTCGTTGAATTTACAGTGACATTGTGTTTTATAAAGGTTCATTCTTGTGATAATTATTCGGATATGAACTATTTATATTTGCAATTACGATTGTAATTATATATGTACTTTTAACTTTAACTATAAAATTAAATATAATTTGAGTATAGTAAGAGGACTAAAAACATAAATACCAGTATGTGGAGGAGTCAATTATGTCAAATAAAAGTATATGGACTAATTTTTAGTTTGAGTACAGTAAGAGGACCAAAACTTCTAATTTTTGTTAACTATTTCAATTACATTGTAAAAGGGAGTCAATTATGCCAAATTATATTATAAGGACTAAATCTTCAAGTTGAGTACAGTAAGAGGACCAAAAACTGAATTTGACCTAGTTGTAAATAAAAACAAGAAATGTGTTGAGAGTGGGATTTGAACCCACGCCCTTTCGGACCAGAACCTTAATCTGGCGCCTTAGACCAACTCGGCTCTCTCAGATTTGCTTGGCAAGACCAACATGTTTAAAGTTGTGATTAATTGTCCTTAATTACTCGGGGGCGAGCAAAACTCGACTCGTTTTGATTCGATTCGTTTTAAAAAAATTTAAAATAAAATTCGAGTTGTTAAATGAAAATTTGAATAACTCAAAAATTTTAATAATTAAAGGATTAATTTTTAAGTTTGAGACGAGTCTATTAATTTTTTATGATATATACATTGATATATAAAAATATAAAGAAATATTGTTACATACGAAAATATATATACATATCTTATATGATTAGATAAAGTCGTTTAAATTGGAATCAAATCATACTATAACATGATAAATAATTACAATTAAATATTTATAGGAATTCGAAAATTTGACTCGAACTGAAAAAATTTTAAATAAAATTTGAGTTGTAAAATGAAACTCAAAATTTTTTAACTCGACTCGATCGAATACTCACCCTAATCGGAATTCACCAGTGCTATATCTTACACCTAGGGGAACCAATTTGCCTGATTTTGAAATTGATAGGAGCTAAGCAGTCTTTTTACCTTTTCTTTTACAAGTTGGTTTTGTCGGGTGGGGATTATTCATTATCTAGGAAAGTTTCAAGCTTTCAGCCAAGAGAAGTCTCCCAAGGAGATGACTTTGAGAAACCCACAAAAAGCAAAAGATTAAAGCTTTGAAGAAACTCTCCTACAAATGATACCCATTACTCATCAGATAATGATATGAAAATGGAAGAGATTGTAGAAGAAACCAATGGAAAACATGAAAAGATGGTGGAAATTACTCTCAAAACCATTGGCTCTGCTTCTTCTTCTCCCCTTCAAGTCCCTTCTTTCGTCAGAGTACGTTTCACTCTGTTGATTTCTATGTATTTCATGTTTATTTATGTTTTGGTTATGATCTTACAAAATCAATGTCTTTTTTAAACATCAATTATAACGGCTGAGATAAGATTATGGGAATTGAATTTATATCTTTGAAACATTGAAGCAATTGTTATTTGATTTCGATTGTAGCTTGAACAAAGTTAGTTGATTCAATTATATAGTCATGTATGTTCTGGTCTCTGGGTCAAATTGAGAATTAGTTTACACTTCAGTTCTCATAATGGAAAGAGAATCTTGGAATGGATATCAATATTTCAAAAAAAAAAATGATGGATTTTGAGTTCTTGTGGATGTACCTTGAACATTAAGGTCCATAGAGCCTTCATGGTCTTTGATCATTTTCTTTTTACTTTTCCAGTGTAGAGTCTTACTGTTTTTTCTCTTCTTCAATCTACAATGTTCCCTGTTTCCTACGCATTGAAAAAAATATAAATGGTGAAATTTGTGGTACCATTATCCTTGTCTATGAGGTGCTTGTATTTTTACCAAAATCGGGTTTTTGATTTGAGAACATTGATAGCTGGGGAGAATCGTTTACGGGTAGAGAATTTGAAACTAATATTGAGAGGGAAGGTGTTGCAAGATCGCGAAGATGACGATGGCATTTGCATTCAACTCAATGATGGTGGTATATATCTTGGTTTTAATTTTTTACCACTAGTTTGCTTTCACTGTATACAAGGGGGAAGGAATTAGTTTCATTCCAAGTTCCTCATTTCTTGCCTATTGCAACCCTGTCGTTTTTCTCTTGACATCCTAGGGATCTATAAATTTCATTTTTATGGTCCTTGTTAATGTTAGCTATTGTCATGTATGCACAGGCTGTGTTCCAATTTTCTATATCTAGATTCTCTCATTGTTGCTGTCAAATCAGAGGCACCTACCGGACTTGATATTCATGACGGCGAGGAAGGCCTGGTATGACTGAATTCAGCTTCCACAACCAACAATTCATTGGAAAAAGAAGCTTTACTCGTTTTTACGTCATAGATCGAAGCTTCCTGGTGAGAATCAACTTGAATTGAGCTGTTGCTCTTTTTCCTAGTGTTCACCTGTTGACCATGTCTTTTTGTAGATATCCGTTTGATAGCAATTTTTCCGACTCTCAAGGCATGGCTTATTATTTTACGGTTCGTACCGGCACATGTTGCTCACAAGTCGCAAATGGGATCTTGGACCATTATATGTAAGTATGCTTTTGTCTCTTCAATACTGCTTCTTACATATGTTGGATGTATCCTCTTTTCACTTGTTGGGAAGTGGGGCTATATGAACAAGTTCTCTTTTCCAATATCTTTGAATCTCCACAAGACATTGAGGAATGCCGGACTGTGTTTTTTCTTCCTCGATGCCATAGAAAAACAGATGGTTATTGATGTCGTTTTCTTTTAGAGACTCGTCATCCTTTGGTTGTCGTAATTTTAATAGATTAGATTATTTTCAGTGTATAACGTATGGATACGATAATAACTAATAAACTGTCACGGGACTCCGATACATGTTCCCGTGGTAAAGTTGACAACTTGGTATGGATCCAGGTTGGTGATTGCCCTGATATTTACAGTGCATATTCCATCTTCAATGAAGATTTTAGAGAGCTTCCTGGGACCATGAACGCAGATGCCATCGATACAGATATCAGGACAGGTCATGTAACCCCTAAAATTTAACCTAATTTCTTAGTTTATAAGTTAGGGTTTACTGTTTGAAAACTTGCTTCGCAAACTAGGGTTTTTACAAAATTAAATATTTTATTCGGATAAATTATTAAATAAAACTAATAATTTAAAAATACTGAAAATATAACATTTAAATATACAGAGTTCAACCTGTCGATGATAAACATAAATAATTCATAAAATCCAAGAAAAGTCCAGAGTTCTTAATACATAATTAATGTCCAAATAAAACTCATAATCTGGAAAATAAGTCCGTAAAACATACTATAATAATAATCTGGATCAGGATCCTCCAAGTACCGTACCGAGCCTAAGACAGAGATCTGTAACAAGAAGCTGAGAGGGTATAAGCTTGGGAGCTTAGTGTGTCTCTAGAACAGATATCAGAATTTCAGAACAGAATATGCAGAAGATGCAGAGTATGCATGATATGCACCCATCTCCGAACACCACAGAAGAGTAGGTCCCCAGACCACTCTAACACCATCACACCAACAGAAGTGGTATCTCGACCCGTAGGTGGAGCCACTGAACAGAAGTGATAAATCACTAACTTCCCCGTACACATATAGTCCAATCAGATGCAATGTTATATGCAAATACAGAATCAGAATGCATGCCTAAATATCTTACAGAAGGCATACATGACAGATATCAGAATCAGAAATGATATTTCAGAATGATACATGATCATACGGATTTAACAGGAATCGAATATACAAGATCACAGAATTTAACAGGACTGACGGGAGAGAACACACCTGTATCAGAAGACTCAACGTCGACTCTGACGTCTACTGGACTCGGCTCTACCACTAGGTTGAGCAGGCGTAGAGTCTACAATTAACAGAATACGTTAGACATCCTACTATGCCACTAAACCGAAAAGTATACTAATCAGAATTAAATTGTTACTCACGCGAAGGTCCCGAATGCGGATGAATAGGACAGCGTACAGGAGGAGGAGGAGGAAGATGCTCGGGGTCGGAATCCACGTCACCTGAAGCAAACAGAAACTGATTCAGAAACCTTTACAGATAACTTCCAGATAACTGATTGAACTTAAAAGCCCCAAAAACGACACTTCGAGTTCGAATTTGGAAAAACGGACAGCGCCATTGGAATCAGGACGTCGAAAAACATAAAGTGGGACCGGGTTGAAAAAGTCAACGCTGACGTCAGCAGATGACGTCAGCATTGGTCAACGCTGACGTCAGCAGATGACGTCATCAGTCAATGCTGACGTCAGCAGATGACGTCATCAGTCAACGCTGACGTCAGCAGATGACGTCATCAGTCAACGCTGACGTCAGCAGATGACGTCATCAGTCAACGCTGACGTCAGCAGATGACGTCAGCATGACGTCAGCGGGTCATGGGTCGGGTCAGACGGGTCGGTTTTCGGGTCGGACGGGTCGGATTTCGGGTCGGGTCGGATCGGGTCTGGGCTGGGCCGGATTCGGGTCTGGGCTGGGCCGGATTCGGGTCTGTTTGGTTCCCAGGAAAATCTGGGAATTTTCCAGATTTTCCCGAGAAAATCTGGGTTTTCCAGATTTTCCCGGGAAAATCTGGAAAAATTCCAGAATTTTCCCGGTTCCCAAACACCCATTTTTTTCGAATAAAACCCCCCAAAACGACTCGATCCAACCTTCTTTCGATCCGAAATTAAACCTTAAACGATTTAAATCCTTCCAACACTGAAAAATCGAATCAAAAACACCCTTAAATCCTTAAATCCGAAATCAAGACTTTCTTAAACCAAACTTTTAACTCAACAAACAACCCCCACATCCATCAGATTCGAAACCACTCAATAAACTTATTTGGATTCAAACTTAAACGGAACCAAAATAAAAATACACCCTTATAACACTACAAAACCGAATCTAAAGGAAGCAAAACAGAGATCGAACCCTTACCAAAAGCTTACCGAAACTTAACCAAACCGATCGGAAGAAAGAGAGAAAGTCAACGGTGGGCAGGTGAGGGAAAAAATATTAGAAAGAAGATATGGTTTTAGATCTGAAATGATTTCCCCCAATTATTCAATCCTATATATATATCGAATATAATTATTATTATATTCGAACGGGTATAAGATAAATACCAGGGGAGGGGTTTTAATTCATAAGAGCTCTTTAGCTCAGATGGCTGGGTAACCAGTCAAACATACTAAGGGTTGTGGGTTCGACACCCCACAACCTCAATTTCAAATTTTTTTTTTTTTCTTTTAAGTTTTGGGTTATTACAACTCTCCCCCCCTTATAGAAATTTCGTCCTCGAAATTTACCTGGATCAAATAGATGCGGATACTGGGCCTTGATAACAGACTTGGGCTCCCACGTAGCCTCATCAAGACCTCGATTGCGCCAAAGAACTTTAACCATCTTAATGGTTTTCCTCCGAAGAACTCTCTGGTCCTGATCAATAATCTCGACGGGCTCCTCCTCATAACACAGATCTGGTCGAATCTCAAAATCCTCCACAGACAGAACATGAGACGGATCTGCTCGATAACGTCTCAGTACAGAAACATGGAACACATCATGGATACGCTTAAGCTCCGGTGGTAGCTCAAGCTGATAAGCTACTGGTCCAACACGTCTGATAATACGGTAGGGTCCAATATAACGGGGACTGAGTTTACCCTTACGGTCAAAACGTAGTACCTTCCTCCAAGGAGATACTTTCAGGAACACCTCGTCACCAACCTCAAACTCTAGATCCTTACGCCTCAAATCCGCGTAAGACTTCTGTCGGTCAAAAGCGGCTTTAAGCCGATCCCGAATCAATCTAACAGTCTCCTCAGCCTCATGTACAAGATCTGGACCCAATAGACGGTGCTCATTGAGTTCAGTCCATCCAATCGGAGTGCGACACTTACGTCCGTACAGAGCCTCATAAGGTGCCATTTTAATACTGGCCTGATAACTGTTATTGTATGCAAACTCGGCCAATGGTAAGAAATCCTCCCAACTGCCTCTGAAATCCAGAATACATCCTCTCAACATATCCTCGAGGATCTGAATCACACGCTCAGACTGACCATCGGTCTGTGGGTGATAAGCAGTACTGAAGTTCAATCTAGTGCCTAGAGTAGAATGCAGAGATCCCCAGAACTTTGACGTAAATCGCGGATCCCGATCAGAAATAATAGACAAAGGCACACCATGCAGCCGGACGATTTCAGAGATGTATAACCGAGCCAACTTACTCAGAGGGTAAGTGGTCTTGACAGGAATGAAGTGAGCAGATTTGGTCAATCGATCCACGATGACCCAAACAGAATCCTTCTTTGACGGAGTCAAAGGCAAACCACTGACAAAATCCATGGTTACACGCTCCCATTTCCACTGAGGAATCTCTATACGCTGAAGAAGTCCAGATGGACGCTGATGCTCTGCTTTAACTTTCTGACAAGTTAAGCACTTAGACACAAAGCTGACTACGTCTCGCTTGAGACCTTTCCACCAGTACTTTTCCCGGAGATTCTTATACATCTTGTCACCACCAGGATGCATAGAATACGGACTATCATGAGCTTCTCGTAGAATTACCTGTTTTAGCTCAGATTTTCTCGGAACACAAAGTCGACTCCGGAAATATAAAACACCATCCTGGTTCAGAGAAAAGTCCTGAGAAGTTCCCTCCTGAACTTCTGCAATTCGGTGAGCCAAGTACGGATCATTAGGCTGCTCAGCCTGAATCTCAGATATCAGAGTAGGAACAACACGGAGCTCTGCTAACAGACTGCCATCCTCAAACAGACTCATCCGAGCAAACAGAGCTCTCAGATCAGAAATGGCGTTGCGACTCAAAGCATCCGCAACGACATTAGCTTTACCAGGGTGATAATCAATCTCACAGTCATAGTCTTTTAGAAGCTCTAACCAGCGTCGCTGTCTCAGATTAAGCTCCTTCTGGGTGAGAAGGTACTTAAGACTCTTATGATCAGTGAAGATGTAACACTTCTCTCCATAGAGATAGTGTCTCCAGATTTTCAGGGCAAAGATCACTGCTGCCAACTCCAGATCGTGGGTAGGGTAATTACGCTCATGCGATTTCAACTGTCGAGACGCATAAGCCACTACCTTCCCATCCTGCATCAGAACACAGCCCAAACCGGTGTACGAGGCATCACTGTAAACAGTATAGGGTTTCCCTGACTCTGGCTGTATCAGAACCGGTGCTTGAGTCAGAACCGACTTGAGTTTCTCAAAACTCTCCTTCTGAGCCTCAGACCAAGAAAACGGAACATCCTTCCTCAGAAGCTTAGTTAACGGAGCAGCAATAGACGAGAAACCCTCTACAAATCTCCGATAGTAACCAGCCAATCCCAGAAAACTACGAACCTCTGTCACATTCTTCGGTTGCTTCCAACACATAATGGCCTCAATTTTCGTCGGGTCAACCTGAATACCCTTAACTGATACCACGTGTCCCAGAAAAACAACTTCAGAAAGCCAGAACTCACATTTGCTAAACTTGGCATATAGCTGTTTCTCCCTCAGGGTCTGCAACACTATACGGAGATGTCGCTCATGCTCATCCTCAGACTTGGAATAAACCAGAATATCATCTATAAAAACCACAACAAACTGATCCAAGTAGGGTTGAAACACCCTATTCATCATGTCCATGAATGCTGCAGGGGCATTCGTAAGACCAAAGGGCATTACCAGAAACTCGTAATGACCATAACGAGTACGGAAAGCTGTTTTGAAAACATCAGAATCCTTAACCTTGAGCTGGTAATAACCTGACCTCAGGTCTATCTTAGAGAAAACAGTAGCTCCGCGGAACTGATCAAATAGATCGTCGATGCGGGGAAGGGGGTACTTATTCTTGATGGTCAACTTGTTCAACTTCCGGTAGTCAATACACAGACGCAGAGAGCCATCTTTCTTTTTAACAAACAGAACAGGGGCTCCCCACGGAGAAACACTGTGTCGTATGAAACCTCTATCCAGAAGTTCCTGTAGCTGAACCTTAAGCTCCTTAAGCTCCCTCGGAGCCATCCGATATGGTGCCATAGACACTGGAGTAGTCCCCGGATACAACTCAATACCGAACTCCACCTCATCACGCTTAGGGGGTACTCCGGGTAGCTCTTCTGGAAAAACATCAGGAAATTCACACACCACCCGGATCTTATCCATTCCAGAATCAGATTGCCTTGGGTCAAGGATGTAGGCAAGATAGGTTATAGACCCTTTCCTGATCATCTTCTCGACCTTCAGAGCAGAAATAATATTGGACAGAAACCCTCTACGTTCACCGATAAGAGTTACCTCTCGGTTATCAGGAGTTCTCAGAGTTGCCCTTTTTCGCTCACAGTCAAGAGTGACTCGGTGAGCAGTCAACCAATCCATCCCCAGAATCAAGTCAAAATCCACAAATGGCAGTTGCATCAGATTAGCAGGAAAAACTTCCCCTTGGACCTCAAGGGGACAATTCCTGTAGACTTTGGTAACCTCCACAGGGTGACCTACAGGACTATAAACTGAGACAGATCTACCCGTATTTTCTACTGGAATTTTCAGATACCCCGATACAGAACTAGAGACATATGAATGTGTCGATCCAATATCCAAAAGTGCAAATAAAGAAACGGCATGTATAGTAAAAGTACCAGCAATGACGTCTGGCTCATCCCGGTCCTCCTGTCTCCTCGTAGCATAAATTAATCCTGCCTGAGATCCCCCTGAACGAGCAGCTCCCCTGAAATGACTGGGTCGGCCTCTGCTACCAGTACCAGATGTTGTCGGTCTATTCTGTCCTCTTCCCCCAGCTGGGGTCTGGACTGATGCCTGAGATTGCCCCGGAGTATAACCAGACTGTGGAACGACAGGACAGTCTCTGAGACGGTGATCAAGAGATCCACATCGGAAACAGGCTCCACTCCGCATGCGACACTCTCCTGGGTGCCATTTCTTACAGAAAGTACACTGAGGTACTGCTCGGGTACTAGTGGATCCAGCTCCACTAGCAGTAGGGACAGCTGATACTGCGGGTCTAGACCGTGTCGAACTCTGAGGCTCATACTCATCGCGGCCTCTCTTCCGGGACTGAAAACCCTGGCTGTACTGAGCAGGTGCGGCAGACTGTCGTCTACCTCTATCCTGACCTTGGGATTCCATCTGAATCCTCAAAACCTCATTACGCTCGGCTGTCCTAGCACGCCGAGTGATCATCTTGTACTCCGTATCATGATGTGTGGCAACTGCAATCTTCAGTGGTACCCGGAGTCCTTTCAGAAAGTGATCACACTTTTGTTTCTCAGTGGAAACAATACCAGGGGCATACTGGAGCAGTCTCAGGAACTCTATCTCATAATCCTTAACAGACATGTCATTCTGCTGCAGGTTCAGAAAATCCTCTCTGCATTTAGCCAAGTATTCAGGGCCCACATACCGATCTTCAAAACTCTGTCTGAAGAATTCCCAGTTGATCTTCTCTGAAGCAGTAACCTTCTCTTCTGCCTCCCACCAGTTCAGGGCCTCTCCCTGAAGTAAAGATATAGCAGCCCTCAGTTTCCTATCAGAGGGGTATTCCATCTCGACGAACAGACGCTGAAGTTTCTTCAGCCAGTACTCTGCATCGGCTGGATCAGTACCGGTCTTGCCATCAAACATGGTCATCCCGGCAGCTAGAAGCTCAGTAGATATGGGTTTCCTGGAACCCTCATTCTGTCGCAGATATCTGAGTAACTCCCTCTGAACAGTCACGGAATCTAAACCGACAGTCTCACTGTCATCAGGCATATACGGTCCCTCACTCTGGACCGGCTGATCAACCTCGGCTTGCTGCGCCTCGGTCTGAATCTCAGGCTGAACCTCCTCTCCTAAATCCTGGGCCAGACTCTGATCCTGTGGCGGATCCACAGGAGGTGGAACACCACTAGAAGATGCAACAGATCGACCTCGGCCGCGGCCTCGGCCACGACCTCTACCGGTCGCTAAACGGGTACTTCGTCGCGGTGGCATAGTAAGGAATCTACAGAAAGACAGACAGAATCCTACATTAGAATCGGTACTTGGAGTAATATTCAAAAATATTTCAGAAAACTTAAAATACGAGTCAAAACAGAAATCCAGATTTTCAGTTAATTTGACAAAACATTTTCAGATCAGAAATCATTTCGAATTTCACAGTCCGAGGGTTGAACTTGGCTCTGATACCACTAAATGTAACCCCTAAAATTTAACCTAATTTCTTAGTTTATAAGTTAGGGTTTACTGTTTGAAAACTTGCTTCGCAAACTAGGGTTTTTACAAAATTAAATATTTTATTCGGATAAATTATTAAATAAAACTAATAATTTAAAAATACTGAAAATATAACATTTAAATATACAGAGTTCAACCTGTCGATGATAAACATAAATAATTCATAAAATCCAAGAAAAGTCCAGAGTTCTTAATACATAATTAATGTCCAAATAAAACTCATAATCTGGAAAATAAGTCCGTAAAACATACTATAATAATAATCTGGATCAGGATCCTCCAAGTACCGTACCGAGCCTAAGACAGAGATCTGTAACAAGAAGCTGAGAGGGTATAAGCTTGGGAGCTTAGTGTGTCTCTAGAACAGATATCAGAATTTCAGAACAGAATATGCAGAAGATGCAGAGTATGCATGATATGCACCCATCTCCGAACACCACAGAAGAGTAGGTCCCCAGACCACTCTAACACCATCACACCAACAGAAGTGGTATCTCGACCCGTAGGTGGAGCCACTGAACAGAAGTGATAAATCACTAACTTCCCCGTACACATATAGTCCAATCAGATGCAATGTTATATGCAAATACAGAATCAGAATGCATGCCTAAATATCTTACAGAAGGCATACATGACAGATATCAGAATCAGAAATGATATTTCAGAATGATACATGATCATACGGATTTAACAGGAATCGAATATACAAGATCACAGAATTTAACAGGACTGACGGGAGAGAACACACCTGTATCAGAAGACTCAACGTCGACTCTGACGTCTACTGGACTCGGCTCTACCACTAGGTTGAGCAGGCGTAGAGTCTACAATTAACAGAATACGTTAGACATCCTACTATGCCACTAAACCGAAAAGTATACTAATCAGAATTAAATTGTTACTCACGCGAAGGTCCCGAATGCGGATGAATAGGACAGCGTACAGGAGGAGGAGGAGGAAGATGCTCGGGGTCGGAATCCACGTCACCTGAAGCAAACAGAAACTGATTCAGAAACCTTTACAGATAACTTCCAGATAACTGATTGAACTTAAAAGCCCCAAAAACGACACTTCGAGTTCGAATTTGGAAAAACGGACAGCGCCATTGGAATCAGGACGTCGAAAAACATAAAGTGGGACCGGGTTGAAAAAGTCAACGCTGACGTCAGCAGATGACGTCAGCATTGGTCAACGCTGACGTCAGCAGATGACGTCATCAGTCAATGCTGACGTCAGCAGATGACGTCATTAGTCAACGCTGACGTCAGCAGATGACGTCATCAGTCAACGCTGACGTCAGCAGATGACGTCATCAGTCAACGCTGACGTCAGCAGATGACGTCAGCATGACGTCAGCGGGTCATGGGTCGGGTCAGACGGGTCGGTTTTCGGGTCGGACGGGTCGGACGGGTCGGATTTCGGGTCGGGTCGGATCGGGTCTGGGCTGGGCCGGATTCGGGTCTGGGCTGGGCCGGATTCGGGTCTGTTTGGTTCCCAGGAAAATCTGGGAATTTTCCAGATTTTCCCGAGAAAATCTGGGTTTTCCAGATTTTCCCGGGAAAATCTGGAAAAATTCCAGAATTTTCCCGGTTCCCAAACACCCATTTTTTTCGAATAAAACCCCCCAAAACGACTCGATCCAACCTTCTTTCGATCCGAAATTAAACCTTAAACGATTTAAATCCTTCCAACACTGAAAAATCGAATCAAAAACACCCTTAAATCCTTAAATCCGAAATCAAGACTTTCTTAAACCAAACTTTTAACTCAACAAACAACCCCCACATCCATCAGATTCGAAACCACTCAATAAACTTATTTGGATTCAAACTTAAACGGAACCAAAATAAAAATACACCCTTATAACACTACAAAACCGAATCTAAAGGAAGCAAAACAGAGATCGAACCCTTACCAAAAGCTTACCGAAACTTAACCAAACCGATCGGAAGAAAGAGAGAAAGTCAACGGTGGGCAGGTGAGGGAAAAAATATTAGAAAGAAGATATGGTTTTAGATCTGAAATGATTTCCCCCAATTATTCAATCCTATATATATATCGAATATAATTATTATTATATTCGAACGGGTATAAGATAAATACCAGGGGAGGGGTTTTAATTCATAAGAGCTCTTTAGCTCAGATGGCTGGGTAACCAGTCAAACATACTAACACCCCACAACCTCAATTTCAAATTTTTTTTTTTTTCTTTTAAGTTTTGGGTTATTACAGGTCAGTTTTCGAGCCAGATTCACACCCTGTGGGGTTATCGAAAACATTACGTTGCATATTTGTGAACCAATCTATCTTATAGCAATACCAATTAGTCAGCAATGAGTTGTAAGTTGTGCTGCAAGACATTTCTAGTCTCCAGCGTTCTGATGTCATGCGAATAAACCTGATTCAACAACGGTGTTGAAACCGCGTACCGAACCTATCGAATGCATATTTGTTTCTTCAGAGGGTGTTCAAGGCTTCAAGCTTGAATTGCAGGGAATAATCTGTTGTACTACAGTGTGTGGTTGATAAGACATGTTCAAAGGATCCCACTAGTTACTCAACTTGAAACACAACCTATATGTTCACATGAGTACGATACCGTTCCATGTTCGAATACTGTTACCAGAGATCTGTATGAAATGCGAATACTGATACCAGATTTCACTTTGTCAAAGGGGTCTGTGGGATTGGAGAATCATGTTGTATCTATCCATTGGCACATGATCTTTGACTTTTGCCTCTCCAAAATTCGGGAATAAAAAGTCAATGTGTTTGATTTTGTTGACATCTTTTGTACATGTTTGTAAAGGCAGGTTCTAGCACAGGACAGTTACTGTTCAGTGTTCCCTGTCCAGTCAATTTTTGTTAAGGGGCTTGAAAGTTCAGTTTGGAAAAGGATCCATGGACTCTTGGATTCTAAGGTCCATTCCATTTCACCTCAAATTTCTTTAGTTTCTTATTATAACCAAAAAGTGTGTTAAGTTATCGATGATGTTGGTCGAAGTAATAAGTAGTTTATTATCGCTTAAATTGATCTTAAATTTAATGCTTTGTATATATAAAATATTCTCGTCCGGAGACACACCTACCTAAGTCAGATGTATGGTATAAATCGGTGTGGATTAGTCTAGACAATCCTAAAAAGATGTTTTTGAGGTTAGAAAGGATGATATCAAGGTACCAACCGAAGAAGGTTTGTATACAAAACAAAGTCAAAACCATGAGGTTGAAAAGTCTCTCCTAATTCAACCAACAAACACATGAATTGACCAATTGAGAAGGTGTGGTGTTAGGTGGCTACCCCTCTCTAGTTTTGAAAAAAATATATTTATAATTTAAAATTTTAAAATATACATTTTGCATAAAAAAAATAACTCTACTAAGAATCTTATTTTATTATTTTTGTTTATATATTACTTATTACTTAAATTACTCATAATCTTTCAATTTCTTAAATCGAATATAATTGCTATTAACAATAGTCATTTCCATGACAGACCGATGTGTCAACTATAATCGAATTAATTGACAAAGATTTTCATAATATTAGATTTTAATGGTTTAATATAAAAATAAGAACTTAAGTTATATATATTTTTGACATAAAGATAATTTTAACTCTTAATATTTATAATTTTATTATTTTGGTCTTTATTCTTTTTTGGGTTAAATTTAGCCTTAACATATATCTTTTTGACAAATATATTAATTTTTAACTAGCTTGATGACTGGACCGTTAAAAATTTAACGATGATACATATATATATGGAATATAATTTTAAATGACATGACATATAACCTATAAAATACATATATAGAGAGAATATAATTTTATTCCAATATAAAATATAAAATAATTAAAATTCAAATAAAATATTAAAAATTAATTAATTCTAAAATAAAAGGTTACTAAACATTCTTAATCCTAACTACGATAGAATCAAAATCCTAACTACTAAACATTCTTAATTTTTTAAGATATGATTTTGATTTTATCGTAATTAGAGTTAGGAATGTTTAATAGCCTTTTTATTTTAAAATTAATTGATTTTTAGTATTTTATTTAAATTTTAATTATTTTATATTTTATATTAGAATAAAGTTATATTCCATATATATGTATGATATGTTACATGCCATCATTTAAAATTATATTTCATATATATGTATTTGTATCATCGTTAAATTTTTAACGGTCCAGTCATCAAGCTAGTTAAAAAATAAGTTATTTGTCAAAAAGATATAGGTTAAGGCTAAATTTATCCCAAAAAAAAATAAAAGCCAAAACGATAAAAATTATAAACGTTAAGGGTTAAAATTATATTTATATTTATATTTTTTTAAAATAAAAGTTTTAATTAAATTTTAAACGAGTTATTTAAAATAAGTATTATCCGCATTTTCAATAAAAACCTTTATTGGGTTCCGCCCCATCAATTTCATGAGTGGTTATTAATTATTATGTTATATATATATCGGTCATTTTTATATAATGTAGCAACCAACCAACCAAAACAATATAGATTTTAAGAAAAACTTAATTTCCTTCTCCAACTTTTCTCTGCTGGGATTGATTTTTTTTTGAGTATCGACGACGATATTAATTTTAATATTGATCGTCGAATATAAACTTGTCAGTTTTTAATAAATTATTCGGCTCTTGTGGTATGATCTATTCTACCTTTTGATACGTTTTTTTGTCGTTTGATATATTTTTCTTTTCTTTTATTTTTTAAGGTTGAATCTGAAGACACAATGACTGATCAAGATGTGATTATTTGTTATCATGGTGATCTTCCTTGCTTTAGACCCTCAAATTGAATTTGGATATGCGGTTTGCGCTCGAGGATAGTTTATTGCGACGCTCAGTTCTGATTTGCGATTCTCAGTGGTCTTTCAATAAATTAATCTCCTTTTGTGGTTCGTTTGTTGATGCAGTCAGATTTGTTCGTGTCTTTTTTTCGATCGAGTCTTTGAATGAATTTTTTAAACATTTTTCATGTATGGTCCTTGTATGATCTAAAGGGGTTAGTTTTAAGAAAATGTTCAATTTATATATTTAGCTTACGATGATAGTTATAAATTATTATTATAATATTAAATATTTTCTCGTTTAATAAAATTAGCGATCGTTAAAAAAATTATATAGTTTAGCAATTACTTGACTTAAATCTATGTATATGGTAACTGAACTAGTCATCTTTTCTCAATTTGGTATCTTATGAGTTTTCATTCTCAAATTAGTACATGATCTAAACATTTTCTCTCAAGTTGGTATCCATAAACCATTAAACTTGAAATAAAAAATAAATTAAACTTGAAGTATAAAATATTACTAACTCAAAAATTTATCATTCAATTGTATAATTCGATAAATCAAGATTGTTGAGCGATGATAGATGCATGTAATAAACTAAATTACCATATTTGCTAGATATGGTGTTGTGCATATTTATTTTTATTAAAGTCTGTAAATTGATTTTTAATAATTTTATTGTACGGTCATTATATGATCTTAAATTGTTTAATTTTTGTTTTAATGATTATAAAAATATTCGGATTATATATTACTTTATATTTATGATTATAAACATTAATAATTTTAATATTTCTATTTTTTTACGTTTAATTATATTATATTTGGAGTCATTTATAATTTAAATCATTAAACTTACCATCTACTTTCGTATAGGTCACAAACCTTTGATTTAATCAGATTAAATCATTAAACTTTTATTATTAACAAATTAAATCATTTACTCTAACACCGTTAATTATTTTAACGAAAAAACTAACTCAATAATCCTACTAGACATATTTTTCTATGTCAACAAGTTAATATTAATTAAAATTAAAGAAAAAATATTTAAAATCTTTTTTTACATTAAATTATTAAAGAAATTATGGTTCAATGTAATTTTTTTAATAATTTATCGTAAAAAAAATTTAAATAGTTTTTCTTTAATTTTAATTAACATTAACTTGTTGACATAGAAAAATATGTCTAGTAGGATTATTGTGTCAGTTTTTTCGTTAAAATAATTAACGGTGTTAGAGTGAATGATTTAATTTGTTAATAATAAAAGTTTAATGATTTAATATGATTAAATCAAAGGTTTATGACCTATACGAAAGTAGAGTGTAAGTTTAATGATTTAAATTATAAATTGCTCTTATATTTGTTATTCTAATCTTTAATTCTGTCATTAAATAAATACAAAAGAAAATATTTAGATAAATAAAAAATCTTATAGTAAATAAGCAAATGAGTATTTCTGCCAAGTTATTACGAGATAAACTAATAAAAACCATTCATTTCATTATGATTTCAGGTTATATTTTTACCAAGTGAATCTTCACATAATAAAAATTATTTTTATCGTATTTATAATAAATATAAGTAAAAACTTATTTAATAAAATTATAACGTAAAAAATAATAAAATAAATACTTTTTATTCGTTGATTTTATTTTATAAATAATAAAATAAATAATTCGTAATATAATTCCGTCTTATGTGGCATTACATCCGCATTGTCGTTTTGCTTTACAAAACCAACAAACTCTTTGACTTGCAGGTTTTATGAACAAACACGGTGAGAGAGACGAATCAGGTTTTCCCGCCTTCACAGGCAATATTGTAATACTATACGGTATTTTTCTTGATTCGAACAATAATTATTATTTTTTCTTAAAAAATCTTATTTGTTTATTTTATTTTCTTAATTAATAAAAGTGGGATTTTTCTTGACTAAGTATAAAAAAGTTAAACATAATTTATTTAAAAAAATTAGGAGAAAAAAATAATATAAAGTTATTGAATTTTAACGAGACAAGACTGATAATTAAAAATTTGAATTTTAATATTATACATGAATAATAATGAGTTAAACGACTATTTTCATAATAAAATTTTTATAATGTTTGATATTAATTAATTAATTAAATAAAAAATTAAAAAATATATTTTTTGATTAAAAATGTTTGGATTACGTGGAGTGAAGGGTGAAAGAGGAATTTGGTCCGTTTGACTAACCAGAGTCATGCTAAAGATACGAACAAATTTCTGTTCCCTCTCTCATGTTTTGGATCAAATGAATCAAGGCCGTCCATTATATCTTTGATGAAGAGTTTGACCCTGTGATTCTTATCTGGATGACGTGGCGGAACATGATTGCATATACCCGACAAGGATCCAACGGGACTAGTGGTTCTTCTTTTATGGGTTTGGGCCTCAGTTAAGGGTCAAACCATATCCCTTTGTTTAAAGGATTTTTGGCCCGTATGTTTTATTTTGTTTCAAGACGAAAATACCCTTCGTTTAAAGGATAATTTAATTAAAAGAAATGAAAATATATTTCAAATAGTAAAGAAATCAGATAATTTTTAAAAAAAATGTAAAACATGGTTTGAGAGGTAAACTGTCATCTTCATGTCTCAGAAGACTAATCCTTTTGAACTTTGTAAATGTTAAATAATTTAAATTAATCATAAATAATTAATGTCACTTAACTATTATGATAATAAGGTTGTTGATAAATACAAGGAAATTAATAAAATGAAAGATTTATTTCTTATCGAATTTATTTAAATTTTCGATGAATATCTATAAGTGTTAAAGATATAAAATATGTGTCATTGTCCGTAAAGAGACTTAAAAAGATGTGAAAGTAACGTATTATTCTATAACGCTTCATACGTTTACGCAATTCACGATAAAGAAGTTAATATATTGACAGATTCCCCAAAAACGATAAAATTTTACGGATATATAAATTTTTAGAAATCAATAATTCATCTTCAAATCTGTTTAATTTTTCATTGAACGTTAAATACAAAAACACGTGTAAACATATGCAAAGAGACTTATTCATAAAAAACTTAAAAAGATGTTCAAAATCTGAAACAAACTTTCTGTTCTGAAACGTTTTATGTGTGTATATGAATCACGAGAAAATTGAGTAATGTATTGACAGGTTCTCGCAAATCGAAAGATTTACAGATAAGAAGTTTTTCGAAAATCAATAAAGTAATTAGTACGTTTCATTTTCATTTCAAATTTGTTACGATAAAATAAAAAATAAAAATACAGAATAATATGTAAGAGGTAAAATGACATTTTCATATTCATGAAGACTAATTTTATTATATTACTATTTTTTTTAATAATATTATTTATAAGATTCAAACTTAATTATGTGTTTAAGAGGTATCGTATCTTACCATTACATGTTAAAATTGTTATTGCTAAACAATTAAATTGTTGGGAATATATATAATTTTTAAAAAATGAAGAGAAAATGGTAAAGGGTAAAACTGTCATTTTAGTTTATAGGGTAGGGATCCCCAACCAGGGGCAATTTTGACCCAACAATGAAACGGACAAAAGTATCCCTAGAAATGACGACCCTTCACTCCTCGGTTTCCTTCCCACATTTGACCCTACCACTTGCCTTAAACCCATCAACTCTTCTCCTTCAAGGGCTTTCTCTCTCTCTAAATTTATTTATTTATTTACCTAAAAAACCGTCAAAAATAAAAAAAATATTTTCGTAGTCATTTGTATTTTTAATGAATCAGATTTATCTATTTTATTTTTTAAAATAAATTTATATTTTATATATATAATTAGAGAATGAGTAATTATTATATAGTTATTTAAAAATAAACATACCTGATTATTTGGATCACAGATGATAGGGTAAATAAAATTCATAATATAATCTCTCTTCATAAGTGGCCCTCACTAAAAAAAATATTACGGGACCGACTCACGATGTCATTCATGGTACTTAACCAATAAAAATCATTTATTTCACCATTAATTATTTATGTCATTTATCTAACTTTTAAAAAATATATTTTTTAGATGATACAAAAAATAATAAGAATTTATTATTTATAATAAAAATAACTTAAAAAATAATAATAAAATAAGTGATTATGATTAAATAAAATTAGATCATAACATAATAAATCATACCCATAATATAATTTCTCTTTTAGTGGACCCATGTTTAGCCGATCTGGCATCGTGCGTGGACCCGTTTCCATGCAAGTGTCAATTGCCACGTGTATCCGTCCGCTCATAGCCAACAAACAACTGCTCAGAATAATAAAAAAAAACTAATAAAAGGGGGAGAGAAATTTCAAACTCGAAAAAGAAAGAAAAACCAAAGTCCACTCAGGTAGTTTAAATTATAAAAGAGAGAAGAAAAAACAAAAAGCAAAAGAAATTCAAATTACATATATTCTTCTTCTTCTTTCTCTGTTTTGATTTCCTCTGAACCAAAGAGAAGAGAAGCAGCTCTTTCTCTTTTCTCGTCATTTGTTGATTCTTTTATCTGTTTGTTGAAGAGGAGGGGAAGGGAGTGCAATGAATCAAATGTGATGGGAAGTGGAGTTTCTACGCTATGCCCTTGTTTTAATCCGGTTGTAGACAGGTCAAACCGGCCGCCGGAGAATCATGCCGACCTGATCTTTGCTGCATCGGAGCCGTTGGATGAGACTCTGGGTCACTCCTTTTGTTATGTTCGATCTTCCAACCGTTTCCTCTCTTCGACGCCTTCTGATCGTTTTGTCTCCCCTTCGCACTCTCTGCGTTTCTCTCCCTCGCATGACCCGAAAGCCCGACCCGGACCCGAAACCTTGTTCAGGGCCATATCTGGAGCCTCCGTGAGTGCCAATACGTCCACCCCTAGAACTGTCCTCCAACTTGACAACATTTACGACGATGCCACTGAGAATACCCTCGGTTACGGCGTGAAGAGCAGCATCGTTAGTGGGAATGGCTTCGAGAGCACGTCGTCGTTTTGTTCCTTGCCATTGCAGCCGGTACCACGTGGAGGAGCTCACGGCCCTGTAGAGCGGAGTGGGTTCTTCATGTCGGGCCCGTTAGAGCGCGGGGCGGTTTCTGGTCCACTGGAAACCAACCCGGGTCATGAAGGGAGAGTACATTTCTCTGCACCGTTGGGTGGCCTTTATAAGAGAAAGAAGAGCATTTCGGGAATCTTGAGAAATTTTTCCGAGAAGAAACGGCCTTGGGTGGTTCCGGTGTTGAATTTCGTAGGGAGGAAGGAGAATTCCAGCGGCACGGAGGCGGCGGCAGTGGCGGAGGAGAAGACTGGTGGGGATGTGCAGTGGGCATTAGGAAAGGCCGGGGAGGATCGGGTTCACGTCGTAGTTTCGGAGAAGCAAGGGTGGTTGTTCGTTGGCATTTACGATGGTTTTAATGGACCGGACGCACCCGAATTCTTGATGGGTAATCTCTATCGAGCTGTTTTCCATGAACTCCATGGTCTTTTTTGGGAACTTGATGAAGATTCTGAAAATCAAACTAACCAACCCAACATTTTATTAGCTACAGGTAGTTTAAGTAAAACTGATAGCGAAACTGTGAATCAGAATAATTCCATTAAGGACGTTGAGCGTGCAGGGCAGGGTTTGATTGGGGGAAATGAGTCGAGTGGAGTGGTACAAGAGAGGGCGAGGAGGGTAACATTTGAACCCGAGGGGACTGATATTAGGAGGAGGAGGTTATGGGAGTTTTTAGCTGAGGATGACCTGGAAGATGGGTTGGATCTCTCAGGGTCTGATAGATTTGCGTTTTCGATGGATGATGCAATTAATGTGAGTAAAGAGGGGTCTGCAGTGAGTAGGAGGTGGTTGTTGCTGTCAAAATTGAGGCAGGGATTGTCAAAGCATAGAGAGGGGTCGAGGAGTATGTTTCCTTGGAGGTTTAGGTTGGAAGAGAAGGAGAAGGTAGATAATAGAGGAGAAGAGAGAGTTCAAAAGACTGGGAGGAGAAGGATAGAAGGTCCAGTTGATCCTGAATTGGTTTTGGGGGCTTTGTCCAGGGCTCTAGAAGCCACTGAGTTAGCATATTTGGATATGACAGATAAGGTGCTTGATACGAATCCAGAGCTTGCATTGATGGGTTCATGTTTGTTAGTTGTTTTGATGAGGGATGAGGATGTGTATGTGATGAATGTGGGGGATAGTAGGGCAATTGTTGCACAATATGAACCAGGAGATGTTGGTTCCAGTATGGAGGAAAGAAAGCACGAGGAAAATGGATCAAACGTGGAGGGTATAATGGAGGAGACTTTGGCACCGGGTGAAAAAGCAGTTAAGCCAGTGAATGAGGCTCCTGCTCAGTCCATGAGATTGACTGCATTGCAGCTGTCAACCGATCATAGCACCAGCATTGAAGAGGTATGTTCTGAATATTTAAAAATTGATTTCATTTTTTTCCTGCCATCATCTTTGAGTGCTGAAAATATCCATTTTTCATTAATATGAATTATATTGCTTGACAATTTTCATTGCTTATGCTGGCATCAATCTCCTGCGTTGTATAGGTTTGGATTTTATACGACTAAAGTTTTGCTTCATATTGGATTCCTATTTAGACCATTAGGAAATAACATTTACAACTCCCAGACAGCTAACTTTTATTTTTACTCGAGTTTCATTGAAAGGTTTAACCATTCACTGGAGTGTTCTGCTTAGATTGTTGTTCCTTTGGCAATTGCTATAGTTTTTTCTCTGCACACATTAGATGGCTAATATTAGATTGTTGTCCCCTTAGCCATTTTATTTGCCATTGCTTACATATTGAAGTATTTCAAATTCTACTTTATCCTCATGATTTTGATCTGTGAGGGAAAGAATTCAGGAAGTGTAATTTTAAGCAGATGAGGTTATTGTTCCGGAATGACTTGTGCGGTATCAGTGTGGGTCAAATTTGCAATTAGAGAGGAGCCCTTTAGATGAATTCTTATGCAGATCATGCATTTTTGTAAAACATCTCTTATCTGGTCCTTAACAATATGTTATCTTCCATCCTTTGTTCCAGGAAATTGATCTAACAAAAGGACATCGAATCTTAGACGAGTCTATCTAAATCTTGTAAAAGTCATTTATACTGCTTTTTAAAACTTTTCTATTGTATATTAAAACTGTTTAGTATACATGCTGGTTGTCTAGGGAAAAGGATCCATAAAGAGATTGATCTATATCTTCTAGGATGGTATGGTAAATTGATAAACATTAAATCTTTGGAATAGGCAATGTTGTGAATGCCAGTGTTTCTTTACACGGATCTAGATCTTCTAAAAATTTGGATTAAGATTATAGTTATTTTGGGTTGAAGAGTTCTTCCTCTTGTAATGATGAGATCTAATTATGAATAATAATATTGCCTGGAGTTACTCGTCTAATGATGAATGATAATATTGCTTTCTCAGTCAAATTGCAGCTTCTTTGGTGTTTGTTGTTTCAGACATTAAAGAAAGATTATCAGTTGAAACAGTGGTTAGTTCTAATTTATTTCTTGCATTTGCCAAATTTGACTTTTAATTTGTGCAGGAAGTCATAAGAATCAAGAATGAGCATCCAGATGACAGCCAGTGCATTGCCAATGACAGAGTGAAAGGCCGACTTAAAGTTACCAGAGCATTTGGTGCAGGATTTCTTAAAAAGGTTCTTTCACATGCCTTTTCACTATCAAAGTGTTAAATCTTATGTATGATACATTGTGTTTAACCAAATCATTGAGTTGGTTATGAACTATTTACTGTGAATAAGCTATACAGGAAACCCTGAAGGTTAAGAAGTGTTCAAAATTTACTTGCCTTTTCTCTAGGAAAAATATTTTTTTAGACCAAAAAACAAGGATTTAGCTATCCAACATTTTAATGTAATTGTTTTCAAATGTCACAATTACAAATTATACATGCTTATTTTTGTGAATGAGGGGATTAAGGGAGAGGAGGAAACAGACTTGTTTCACATTTCATATTCTGTTAAATATATAAGGAATACAATCAGCTTAGACAGTAAAATGGTCCCAACTTTTTGCAGCCCAAGTTGAATGATGCATTATTGGAGATGTTTCGGAATGAGTACATCGGTACTGCACCATATATATCCTGCTCGCCTTCTCTTCGTCACCATAGACTTTGCCCCAGGGATCAATTTTTAATCCTTTCATCTGATGGATTATATCAGTATCTGAGCAACCAGGAAGTGGTTTCTCTTGTTGAGAGTTTCATGGAGAAGTTTCCCGATGGAGACCCTGCACAACACCTAATAGAGGAGGTTCTTATGCATGCTGCCAGGAAAGCCGGTAACATTCCTTCTGTAATTTGCTTCTTATAGCTGCTCCCTCATCCATAATGTGAAGAACTAATTCTAAATATTGAATAGGAACTTATTGACGGTCGGTGGATTGCCACATGGGGATGAATTTTCACTCAGATGGGATTTGTTTAACTAGTTTATTTATGCTGTTGCCTTGCATAACGTGGTTACTTGTGGCTTTTGCTTAAGTAGTAAAGCTTCTCTACAGTTCAGTTCTTTTGTTTAGGCAATTATTTACTTCAGGTGTTTAGCACTGCATTTTGGTGTGAAAATTCATTAAAATGTTGAAGATTGGAAAACTCAAATTAAAGCTTTTCACTAGTATATAGGAGGCTGAAAAACTGGCTTTTCAATTTGGGTTAAACTTTTTAGCCGCTAAAAACAATTGAAGGCTTAGCTGTTAAGATGAATCATGAAAGATTTCGTAACTTCATGATTGATGACACTTTTATTTGTAAATGATGAATGTTGACATATAAGATAGATTTGTACTGTATTTTATCTGACAATCTTTGTTCCTAAACTGAATTTTATCTTGGTTTGGGTTTCTGCAGGCATGGATTTCCATGAATTACTAGACATCCCTACAGGAGATCGGAGGAAGTATCATGATGATGTTACTGTCATGGTGATATCATTGGAGGGAAGAATTTGGAAGTCATCCGGAAAGTATGGGCTCGCAACAAGCAACTTCTATAATACAATCGACTCAGAACTCGGAAGTTAAAGTTCTTGAAGTCAAGTTCTTTGCAAGCACAAAATGCTGGTCCATATTTCATGGCTCTCAAACTGGTGGTTTTTTAGGGGTCTTACACCATAAGCTTACAATTGGTAGCAGGAAGTGCAGGTGACCCTAAACTAAGTCTAATGTTAGGTTAGTCATCAGGAGTTGAATAGATGCCTGAAATTTTGTTTCAGGAAAAAAAGGGGGGGGGGGGGGAGATCTGGAAATGGGGTTTACCTTAGAGACCGAAAAGAAAGAGATAAGTCTTTTTGTTTCTTTAGTTTCTCCTAAAAGACATGCTTTCTTAGAGGTTTTTGCATAGGCGGGAGGTCGTTCAATTCAAAGTGCCTCCTTTTCTTTCTTGTTCTTTTAGAGCCAAAAAAGACTAAAAGTTAAAAAAAAAAAGTTTCTGTAATTTGGTGGGGGATACAAATATTAGATATAGTTACTGAACTTTCAGCATTTTCTCGTCCAAAGTTTAGCATCTGTACTTTTGAAGGTCGAATTTCCGACATTGCGGTTTCAAGTCCTTTCTGCTCATACAAACAGTTGTTGATTGCTGATAATAAGCTCTCTATAAAACTGGCACAAAGTAAAATTACAGATGAACAAGCACAAGTAGCTTCCATGGCTGGCACTTTTCGCGGTTTATATTTATTGTATTCGACGGCGAAAGCTTTTATAAAACTTGCAACCATGGCTTATGTCTTAGCAAGTATCTTAAACTGAAACAGCAGGTGATGGAATCCTTGATTTCGACCATGGCACTAAACCATCCCTTGTTTCCACAAAACAACCTGCTTTCTCTTCACTCTGCCTAAAAGGTTCTGCAAGTTTCTTCAAATGAGAAGCAAATGAATTGGACCGTCCTGGAGAGAATTTATGAGTTCCGGTACCCATTTGAGCTGACTCCGGCAATGCTTCTTTACAGTTAACGGTCTTGGCCAAAGTCCCCATCCACTCTTCAATAGCAGTCTGTGCGGCACCAACGGAGAGCGGTCGAACATCCAGACTCCACTCGATCGTATATCGACCAAGCAATTACAGACAGGTCTTATGGCATCATCTTTAGAGCTGCAAAGTCTATCATCCACCCTCACCAACTCATCGATTCTTCCGGCCTTCCCCAAGCACTGAATCAAACAAGTGGATCCTATTACATTTAGCTCAACATCCACCTCGGACATCTCTTCGAAAAACTCCATCGACTTACCAACGTTCCTCCACTTCCATTTATCTTCAACATTGCCGTGTAGCTCCAACTACCTGGCCTACAATGCCGCCATTGGTTCATATCCATGAAAACCTGCTCTGCTTCCTCAACTAAACCAATGTCTGCACACATAGTTAACAACGTATTAAACAGAATAAGGTCCCTTGTTAATATTTGCTTGAGCAAAGTACAATGTTTATTTAGTTGAGAAATTTGATCGAGTGTTAGTTCAGTCTAGGATACTCGTCGAGTTGAGCAGCTCAACTCGATTAAAATTCAATTTGAGTTGATTTTATTTAAATTTAAGTTTGATTCGAGACTATAATAAATAACATGAAACAAGGTTTAGCTCGACTCGATTAGTTAGCGAATAGTTTGTTATTTTTTTTATAACATATGTATTTATCAGTCTCATCTTCCATGCTTGAACATAATAAGCAGTCTACTATTGCAGCAGAAAACACGAGACAGAAAATCCAGAAACAGTCTTAAACTTGTTGATACATGAACAATAATAATAAAATGTAAAAAAATGATTTTTCCAAATTAAAATCTTTCCAAAAATATAAAAACATGATCTTGTCTGCTTAAACAAATTCATATAATTGACTAAATTAAATCCTGCCTTCCATATATATATATATATATCGTTTGTTGACCAAGAAAAACCAGCATTAAATTGCAAACCAAACCTTCTAAAGTTTCAAACTTTTAATTATTTATTTAATGTTGCAGATTTGAAGTGGATGAGTTAGTCCAACCTCAAACGATTTGCCTGTCAGTTGTTTTGCAGCTATCATGCTGAAACATGTCTGGTACATGAACCCTAAGTGTTTTTTTTTTAAATACTGTATTCGATTCATTAGTTGATTAATTATATTAATTTTTATAGAAATTCGATATAAGACAACCCATAAAATTTAATTTTTTTCTATTTATATTAATCAAAATTTAAATCTTTAATCTTATTTATAGAATCTAACAATTTATCTCGTTAAATCAAATGATTATATGTAATATCCTCTGTTTTAAAGTACATTGTCTCCGACATAAATGATCATTAAATAATAATTTTTTATAACTGTGATGGATTCTGTTTTATTACGAAAGAATTTGACTTATATGGGGAATAGTATTTGGTGGCTGCTCTTTTTGTTTATTTTCCAAAACACCAGATTATTAATCACAATATATAATATATTTTAAAAAAAGAAAAGAAAAAGGTGTTCCATTAACACCTTTAATCTAATCCCATGTTATTATTTAAGTAAAAGTGCTCAATTAATTTAAATTTTGAATTTTAACATTTTAATTCAATTTTATGCTACCATGAAAATTCATTTTCACATAGTTGATAAATACAAACTTTAATATTTATCAATTACAAATTTTCTTTATATTCATTCCCTTGTGTAGATGCAATTGGATATGGTATACTTGATTTGAATTCGATTATTTGATCTAAAATTCGATATGGATATGCAAATAATGATCCAAAATTTTATAATATTTGCTATTAAGTACATGTTATTAAGTATTGATATTTTTTCAATACTTATTATTAGGATTTATTTTTTTTAATCTTTGTTATTATCAGGGTCTAATTCTAGGTTCACTTTTGTACCACCAAAATCTCAAGAATAAATCTGAATAATTATTAAAAAAATATATAAATATTTAGAAATAAAAATCATAACAATATACTTAAAAGTCCCAATCCTCAATCTCATTGGACTTTCGAAAGTGAGATTATTAGATGAACCCTGATCACTATGTCATTCGTAGTTCAACTAATTAGGTTCGTTCATATCAAAATAATTATCTAATAACTATCCACTCTCTAATTACATCTAGGAAAGAGGTGATGTTTTACCTTAAAAAAAATAAGATGAATGAATCTGATCGATCAAGACTATAAGTAACATAATAAACAAGGTTCATCTAATAATTTTTCATATCTTTTCAAATTTTGGAAATTTACATTGTAACCCCTTAAATTTCTCTTAAATGGTGATCAATGAACTCCAACTTTGATTAATTTCATATAAATTAACATTATAAAATATCAAATTCAAAGGACATAAATGAAATAAACCCTTGTTAAAGCAAAATTATCTGACCTCAGCTTCTCAGTTTCCATCATCCTTTTGTCCTTGAATGTGAAAAGCAAAAAGTCCCACTAAATAATTCCTAAATAAACTAATATATAAAACTATTCATAAGCATTAAAGCAAGGATTTTAAATCTATTAACAGAAGAAACAATGACAAAATCGACCATGAAAGGTGTTTTGTCTGACTCAAGATGACATGGAAATAACTTAGACCAATGGGTCAAGACATGACCAAAGACCACTTTGGCATCCGAGGGTGATATCGAGTTAAGTCGAGTTTGAGCTTAATCAGGTACAATTTAATAAGTTTAAAATTTTAAATTCGAGCTTGTCTCGGATTCAAAATTTATTAAACTCGGTTAGAATGAAAATAAATAATTTTATTATTTTTTATAAAGTAGGATTTTATTAAAGAAATCTTTTGTAACAATCATCAAAATAAAATTTAATGTCTGAAAAGAAAAAAAAGTATCCGAAAATAAATTAATTAAAATAACAAAAAAATATTCTTACAAATACATAATGTTTAATTTATTTTATTCCGAGTCTATTCACGAATTTTTTATTAAATAAAATGTTTTTAACATGTATATATAATTATTCAAAGTATATTCACGAATTTCTTAAGTCAAATTTAAATCAACTCGACTTATTAAAATTTTAAGTTAACTTAAAATAAAATTAAACTTAAATTAAATTTTAACTAAATTAAACCCGAGTAAGTCGTCGGCCGGTTATAATCATTATCAATCCTATTGACATCATAATTTCGCCGATTTATTTCTTAAAGTCGCATTCCTCTGCTTCGCAATCGCATTGGAAACTCGGAAGCCGCAACTCTTGAATTCAAGATCAATCAAACATAAAAATTTCGCCTTTAAATCTGTACAGAATAACTTGAAACTGAAACCCTGTTCCAAATATGAAGAAAGGAACAGGGGATTGAAGGGTTCTTTTTTTAGTGATAGAAAATTTCCACTTTAAAATCAATGAAAAACAAGAGCTAAGCATCCATTCATAAAAAACTATGTTAATTTGGGCGGGAAGTAAGTAGCTAAGTGTGAATGTGTTCAAGAAGGTGGGGTCAAGCTTCAGACAAGCAATCTCTGCACTTTCGGTGTGTTTCTTTGAACTTGTCCCTTCCCCATCTCCTATATATTACACATCCCCAAAAATCTCTAATTTTACTCCTACTCTCTTAGCTCAAACTAAAACATTAAATTTACATTCAAGGCTACATTCCAAGATCTTTTCCCAATCAAATTCTGGGTTCTTCTTCTTGTTTGGTTGAGTAATCTGTTTTGATTTCTGGGTGCAGTTTATAAGCAAAGCTCTCTCTTTTTTTCTTCTTTCTAACATTATTTTGGCATAAAAAACTTTGAGGGGTGGTTAAGGGGTGTACTACTTTCCCTGGAAAACAAGTTTATATCTCGAAGACAATGATTCTGCCATTCATTGGCTGCATTCTGTGGAAAACTGGAAATTGTACTCGGTTTTTGACAAAAAATCCAGTGTTGATAAAAGCTTTTATTTCTGGATTTTCCAGATTTTTAATACATAAAGATTTGGCATTTAAGCGGAAGAGTTCTCATAACTTTTGCCTCTGTTTTTTTGTTCTGTTTTAATTCTCTATTTTTGCCAATTTATTCTGTCGTTTCCTTAAGTTTCTGAAGTGGGGATTGAGAAAATGGGTGGGGCTTCAGCTTCACTGCCACCAGGCTTCCGGTTCCATCCTACTGATGAGGAATTGATAGACTATTACTTGAAAAGAAAAACAGAAGGACTTGAAATTGAGCTTGAAGTGATTCCTGTGATTGATTTGTACAAGTTTGAACCTTGGGACTTGCCAGGTATACTGTCTGCAAGTTTCGTGTTCAATGGTTTTTCTGATCGAGAAATTAAAATGAATCTGAATTATGTTTTGCAGAGAAGTCTTTCCTTCCGAAACGGGACTTGGAATGGTTCTTCTTCTGTCCTCGGGATCGGAAGTATCCGAATGGCTCGAGAACGAACCGAGCTACCAGAGCTGGCTACTGGAAAGCTACGGGGAAAGACAGGAAAGTGGTGTGTCAATCTTCTGTGAGTGGCTACCGGAAGACCCTTGTTTTCTACCTCGGACGTGCCCCGTTAGGGGATCGAACGGATTGGATTATGCATGAGTATCGCCTCACTGATGAGACTTCTCGAGGATCTACTCATCAGGTGGAAATATAAAACGTATATGGACATGATTCTTCCATGTCTTTGTCCTTGCATTTTGATTAGTTAAAACAATTATATGACCGGTTACTTTAATACTGTTCAGGGAGCTTTTGCTTTGTGCCGGGTTGTGAAAAGGAATGAGCTGAAGGCAAGTGATGCTCGTGGAGAATCGAATGCCACGAGGGTCGGAAGCAGTTCGACCGATGTGGAACGTACCTTGACAAAGACCTGCAGCCAGCCATTGAGCAATTCTGGTGACATTTCGTGTCCAAAAAGTAACCCTAATCAAGGGAGCGCTTATTCAAGCCGTGTCACTTCTCCTTGTGAAGTCACTCAAGAGCCCCCATTGGAGCCGGTTTCTGTTAATACCGAGCCAAGCAGTGTTTGGGTTTCGCCTGATCTAATTCTTGATTCTTCAAAGGTATATAATTTGCTCCTTGGAAGAAAAATCAAGCTTGAAGATTCAGTACTTATTAAACGTTTCTTTAGGTTTCTTCTCTTAACAATTTATACATTGGCACATGGCAGGATTATCCACAGGTATGTGAAACAACATCCCAGGACGTTCCACAGTACGAGTTTCCAAGCTCAATGACCCCGTGGCAGCAATACGAACAGACCGAGTTCTCCCCCAGTTCGTCATACTCAAATTTCGGGGAACTGGATTATGATGATCTCAACCGCATTGGCTACATGTCGCCTTTCTCAGTGCATGCAAATTACATGGACTTCTATGGCAATGAAGCCAATGAGCAGTCTGGTTTGTTCAACTACATGAATCCTTTCTGAAAAAAAGGAAGGATGAGATCATGTTTGCTCTTCTTTTCTCAATGTAGGGCCTGAAACTTTAAGCCAAGCTAGTGGAGATGCTGATTGTGATGTAAGGTGGTCCTTACTGGTATGATTAATGAATGACAATGCCTCGTTCGTCTTAATCTCAAACGGATCGGTCTCTAAGATGACACCTTTTAATGTTAGTTCTTGGAGTAATAAATAATAAGCACAACCCCTTCACTACTGTCCGATTGTATTAACTTTGATGTATTATGTACTGGGGCTGCAATGCCAGCAGCTAAATGCTTATTTTATTTTGTTTCTGGTGGTAATCACTTTTAAAGATTGCACCTGGAGTTGGTTTAAACAAATGAACTATGTTACCTTCCATGAAAAGGCTTAAATTCCATACTTTCTGATTACATTCATGGGAGTATCTGCACTTTTGAAGCCTTACCAAATGCTAAATGGATCTTAAACCAGAAAAATTCAGCCGAATGTTCGAACCGAGTTTAAATTTTTCAACATTAATCATCAAGCAGAGTTGTCAACTTCACCCTGTTGCTGTCAAACTTGCTTGAAGCTTTTGAAAAAAATACAATATTCGGTCGGGATTTAAAGTTGAGAATAAACATAGACAAAAATTTTATTTTACGATATTCGATCTATCAAGGTGGCCTATGACTACTTCATTTCTTTTAAAAATTTACCCTATTTTACCTTTTTTCTTTCAATTTTCACATTTTCTCACATATTTAATTTTTTTTATTACTCTACTAATTGCTAGGAAAGTACCTTCTCAACCTGTAATGAAATTTGGCAATGAACCCACAAAGTGAAACAAACATTACCAACAGAAGCTTAACTTAACGAGAACTACCAAAGATAATATAATTTAGTTTAGGAATGCTTTCTTTAAAGGCCTTATACCCCTAAACTTAACTCTTTTTCATGAATCAGAAAGCAAACATTCTTCTGAAAATCAGATTCTTCCACCTCTCTCATATATATTGTTTATGTTGTCCCTTGGCCCTTAGGTAAGCGTGTGGGCTCTTTCCAAGTTTCCTCACCAAATCAACACTCGATTTCGTGTCACTTTTTCTTTTACAATAGGTGATATTCTCCCACTACTAAGAACAGAAAATGAAGTATCAAAAAGAACACCAGCACTGAGTTAAGTGGTCAGGAACTTTTAACAAAGTCAATACTAAGATATCATTTCCCTCTATGGAAGGTTTCCCACAATCTGAGATGTGTTTTTATGGAGAGAGGTTCCTTAGCATAACCAAAAAGTTCCTTGCCAATGCCCCTATTTAGGACAGTATAATAGGACCAGTTTCTTCATTGTCAATCCAGGAGACAAATGCCTCAAATGTATCATTGTAGTAAGGGTTAAATGCACTGAACTTGGAAGGACTTGTGTCTGCCTGTCTACTGGCATTTTATTCCAGGAAATTCAATCTAGAAAACACAGTTCATTCCCTTAAAATTTCTTCATTTTCCCGGAAAATTCAACAAGGGGTTCCTTCCAATTGTTCTTAACCATATCAGTTTTACCATTTCCATTCATTTCTGTCTCCATCCCCACATGAACTTTGGTAGCCATATTTTGAAAGGAACAAAGCTATAAGAAGAGTGCAGTGGAGAAACAAATTGTGAAAATACAGAGAGGAGAGGAGCATAGGATACTAAAAACAGCTGATACTTGTTGCAGGTGGCTGGTGGGGAGTTTTTGGTTTGTTTGTGAGAACTGAAACTTTCTTTTTAGGAGGTAATGTTACTTTATATGGACATAGATGGAGAAGGGCATTGTTATTTCTAAAATCACATGCTTTCCATTATTAAGTGTGCAAATAAAATAAGCAATTGAACCGATGATAAATTAGTCTACCGGGATAGAGTTTAGAGATTGAATTCTAGTTAAGTTTATGCAAAACCTGATTTGAAATAATCGATCAATAATATGTAAAATGTAGTAGTAACAGGGATGATCACGGAATTACATGCAGGTAAGTAAGCGTTGGAAGTTAATTTGAAAGAGAAGGAAGGGTTAGGCAATTTAACCAAAGGAAAGGGTCAGCATGGCTGAACTTCTCGTGCATTTTCAACCTTTTCATTTGATACAACCTTTCGAATAATATCATCTTTAAAGTTAAACTAATATTCTAATACGGTTCTGGTTAGATATTCTTATCTAAAATACTCTTTTCACCCCTTGAAATATCTTGAAACGATTTTAAAGTGTTTGATATATTTTTTTTAGATAATACAGAACAAACTATTCAAACATGTGCTTCGTGAAGCAAATCAGACGTAACTTCAACCGGCAGTTCGAAGAACAACAGACCACCTATAGGATTACCACGACATATCTTAGTCAACTTATCCGTAGCCGCAACAATATTACATTGACGGATATGCAAAAAAAATATAGGATCACCACGACATATCTTAGCCAGCTTGTCTACCGTAGTCATGGAACAATAAAAGAATATAGGATATGCAAAAAGGCTAAGAACTCAGCATGAATTCCTTTAGGCCATTGATCCTATTGGATTGGGCAATATCAGATTATTAATAGAACATATGAAAGTTGCTCAATTCAGGTGATGGCAACAAATGAAGCATGACTTTCATCTTATTTTAAGGATTATTTACTTACAAACACACCATGCTACAGTATTAGCAGCATGTTTAGTATAATATAAGGCAGGTATATGCAAAAGCCAGTGCTCTCGCAGGTGCTAGGAAAAGATAACTGCATAATACTGAGTATGAAACTTTTGATGCAACGAACTTTCTTGAAACCGAAAATGCGATTATGAACTAGCACCATAAACATGAATCCTCTGTTCAATTGGAACCTGGCAGCATGGACAAGTAGCTTTACCTTTCTTTCCAAATCTGTCATTGCAATTAGCACATAGAACCTGGTGTGCACAAGGCAGGAAAACAATAGAGACTTCATCTTTGGAACATATTATGCATTCTCTATCATCGTTAACTTCTTTCTCGGAAGAATCCTCTAGTGTCTCTAATTCATGAAGCAACTTAGCAATTGTTCCTCCCTGTGGCTTTGCCCCTCCTGGCTTAATTGTGCGTAAATTATCTGTCTGATGATTTAACTTGGTAGATTGCACAGATAGCTTCAGACGAGAAAGCTCCTGCTCAAGTCTTTGGTGATCATCCTTGTAACGCTGAAAGTCTATCTCTATCTTCAGCCGCAAAGCCTCAAGCTTTCTTTTATTACTCGCCTTGGTTGCTTCCTTGAAGCATTGTTCCTTCTCCACTTGAGCCAAGGCAAGCTCTTTGGCCTTCAACTCCTCTCTCCACTTTGACTGTAAAAGAAGAAAATGGCACGGTATAAAACACATTAAAGATAGCCAGATCATAACTCCGGACTATGCACTAGTCAATTTGAGGGGAAAAAACATTCCTAGACATTCAGGAAGCTCAACAGATCTTCTATTTCACACCAAGATAACAATAAAAGTAGGCCTAAAGATATTGAGTAGATATGCGCGTCAGCATTTGTGTCCATTTGAAAAGAAAATTTACCTCTGTTACATTATGATCCTTCTCTACTTGAGCTAAGCATTGTTGTAGATCTTTAATCTTTTGCTTTTCATCAGCAATCAACTCCTGCAATTTAGCTTTCTGTTTCTCCCAAGCCAAAAGCTTCTTCAGGCATTTCTTCTCCCTTTTCGCAACCTCCAGACAGGTAGTGACTGATTCTGATGCACTTAATTTAGATGCCTCCATCTCAGCTCTGATTTCTGAGTTCTCAGTCTCAAGCCGTCTCACAGCGGCATTTGCCCGATCCACCTGCCCACTAGCCTTTCTCAGTGCGTTCTCCATCTCTGACAACCTTTTCATGGTTGAGTCCTCTATTGTGTGTTTCCCCTTCTTCATCCGCTGGATCTCTTCTCTCTCCATCCTCAGCATTTTAAGCTCGGTTAGATCACTACTAAGCTTTCTTGCAGCTTGCATTGCTTTTTGGTGAGCCCAGTCCTTCCTCTCGTTCACTTGCTTCTCGAGATCCTTTATCTGATGAAGCAGAGAAATTATCATCTCACTTTTTTTATCTTCGCCAACTTGTTCTAAATTCTCATCAATATTTAAATCACGAAATTTACTCAATACTGAATTAACCCCATCCTGGCTGATCAAAGTCTGAGATGACACCTCTGATTTCTGAGCAGAAACTTCACCCCCAGCTACAGCCAGAGGGGGATCCCCACTAGACAATGTGCCAACACATGCCTGATTTTGTGTCTGCATTTGTTTCGAATTACCTCCAAAACTAGCAGCAAAGATCGCAACATTCTTTTTCAACAAAGACTTCATTGAAGGTGATAGATTGAACCTCTTTGGAAAGTCAATATCCCTCTGCAAAGTCATTTCAGCACCACAGGAAAATAACCCATTCACTGCAAACTCACCTCCATTCCTAAACCCCCAACCACCATGAAATCTACACATTGCCGGTGACATAACACCAACCCCATTATTATCAGCACTCTCTAGATTGTTTGACACCGGACTACACGCACTCGCAGGCGAAGGAAGTGATGGAATTTCCATCGTACTAGCCTTACCTACATGAAGATTACTCATAAGCAAACACCACATAGCATCACCTTTACTCAAATGTGGTCGTACTTGTTGTAACAAACAAATCGTATCAGCAAGCGAATACTCCTCCAATTGCCTCAAATCCGGAAAACCAGATTCAGATTCTTCTGAATTACTCCCATTACTACTATTCAAATAAGCCAATGAATTGTGCAAAATATTAGTCAAAACATCCATTCCACCATAGCAATGCCCATTTCTCAATATAGCCTTTAATGCAACATCCTCATCATAACCTAATGATATAAGCTTAGATATGGCTTCATTGTATAAAACTTCCAATTTTTTCAATAAAATTTCTTCTAATTCTTCCTCAGTGCAATACCCCCAGTCATGATCATTAAAATTAGCATTGGTATGGTAACTCAAGGGTTTGATACCCGATTCGATCATGGATTTGGATATTGAAGCTTTATCAAGAAGGCAGCAATGATCGATTTCATGTTTCACAGATCGGCTCCTTCGGGACGATCGTATATGTTTGTCTCTAGTGCAACCCATCTGCTTATGTTTTCCTTTCTCTCCTTTCTCAAAACAATATAAATAAATCAAGATTCAAAAGAATTTAAAATCATAAAAACTGCAAGAAAATACGTTAAACAGATCCAAAAAACAAGAGAAATACCAGAATCAAAGGGTATGTTAAGATCGACAAATAATAAAGACTTACGAGATTTGGGTGAATCAAAGTTTTGTTTGAGTGTTGAAGGAGACAGAGGGATCTGTCATGGGCCGACGAATTTTAAATATATATACTTTTAAATATATGAAGCCATAAAAGACTAAAATATGAAGCCATAATTAGGGGTGAGTATTCGATCGAGTCGAATCAAGTCAAAATTTTTTGAGTTATTCGAGTTGGTGAGTTATATTTTATGATTCAAATTTTATTTAAAATTTTTCGGTTCGAGTCGAGTTTAAGAAATTTGAATCGAATCGAGTTTTCGAGTTCCTATAAATATTTAATTATAATTATTTATCATGTTATAGTATTATTTTATTTCAATTTAAACGACTTTCTCTAATCATATAAGATATGTATATATATTTTTTCATATGTAACAATATTTCTTTATATTTTTATATATCAATGTATATATATCATAAAAAAATGATAGACTCATCTCAAACTTAAAAATTAATCCTTTAATTACTAAAAATTTTGAGTTATTCGAATTTTCATTTTACAACTCGAACTTTATTTGAAATTTTTCTAGTCGAGTCGAGTTTATAAAATTTCAAATCGAGTCAAAATAAATTGAATATTTTTACCTTGAATCGAATCGAGTTATT
The DNA here is from genome assembly GCA_035048815.1 of Abelmoschus esculentus. Taxonomy (NCBI): domain Eukaryota; kingdom Viridiplantae; phylum Streptophyta; class Magnoliopsida; order Malvales; family Malvaceae; genus Abelmoschus; species Abelmoschus esculentus. The sequence continues at coordinate 2,799,707 of JAUCBN010000004.1, forward strand.
TGATTTTTTAAATCGAGTCGAGTTTTACTCGCCCGTAGCCATAATATTTTTTTATTTTTATTAAAATGTTAACATCAATAATTTGTGCATGTCCAGGCCAGTGGAAATCAGGCCATGTGTGTTGTTGGTGAACAAAAGGTTGGACCAATTTTTAGCCTTTTGGGGTGTAATCGAAGAACCCATGTTGTTCAATCTCTCTGTTTTCATCTTGTTGGGCCAATAGGGAACCACCAGAAACGACTCCATTGTTAGTCTCTTCTCGGGCTTATATTTATATTTTCCCAGAAAATTTCTTCAAACTGCGACTACTTTCTTTTGTCAGTAACAACCTCGCTCGCTCACTCTGCTCCATCTTTGCCATTGAACTCAGTGACCCACAACAGGTAAACTTCAATTCTTCGTTTCCTTCCCAGATTTTTTTATATAAATATTATAATGATGGTCTCCTTGGCATTGAATTTGTACCCAAGTTGACCTTTTTGGCTTTGATGAAAACAGAAAACCAAGACAAATTTTTTATGCAATCAATATAGTTAGATGATAGTATTTCTTATAAGGGCTGATAAAGTTTGGTCCTTTTTTCTCTTTGGTTACTAGATATGAGTAATCTGATCACAAAGATATACATTTGGGATATGGATGAAACCCTTATATTGCTCAAGTCTTTGTTGAATGGTTCATATGCTGAGGCTTTTGGCGGTTTAAAAGATGCTCAGAAAGGTGTTGAAATTGGGAAAATGTGGGAGAAACATATACTTCAAATTTCTGATGATTTCTTCTTCTATGAGCAAGTATGTCTGATATTCCTGCACCCCTACACCCTGATGTTGCTTTTTTTTCCGAGTATAAACCCTGAATTTTACAGTTTTATATATATTGAATGTGCTATAGATTGAAAACTGCAATAAGCCTTTCCTTGAGGCCTTGAGCAAATATGACGACGGGCAGGATCTCTCCGATTATAACTTTAATCAAGACGGTTTTAGTCCTCCACATGATGATCTCAACAAAAGGAAGCTAGCATACAGGCATCGAGTCATAGCCAACAAGTATAAACATGTATTCCTACTGATGCCTTTCAAGCCTTATATAAATTGTGCCTCCAATTATTTGTGCAATTTTCATGTTTCCTGATTCCTATTTATTCAGAAATCTGAGGCATTTTGCATTTCATGCTCCGCCAGCAACTGTTTATAGTTGCTTGTCCTAAGTTATTGCCTCCCATATGGATGAAGCTAAGGTTTAGCTACAAGTACTGCCATGGAAAGCTAGATGGAATTTTTGAGGGGAACTGTCACGGAAAATCTAATATAAGATAATTATGTGGTTTACATCTGTTGATAACTTACTGTTTAGTAAATAGGGAATTATGAATGGTGAATAGATATCTCCTAGTGGTACTCAGTAACTGCTGGGTCCTTGACTCCTTTCTGGGATTTAATGGTTATGTAATAGGCAAAATTATGCTTATATTCTGGGGATTTATTTGGCACTCCGAAGCACAGCACTTCCTTGCAAGACATAGACAACTTAATCTTTATTTGTCAGTTTAAAGGTTCGTCTTTGTGTTTCCTCATAGATAGCTTTGTTTTCCAATGGTCACCTTTGATTGTGTTTTCGTTTCTATTTCTCCTCAAAGGTTTTTTATAGATAAGAAATGCAAATGCTTCTTATATATAGAAACATAAGTGTGATTTTTTTAAAAATAGTCGAGTGCTTAAGCACTGGCAGCTATCTTCTCTCATGCAGCAACAGTTTGCTGTTCTTGTTTTTGCAGAAATAAAAATTGAATTATCCAATAAAAAGTGTGTGCTGTTTTTACAAAAGTCCTCTATCATTTCAGGGTTTACACACTATTTTGGACCAAGAGATGATGGATCTCTGGGATGCATTGTACAAGATGACTGATGAGTACACAGATGGGTGGCTTTCATCAGGTATGTTCTGCATCTATGATATGGCTACCAAAGCATCCATTTTTTTTCTTTTCCAGCTGCCATTTATTTAGTGCTGAGCTAGAGTCATAGACAATTCTAGGGTGAGCATTTGATTGAGTTGAGTAAAAAAATTTTAAGTGACTTGAGTTGACGAGTCTTATTTTATCATTCAAACTTTATTTGAATTTTTTTAGTCTAGGCAAATCAAATATATTTGTTCAAGTTAAATTTAAAAAATAGGTAAAAGTTAAAGCATATAAACTAGAGAACATATTTAAAAACTTCTTTCAAAGAAAAATAAGAAAAAACAAGAGAATTTAGTATGATAAACTAGGTTTGATGATTTTTACAGGTGTATATTTTCTATTTTATTTTTATATATTTATGGTAAAAGATTTTTTTTGAAAACGTGAAGATTATTTTGATTTTTTTTTGTTTTGAGGGATCAATTGCTTATTTTCAAAACTGACAAGGACCTAAGGGGTATTTAAACCAAATTTTTAATTGTTTTTTGGATATTCGAATTGTAAAACTTCAACTGAACTCGAACTCGAAAAAAACCCCAAAAACCTTATTTTAGTTGATTGATTCGAAAACCGAATAACTCAAAAGTTGATTTTTTTCTGAGTTAAATCGAATTTCGCTCACTCGTAGACAATTCTAGTATTCCAATTAATACCAAACCTGTTTTGTTTCAATCTATGTTACCCAGACTTTGGGTACAAGTGTCAGACACGTGTATGGGTAGTTTTTTCTAAGTTTGTCCGAATATTTGGAGGATCCTTGGAGGCCATATCCCCATACCCAAGTGTCAGACATGAGTACTTGAAAAATAAAGAGTCTGAGCAACACAGGTTTTAATTAAATTGGTCACTGTAGATTGCATAATGTGAAACAGATAATCTGATGCATGCCATAGGCTTTTACAGTTATAGACCATATTCAATGTGTTTTCGTGGTATTCTAAAATAGGATTCAAAGCTCACTAAAGTTGTTACCTCTTAAGTGCCTTAGAGATATCCTTCTCACTTATCCTGCATTAATTTGAAGCTTAAAGTTTAACTCTTAACATTAGAATTAAACATTTTCTTGTTACTTTAGCTAAAGTTTGCATGTTTTCTCTTAATCACTTGCGTTTTTTAGTATTTATTCTTTATTTTCTAAATATAGCACGAGCACTCTTGGAGCAGTGTTTAGCTGGGAATGAAGATCATTCCTTTTGTAATACCTTTGCTAGTGGGGTTATGAGTTCTAATGCTACAGCATCCCGACACATAAATGTTTTGGTGACTTCTGGGTCTTTGATTCCTAGTCTTGTTAAATGTTTACTCTTTCGACTTGACAATTTGATATCGTATGAAAATGGTGAGTAATCTTCTATTCACTTGAAGTTAACTGCATTTTTTTCTTAGTACATTTCGAAATTATTAGCACCAGCCTCTACTTTAATTGACATGGTTATTGTATTCTACCTATCTATGCATGCTTTCTCTTATAATCTATCCTCCTATCATCTTCTTTCTTCTGTCCATGCCAAAGCTAAATATTTGATTTCGGGTCCTTGGCATTAGATGCCAAAGGACTTTTCCAGAAAAGTTTGCAAGCATCCTATTGTTATGTGCATGACCATAAAGGTCCCAAATATTTTCTTCAGTATATGAATTTTGAAGTAATCAAGGGTAGTGTAATGACGTTTAAATGCTCATCTTTTTCTAAATTTTTTTAGAAAGCTCTTAACCAGTGTTTCAAGTTCTTTTAGCGTACTTGCTTTACATTCTCTCTACAAGGACATTCTCCGATCCTTGTAGTTTAAAGAGTTTGGGTGGTTCTCATATTTATCATGATCACTAGATTGCATGCATACTGTATCAAGCACATGTTGCTCCTCAATATTATTTCTTTAATGAACTCATCATATTTGCAGTACTTACAAAACATTTATTCTCCAGTTTACAGTTCATGGGATGTAGGGAAACTACAATGTTTCCAGTGGATCAAGGAACGTTTCAACAGTCGAAATACCCGCTTTTGTGCAATCGGAGATGGATGGGAAGAGTGCGAGGCTGCACAAGCCATGAATTGGCCTTTTATCAAGGTAGACCTGCGGCCCAATAGTTCTCACAGGTTTCCAGGCCTCACACTTAGAACAGTAGGTTTCTATTTCTCTATTGTGTATGGAAACCCTGATTCAGAAAATGAGGACGACTAAACCATATTTTCCCCTTCATATATTTTTTTTTGGGTCCTAGAAATGGATACCTATTTGTACATAAAACCAGAGTTTAATCATGTGGAACCTTCATCTCTGAACAATAGGTATTGTTCGTATTAGACGAACCTCGGTCAGGGCCACTACATAGGCCATGTATTGATTGTGTCATGTTATCTTCAGGAAACTGCTATTATACCTTATGCTAAAATGACATTTTTATGGAATGGTTATCCGCATATACATTTTCCTTGCACAGTTTTTGTAAGGCAATTCATTTTGATTCTTAATTTTCGGAAGTTTGATTACAGTTATACTTTTTCATGCATTAGTTCCCATGTTTATCCCCAGGAAGTAGTTGAATAATGGCCTCTCTTTATGTTAGTCCAGACCCGGATTTGTCTGTGTCTGAAATTGGATTCTCTTTCGCGAATGTTCGATATCATCCATAAAATGCCAGACACCTCTTCTTTTTCGTTAAAAATCCCCAGAAATGTTGTCGAAGATTCGAATAGATGAACTTTTGGAATGGGGTTAGATATGCAGGCTAGCCATGGACTGAAATGTCTGCATCTGATGTTATGGGGCTACAAAATTGGGACAAGAGGGTCCTTCATTTCTGTTTCTTGTCCTAAAAAGACATTTTTAGCGCTTCTGCAACCCCAAAAGAAAGTTGTGTTGCTTTTGTTTGTTTCATTACATGATTTAACTATTTTCATCCCAATAATTAGAGATAAGGCTCTGAACAAGAAAGACCATTAGATCACATTCAGCATATTTATCCAGAGTATCAGGAAGGATTTGTGGCATGTTTTAAACTCATTGGCGATTGCCAAAATCTGAGATTATCCTTAATCTTAACAGATAAGATAAGATTAGATTAGATTAGATCAGATCAGATCAGATGGGAGGGAAGTGTTTTCTTGGATATCAATTTGTTTGAACAGATTAAGTGGTGTACAAAGTGAAAGGACAGACATGGTGGGCGTGATGTTGTGTTTGCTGTTGATCCAGACCGTGTTGTCCTGTTGTCATTAACGAATCAAATTGCTTCATTAAGATGTCTGCCTGATTCTCCAAGATAAGATCAAATCTCTTGTTTGACGTGTAAGTGACGACTTGATGAAGCTCCAAGCAAGTTTGTTTTTTAGTTTAAAAAACTGGTAATAAGCTAAGAGCTTGATGGTTTTGTGGGGGCAACAAGAAAAGCTGGTCAAGGATTCAATCACCCAATTAATGTCTGTCTGGTACAGGAAGCAATAGGGTTTACGAGTTCTGATTCAGACAATGCTTGAAGTACACCATTTAGTTACCCTCTTGGTTAGCCATTGTTCCAAGTTTTGGTGGTTCTTAAATATGCTGTAAATTTAGATGGTTATCTGTTAAAAAAGTTGGTTCATTTGAGAGTTCATGCTGGTTAAAGATGTTGTTATCTTGCAAGTATGATCTAGTAGCGGATTTATAAAAAAATAATGATTGTCATAAAATTTTATGTTTTCTCGATTTATATTGATATACGAATAAAGATCGAAAAAAATCAATCTTATAAATTATTTTGTTAACGATTCTAATTACATCAATAAAATATGATAAAAAGATTCAATCATATTAGATTGTTGATTTCTACTGATTAGAAGATGTGTCCACGACGGTTACACGAACATCAGAGTAACATATAAATAGACAAAAATTATATCGCAAAATTGACAACAATCATATCACAGAAATAGATGAACAAACGTAACAAAATATATGAAAAACTTGTATCAAACAAAACTCTAAACTCTAAAATTTCATTCAAAAAATCTTCAAATAATTAAAAAAAATCAACTGTTTATCCATTTATTTACAACAAAACAGTAAAAACCCAAAGCTTAAATTTATGCATTTATTAACCATTAAATCAATATAATATTTATAAAACACTGAGATCAAATTTTGAGAAATTAAAATGAAATTTATTCTTCAATCTGTATAGAATAAAATGATATAAATCTATAATTCATCACTCAATTTCGACATATCAATTATAATCACAAATCTCGTTGCTTTATCTTTGGACCATTTAAAAAAAAAAGTTTACTTTAATATCTTCTCATCATGTGGTCGTAAAAAATTTCTAGAACTTCCAATGGAAAGCGAACAATTAAGTTGTTTTTTTCTAAAAGAAGAAAGAGAAAAAAAAACAATTTTAATTTAATGTAAATTATACTACAACTTACTTAGTTATAAGTTTAATGATAAATATATTATTTTTAGAATAATACAATCATTCAATTATAAATTTTAAAATAAATATATTATTTAATTAAAATTTTGTGATAATAAATTATTTTATCATTAAAATTAAAATAAGAGTTTAATATATTAACAATATTAACCTTTAAGACCGAAGTATTTTGTTAATTTAGACAAAATTTAAAATAATTTAATAATTTTTTTCGTATTTAAATTTTTTTAGTGCAGTGATTATGTTTACTAACAGATGATTTTAAGGTCATAATATATATTCTATTAGTAAATCAATTATCTAGTAGTGAAATATTTATCAAACTATTACATCTATTGATTGTCGGATGAACAATAACATGAAATGTGATAAGTGATTTAAGTTTGTGGCAAGATATGTCAATTAAATTTATTGAATTATTTTAAATTAATATTAAATTAATGGAATACTAAGTTTTAAGAATTAAAATTATAATTATATTATGTTCTTGTTTCAATTTTAATACCAGAATAATTTATTTATCATAAAATTTTAATTAAGTGATATATTTATTTCTAAATATATAATCAAATTATCTAATTATTAACTTTTTTTTAAGTGTATTTTTTTTTTGAAAAAGCTAATAGTGACTTCTAAAAAATAATTATTCCTTTAACCACTTAGGCTAGAGAGCTTGTGCTTTTTAAATGTATTTTACCCTTTAAATTATTGGTTACTTCATGTATACTTTCCCAAAATAAAAATAAAAAACAAATTAAATTAAAAAGACAATAATATCCATTGTAAAATGCGGAGAAAAGCCAAGCCAAGTACAAACAGATAGGTCCCCATGTGTCTTTGTATGGACCTGCAGGCTGCAATGGGAGTGTGCCATCAGAGTTCTTGTAACAACTCCAGTCCTGCCCATACTTGCATCAAACCACACTCGTCTTCAAACAAAGAACACTTTTTGTCTATCAGCTTTCTTGTACATTTCTTCATGCATGTAGACAATCTCAGAGATGATTGTTAGACAGGATTTAAAGCTCTCATAGGTACAGAAATGGATAAGAAAATGGTTCAAATCAGCCCAAGTTTAGTGCGATTACGTGATAATATATGTTCTTTACTCTTAATCTTTCGAAAAGATATATACCGTACCGACTATACGGCTCAAATTATATATAGCTGAAACAGTAGGATGCTGTCACATTCGCTTATCTGCAACTATGCCATAAATCAAGCAAGGGGAACAGAGACAACATCAAAATGTCAGTATTTTTTCTATTGGGGGTAACTTTAGTACAAGAGAAAAGTTTAGGGTTTGAGATTTTTTTAGGTAAGAATAGGGCTCGGATGTTGAGATTCAAACTTTAAATTTAATCGATGCCGACTTTTTAAGTTGTGTTGTATGAAATAAAAGTTATGCGTTTGCCCCCACTGTGATAATTTTGAGAGATGGTCTCCTATTTTTTTCATGAGATGTGGCTAAGTGGTTTAGTTAGTCCTCCATTTCTCCCATGAGAAAGGAGAGTGTGGATTTATTCCAACACACTCACGTCCATGCAAATTTTCTTCTTTTTTACTGTAAAAGCAAAGCTTCATCGAGTCATTGACAGTGAGAGAAGGAGAGGAATGTGGGGTCCAGAGTTTCAGCCCCAAAGTTCATCTTGATATGCCACCATAAAGGAAATTGAAGCTAACTCACCAATGACCAAACACATCAATTTTGGGGGGTTAAAACTGGGTAAAAATCAGAAGAAAAGGGACAAAGTGAAGTTCCATGCTGCATAAATTGCCATAGATTTAAATGGTGTTTTCGATCGTTTTGTATTTATAAACATAAAAATTATGAGTATAGTCGTTTAGAATATTGTCAAAGTCACTATATATATCGAAGCAAAACAATAAAAATCTCCTTTTGACACCCCTTCACCCAAAAGAAGACAATTAAAGCTTCTGTTTTAATAAGGACAAAAATGGTAGCTTTTAGTTGAGATTAACTCCCTAATATGAACTGATAAGGAACATGGTGATAAAGGAGAATCATTGCAACAACTTTATTTTATATACTTAACCCTTTCTCTCTCTCTTTTTCTCCACTTCATCTGCTAACAGGTATATGTCTGCCCCATCTCATAATGATTCAACTGAATTTCTTTGTTTATCAGTTATCCTGAAGTTTCTGTTTTCTTTTCTTTTCTCTTATCCATTAAAAACTACCATCTTGTATGACTATGTAAGTAAAGTTTCCAAATTGGGAACTGGGTGTGTTTTTCTTTCAGGATTTTGTTGGTTATGCTACTCTCCCTTGTCTCTCACAGTTAAAACTGGTATAATAATTTTTAGTCATATCTGATTCTGTTTTCATTTTTAGGCACTTTCTGAATTGATCATGGTTACAATATTTCTGCTGTTTCTAAGTGTTTCTCTTGTTGTATTTTTTGTCTGTCATGGTAAGTATGGGAGAAAGCTTGGTGCTGTCTGGTTCTAAGGCAGTGAAGTATTGAAAGGAGAGTTTACCTGTCTGATTTTACAATGCCAGTTCCCCTTGCGCCGTATCCGACACCTCCAGCGCCTTACACTCCTCCTGCAGCCAATGGTATCTTATTCTCTTCTGTTCTGCAACAGATTTATCTTGAAACAATGTGAATTTTCCTTAAGAAACTTTGGTTGGCTGAAATGGAGTTAAAGTCTCATTATAACTAAATATATAAAATTAGGAATGGCAAATCTAAATAGAATTTCTTGATATCGGGGTTCGGGGTGTCTGCTTCGATTTTGTTTTGTCCCTTTTTTTCCTGATATGAAACAAATTGGTCAAGAACAGGAGGAACCATGAATCTATCTTTATGCATCTACAGAAAGTTACTGTGTTTTCTACCTTGTTTTTACTCCCCATTGTCAACTGATGTAGTGACCAATTCTATGTAACCAGGTGCTCAAAGCCAGCTTGTCTGTTCCGGTTGTCGGAATTTGTTGCTCTATCCTGTGGGAGCAACTTCTGTGTGCTGTGCTGTTTGCAATGCAGTTACAGCGGTGCCGCCTCCCGGTACCCCATTTGCTATCTTCTTCATAACTTTTAAAGTTTATGAAATTCTGAGACATCAAATCGACTGAATTTTCCTTCTGGGAGGCCTATGTATAAAAATGTAAGTCGAAATTTTGAACTGCAGGCACGGAAATGGCCCAGTTGGTATGCGGAGGATGCCATACCTTATTAATGTACATCCGTGGAGCAACAAGTGTTCAATGTTCATGTTGTCACACTGTCAATCTGGCCTTGGAAGGTATGCTTAACGGATTATGATGTCAGTTGTGTTTACTTTGTTGAAAACTTCAAATGTCCCTTCGCTTTTCCGACAGCAAATCAGGTGGCACATGTAAATTGTGGGAACTGCAGGATGTTACTAATGTACCAGTATGGAGCAAGATCTGTAAAATGTGCAGTTTGCAATTTTGTGACATCAGTTGGGGTTAGTACACAATTTGTTCTCACTTGCCGTTTATGCACCCTTACGACTCGCCGTCTTCTTAGCACCCTTGACATCAGTTGCTGTTTATTGCTTCCTGTAAAAGATTTCTTCTGTCTTGCAAGGTGTTCACTGTTGTTTTCTGCCACTGATTGTTGCAGGGCTCAGCAAGCGCTGCCGAACAGAAGTTCAACAGCTAAGATTACATTACACCCAAATTGATTGTTAGAAGCTACAACTTTGGTTTTTGCACATTATAAATATCTTCCTCCGCGTTTGCATCCCTCCCCGCTTCGTATCGAGTTATTTTACCTTGCGTGACTATGGAATAAGCAGTTTTGGGTAGCAGGTTTGGAAGTACCTGTAACAGGTTGAACAATCGGTTATCTTCCGAATTCTGATAAGATAAACTTCATTTTCTTTTACTGTACTATGAATATGAGTGGCAATAAATATTGGGCATAAAGTTCATCTCTGATACTTTTTTTTTTCCTGCAAGTTTGATTGCCAAAGGTCTCAGAAAACTGTTTCATTGTCACACATACAACATATATTGGCCCAAGAAAACTACACTGGGGACCATATAGATTTTTATAGAAAATATTGAGGTGCATATTTTATAGAATCTAGTTGATTACATGGTAGATGATGTGAGATGATGTCAATTATGACTTCTTTAGAATTCAGACTTCAAACTTCAGAAAGAATGTTGAAGACTGAAGAGTATATTTCGGGTTAAACCGGATGAGTTGCAGACTTGCAGTTAGGATAAATCAAGATCAATTTTTTTAATCTGTGCTTCTTTGAGTCCTGCAGTTAGGATGATTGGTCATATCAAACATCAGGGACAAGGATTTTCAAGGGAAACTCTATTCCTGGTGCAGATTACAAAAGAATATTACCACTAGAATGTAGTCTAAGACTTGCCTAGTCGATATTAAACCGTTGTTGAGCATCGAATACAATCAGCAGGACCTGAACATGAAAAAGCCTATCTCTTCATGCCAGTTCAATTATAACTTCAGACATCATACTAAATACTTTGCAAGCAGTGTTTACTTTCTAACAGACATCATATATCTGGAAAAGATTTTCCAACTCAAATGTGTTTGCAGTTTTCCATGCCAAAATGTTTTGATTCTCAGAAACACCCTAATGGTGTCACTTTCAGATGTCATAGATCAAACTATAATATCCACAAGGTATATTCTCTAACAAATAAAGTTGAGACGGGCGCATTTCAGAGGCCAAAGCTAATGTTATCTGCAGAAGCAAAAGCACCAAAGTTTTTGGGTCGACTGACTACGATATTGTCACGGCAAAAGTTACGCCCCATTGGACCGATGCCAGTGATGAGGTCTACACAGACCTATCTTCACTTTGGTGGGGACTCCAAACAAGGACAGTAGAGGCTCTATATTTATTGATAGATGGTCCATCTGACTCAGTTACAGCCCCACAGCACTTCACCTTTCGTTAAGGGAAGACAGGTTGTAAAGCTTCATTAGCTCTTGAAGGCACAAGTTCTTTTCCAATCCTACTTCTAAGCCGGTAATAGGATTACCAGAAAGCGAAACGATGCTGCAGCCTGCAGTGTGAGTTCCTACTAAAATGGCTTCATGTTCAAGTCTTTCGACAAGTTGAGGCAGTCGATCGTGACTCATTATCTGTGTCCTTTTTGTTTCTGATGCCTAAAGAAGAGCATCATGAACCTAAAAATTCCTATCCCGATTAATTGATAACCGCAATCGATCACTCGAGTAAAGACCTCTCAGAGTCTCATCTGTACTGCTGATTCCATTTAGATATTACCATCTATGTGATATTTCAGCCCCATAAGCAAAATTAATCTTTCAGACTTCCCTATCAGGTGGTCCTTTATAAATCCTATCTCCTAAGATACATGGTCCAAGAACTATACAGCAGGAGCTGGGAATAAAAGCTCAAGTATGCATGAATTTAACTGTTACATTGACCTTATCATTTATCAAATGTGCTTAGCTACATAATAGTCAATTCCAATGGTAAGGATAGCACTAATCCTGTTCTAGATAATAAGATGTATCAATTTAATTAATTTTTTTACCAATTCGTTTTTATCTAATGAATCTTCGTTAATATTTACTATAAATTAAATTTAAAAACAGATTTTATCAAGTGAAGATTCACTTTATAAAAAAATTAATTAAATAGATGTATTTGATTGATTGGCCTCATGAATGGATGTTACAAGAATGACTTATGATATAATTTCTCTACCAACACACGTCTAATAAGGCTTAATATACGATTTAGTATACATATGTTATTTTTCTAATATGAAACATCTGTATTCCTTTTCGATTAAGTACTTTAATTTATTATTTTAAAATAATATTTGAAATTGACAATTTTAATATAAAATGATATTTTATGCGACTGTACATGACAGAAACATCACAAGATAAAATCAACAAATTCAAATGCTATAATAGAAAAAAATGTCAAATTAGTAATATGTTGGACTAAAACATAAAGTATTACATTAAAAATTGACAAATTTAGGTATTAAATTAGATTAAAAAACAATATCACAATGAAAAAAGAAATAAATTCATATACTATAATGTATATTAAATCTTTAGAGTGTGAGAATAAAGCACATCAACAATAGGGTGAGATCAATTTGATCTCAAGAATCATGCCCATTGCAGTCTTCCCTGGTACTCCACACACTGCTGGATTTTACCATCATGGGACATCACCTGAGTCTTCACCTTAGCTCCTCTTGTACTGTACTTCACTTCGAACTTCGGGTATGGCTTCTGTTCATTTTCTGCAATAGCTGCATCTGATGTTTCTGGTAAGACTTCATCGAGGAACTCGTCTGCTACGTCTCCATTTTCATCTATCCTAAGACGTTTTGCATACCATTTCAGACCCTGAATTGGGAAGTCAAAACTAAAATATTAGCCACTTGAAACATGCTTGATGAAGACATGCGATAAATAAGTAGTTGTGGCGGGTCGAAAAAATTAGGGGGGGGGGGGGGATTTATTGTTAGTTAAAGTAATGCTGAGAAGTGCCCAAAGAATGAAACCAAAAGCCTGATATGCAACTCTCTCTTAGAACAGAACACCATACCAATAAGCTACTGCAACTTCCACATGGACATTCATTTACCTCAAGCTTATATATGAAGTGATCAATGGTAAATAATGGTATTCACTGTTAGAAACAGCACCAATAATAAGTTAGCATTCGGTCACCCTCTTCAGCTACTTCTTTAATTCGCCTACTAGGCATAAAAGATTAACCAAAGCCCAAAATGTGACAGATTCTGATTCAAAGGAAATCAACTTGCTTTGCTAAGGAAATAAATAACATCTTCACATTTAAATGCCAGCATGTGATGCTCACAGATTATGTTTCAAAAGGTTAAGGTTAACGGATTCAAATAGACGATCACTTCTGTCTCGGTGTTAGTTTTCTACCATCAAAAGAAGATAATAGCAAAAGTGCTAGAAAAAACAATCACAATAAAAAAGTCCATTCCTGAAATGGAACAAAATAACAATTTCCATAAATCTATTAAGTGTTAGATCCGTTATGGACAAATCTTAATGAGAATAAATAAGTTAGACATGCTTGGATGATTACAGGCTTGTTCATGCATAACAACAAATCTACTTGATAAGGGAAAAAAAGGTGGAAATCTGAAACCAGCCACCAAATATTCATCCCCAAGCAGAGAGGTTTTGTAGAACGGCTCCCGTATTTATTGAACAATTAGTCAAGACAGGAATTTGAGGGAAGGAAAACAAACGAAGGGAAGTGTATATCTTTTAGTACATCAGGATCTGATCTATCCTTACATATTTTCCATGAACATCAGAAACAATAATGTGGAGGGTATTTGAGAATCGACTCAACATGGCGTCCTCGAATTACTAGAACTCCACCAGCCTACTTGATATAAACAGATAAAACTCAATTCCATCACGACTTAAAACAATAATCATGCATGTCAATTGATTTCATTGACAAGGAAATGTACCAAAACAATTCCCAGAAGCAATTTTGGATGGATATCCAAATCCAATGCTGAAGTTTGAAGATGCCAGATATCACCATACCAAGTTAAAATTTATATAAGGAAGATGATCTTGCCTGAAAGTACCCTCTATTACATAGGTCCTATCTTCAAAGACTGGTATAATAAAATCTTTAAACCAACCTAACCCCAAGCTCTTAACAGCCTAATTACACGGTTCAATGTCACTTCTCCCTCATTTAATTCCAAATTACTAAAGTTTCAACAATGATTTCATGCTTAAATGAGCCAAAAAAAAATGGCTACCAAGTACCAACAATTAATCTCTTATTCAGAAATGAGAGAACCACCTTTAAGCTGCCTAACTCTATTACCCAGAAGTCAACTCATAACAAAAAAAAAAGGATCAACTGCATTTACCATTATAGCATTATATCAAGAACCCACAGCTTAAAATCTGGAAATTAGGGGGGGGGGGACAGCATTAGAAAATAAACTCAAAGAAATTGCAATGGACCTGAACTCCGCCGTCACCGGAAGTGCAGGGGAGAAGGACGGGACCTGTCTGGGAACGATCGACGGCGATTTGAACAGGGACGCTAAATCCCTTTCGAGGAATGCCGGTGTCTTGGAAAACGCTATGGTTTCCTGGTGTTTCGTTATCGTTTTGTTGGTCGTTATCTTGGTGTTTTACATGGTGAGCATGGTCTCTGGCGAAGCCGAAAATCCCCGCTATTTTTCTAAAGAATCTCATAATCAAAGATTGAGGAGAAGAAATCTATATTTTGTCGGAAATGAAATGTTTGGGGAAGCTAGAAAACAGGATCGGAGAAACATGATTTTATTACAGAAACTAAAATTAGATGGAAGGGATTAACCCACTAAATTGAATATACTTTTTTAAAAATAAAAATTTTAAGAAATACTTAATAATGTACGACCCTTTAAAATAAAAATTATAAAATTAATTTTAGGATTTAAAGATTAATATACGAATTATTTTATCTTAATTATTAAAAAAATAATTGTTATTATTTGAGATCACGAGTTTGAGTATTAGTGTTTACGATATTATAACTAAAGGATAAATGTTAAATAATTGAGAGTATAATTTAGAATATATACTATTTATATTTACGGTAGCTGATTAATTTTTTTTAAAGATTAATATTTTCGTGTTAATGAATAGATTTTTGTTATATTTAGGTACTATAATTTATCAAAATCAGATCACAAGTTACTTTTGTTATATTATTATGAAATTAATTAATTAAATATATTTATTTTATTATTATTTTATTTTTTATCAATTAAATCTTTACTAATATTTATTATAAATTAAATTTTATCAAATAAAGATTTACTTAATAAAAATAAAATTAAAAAATTAATAAAATAGATGTATTTAATTGATTGATTTTATAAATAACGTGACAAGAGTGACCCATAATATAATTTTTCTTCTTCAATAATCAAGATTAATTAATGAATTATTTGAATATCGCATAAATCATCTTACTTTAGAGGTTAAAAGAAACAATTGTTATTCATAGAATCACGAGTTTAAACACCAATAATTAAAAAATTAATACTTAATACTTAAAAATATATTTTATAACAGATATTACTTATAATCACGGTAATAAATTTAAAAAAAATTGTTTGATTATCGATATATATATAATATTTTGTTGCTTAAAAAATCCACGTCTCATAAACTGCCACGTAACCCAAATTAAAAGTGCAAGTAAAAAAATTGAAAACAACTCCCAACCCCCATGAAAATAAAGTGCACTGACAAGAATGAAGAACCCTAGTTGGCGGGTATAATTACATAATTGTTTCAACCAAAATCAAAAGGGGATTGTTTGTTCATTTCCCACTTCTGTAATTTCAATTTTCCCAGTTCTCAAAACCAGTTAACTTACCAAATCTGTAACATAAACCTCTGTTTCTTCTCTCACATTTCACAGTTTCACTCAGATTTCTTGCAGGAAAAAAACATGGAACAAAGAGAAGTAAAATCTCCGACAAGAGGATTACAGGTGCAACAACAACAGATGTTAATGGGACACACTTCGTATCCTACAAACTCCGGCTTCCCTTTCAACTCAGTAACCTCACCGGCGGTGCCGCTACAGTCTCACCAGCAACAAAACCAAAGCCAACACCAACAGCAACCCAAGCCGTTTGATTCTATGAATTCCGCTGGCTTTGATGAATCGCCGCAGTTTAGGTACAATACGGACCCGGCGGTGAAGAAGAAGCGAGGTAGGCCTAGGAAGTATGCTCCTGATGGTAACATTGCTCTTTTACAACTGGCACCCACTACTCCGGTTGCTTCTAACTCGGCGAATCACGGTGAAGGTGAATCTGTCGGTTTAGGGAGTAATAGTGGTGGTGGTGGTGATGTATCTGAACCTCCGGCTACAAAGAACCGTGGAAGGCCACCGGGTTCCAGCAAAAAGCAGATGGATGCATTAGGTAACTAATAGTTGTAATGAAAAAAGTTTGTGTTTTTGCTTTTTATGTAAATGTACCTATGTTCTATGTGTAAGTTTGTGACTTTTGGTTATTTTGTGAGCAGGAGGAGTTGGAGGGGTGGGATTTACTCCTCACGTGATCACCGTGGAAGCCGGCGAGGTGAGTTCCCTAACCCTTTACCGGAAGTTGTAATGGTCATCGTCTCAGATGAAAATGAGAGATATTAGTATTTCCCTTGGCTGGTTTATATGTTCAAACCCTTTAGAATACAAACTTGCAAGACTGTTCTTTTTGCAAATGTTCTTATTCTAGAGAATGCCTTAATTTATGGCCTTTTCATTTGCAGGACATAGCATCAAAGATTATGGCTTTTTCGCAGCAAGGACCGCGCACAGTCTGTATACTCTCCGCAAATGGTGCCATCTCTAATGTCACACTCCACCAACCTGCAATGCCGGGTGGCACAGTGGCATATGAGGTACTTCTAATTGCAAATATCAATGTATAGGATTAAGCTTGAATGAGATGCATCTGCTCAGCACCTTTGCTTAGATAGGAATAGGATCGATTCCATGTTTCCGAGGTTGCATTTAGTATCTCGGTCCAAGCAAAAAAAGACTCATTGATGCATAAATTTTATGTTAATATAGATCCTAGGGGATAGTGCTATCCATCTCTTGCATCATTTCAGTTTAGCAAGGTTCAGTTCAGAATCAAAAAGACTAGGCAATTGTTGATCGTGGTACCTGCATTACACGAAGGTTTTGGAGTAAACTCTCATAGTTCAAATTCGATCAGTGAAACAACATATATCTGAACAGGAGTACTAAGATGTGACTCTCCAAAGACCCATCAAATAATATACTGAAGAATTCTAGAAAGTTAAACATACCCATATCGGACATATATCTATATCTGATTAGACTAGGTATTTTTGCTAACCCGTATTGTCAAATAATGGAATATTTTCTTGTTCTTATTACTAGTTGGATTTTGTGTGCTAGATGGACTTGTTCCTTGGATACAATTATTAGCCTTGACCCTTCCACTAGTACTTGCTAGCTTAAGTAGGGTTTCGAGAGAGGTTACGAATGGTTGAGCAAGATCTTGTCTGCTTTGAATTGTACACAATTTTAGCCGTTTGATTTTTATCCTTTATCATTTTAAACAGACTTTTTAAAATTGCAGGGTCGCTTTGAAATTATTTCTTTATCAGGTTCCTTTTTGCTTTCTGAAAAAAATGGTAGTTGCAGCAGGAGTGGTGGTTTAAGTATCTCCTTGGCTGGTTCTGATGGTCGAGTATTAGGTGGTAGAGTTGTAGGGATGCTACGGGCAGCATCACCAGTTCAGGTATCTCTCTGTTTACTAATCTGTGTATGCTGAGAATTTGCTACATGCACATCTCTAAATCCTGAAGTAGTGTCGGATTGAGGCTTGATTGAATTTAGATTTTTGGCATTTCGGACACCATAGTGTCAGGTTAAGACAAGGCATGCACTTCTTGGTTTTGTGACCGCCTCTTTTCTACTGCCAGGTCATTGTTGGCAGCTTTATTGTGGATGGAAAAAAACAGAGCTCGGATGCTTTCAAAACAGGACCTTTGGCTGCACCAACATCGAGCATGCTCCATTTCGGAGCTCCAGTGATGACAGGCAGTCCTCCTTCCCAAGGTGGCTCAAGCGAGTCGTCTCACGAGAACAGTGGTAGCCCTCTTAACGGAGGGTCTGGCTTCAACGGCAATTCTGCCCCATCGATCCCTAACAACAACATGCCAATGTACCAACTTTGGACTGGCCACAGTCAACAATGAAGACTCTTCTGAAATATAACCAGTACAGCACGTTGAAGCATCGTGTCGGTGATCGTTCTTAGCATAACAGTTCCAAATGCTAACATATGCATTAGAGAATAGAAATGGTAGAAAATCATTTTCATTGTAGATCAAGCAATATCTTTTGTGGAGTCGTTTTCAAGTTTTCTTCACCGTATCGGAAAATGGCTATTGTTGTTAGATTTCAGGTCATAGTTGTTGTCACCATTGACCTACCTCCTTCAGATCATGTATTTTTCAAGCATTTCTAGATTTACATATGTTATGAGATATATTTGATTGTTTCAACTTCCAAAACCGTCAGATTTCAACAGGTAAATCACAGAAACAAAGTCTCGTGCCAACCGGTACTATTGTGTTGATTCTAACACGACTTCAATGGCTTTGTTCTAAATCAATACACCCAAAGCTGTCCTGTCCTGTCACCTATAAAAAGCCAAACATTTGTTCTAAATCAATACACCCATAGCTGTCCTGTCAACAAATTGCAAACTTTTCTGGTAAATTCCAACCTGTAATCTCCTCTTTCCGATCATCACCTCTAAGCTATATTAAACCCTAAACCTCCATTGTTCTCTCATTCATCAAAGAGCCCTAAGACAAAGCTATGAGTTTCAATTGCTTGACCCTGAAAAGAACTGAGTCCTGCAATGGGAAGGATCACTTTGGCCATAAACAAAAGCCGAGCGTGACATTTGGTTGTGCAAGTAGAACTTGGTCCAGGAACTACGAGCAAATCGGTAATGAGACGATGTCGAAGAAGATGAAGCAGGGTCATCGCCGCCGGAATACTATCCCCACCACGTTCGAATCCAAGGGTTTCGAGGCCGACTCCGAGCCGAGGCTGGTGAGGAGCTGTGGGATGAGGAGGAATTGGAGCCTTGAGGATTTGAGAAAAGAGATGGTGACGGATCCTAATTGACATTTTTTTATAGAAGCAAATATTTTTATTAAAAGAATGAAATATTTAAGGTTGTAGGTTTATGATTATAATAATAAATTAAACATATAATTTAAATATTTTTTATAACTTAAAATAAATTAATCACTTCAGATCATACAATGATCATAGGATGATGATGTTAAAAATTCAACAAACGAACCACAAAAGAGGATGAAATTATTAAAAGATCATCAATAATTGTGAATTATAATCGAGCATCGTAAGAAAACTATCTATAAAAGCAAATTACATAAGATTTTTGGTCCTTAATCTAATCATATCCAACATTGAAATCTTTCTGAAAGATACTCCACAAGGTTTGTCTTTGTCTTTAAAAGGACCAGAAGACTGTTGGAAAATAGTGAGCAAATGACCATCTTTGAAGTATTTTTTGGAAGTGTAAAGATGAGGATTCGAATAAAGAAATTATTGATTCCTATTCTACTCCGCGAGATCTACGGTAGCTCATATGCTCAATATTGTTGAGTGATGAATGAGAAATTGATGCTCAAAGTAAGAAGGTTGGAATGACTTAACTCTTGGTTGGGGTGCACGATGTGGACGATGCAAATGTCCGGACCGGTCGGGCCTTTTTTGGGCTTGCGGATATTTTACCCGTTGTGAATAACATTTCCTTAATTTATTTTTTGAAAATATCCAGAAAAGAGTTTTAATTCAGAATTAAATTTGAATTAATTAGCAGTTGACTGCTCTGGATAATTAGAGAAGTAATTATTAATTATGGTATTTAATTTGAATTAAATACCAGATAATTGACAATTTGTTATGAAAAATTGCTTTTCAAAGACTTTCAAATGGATAAGAGGGAACTTTAAATGATTTGACTTTTTAATTCTCTTATTCAAAATTTATTTGACAAAGGGGGAGCAATCTCAAAAACAATTTTTCAAGTTAGTTTTATTATATCAAAAAGGGGGAGATTGTAGAACTAATGTTTTGATATAATAATTGAAAAATAGTTTTGGACTAATTTGAAAAGATTTCAAAAATGGTTCTTATGTCCAAACTACTTGAAATTATATTTAAGATGTTTTTGAGAAAGTTTGAAAGTGTTTTAAATGATTTAAGGAAACCAAAGAAGCTTTTTTAACCCAGGTGGTTCGAACCACCCTTAAGGTGTTTCGATACCTGTTCTTCATAAAATGGTTTCAAAGGCAAAAATTCACAGTGGTATCGAATCAGGTATCGATACCGTTTCCCACTGTGAACACCTGTTTCGAACCATGGTTCGAAACACCCCCAACGGTCAAAACGACTTTTTTGAAAACCCCCAACGGCTATTTCCCAAGAAGGGTGTTTCGAAACAGCCTTAAGGTGTTTCGATACCGCCTACACCAGAAAAGGAAATAAGCCTCGTAATCAGCTCCAAACGGCTCCAAACCATCCCCAACGGTCATAAACGGCTAGAAGCTCATTTGGGATGATAAAAGGAAGCCTCAAGCATCAAGAGAAAATCAATGATCACATTGTAACAACATTATGATGAGAAATTTGTCTTAGCGCTTAATTTCCTATTATTTGGGTAGACAAACACTTGTGAGCTTAATTGTCAATATATGCTCAAGTGTAATTAGGAATTGGGTGAGTGCTTAGATTGCAAACATTAGCCTTATTAGAAGGATTAAACAAGTTTGCTAAGTTTTTCTCTTTGTGAGTGAATTCCCAAAGTTCGGTTGTGAACTTTGGATGCTTGATTCGGGTTTGAATCGAGGTTGTAAGGTTATCCCTTTGTTCCTCAAAAGGTTGAATTCTTAGTGAATTTGGGAAATCCTTAGTGGGAAGCTAAGGTAGTGGATGTAGGCGTGGCCGAACCACTATAAATCCTTGTGTTCATTGTCCAATTTTTGCTTCCACCACAAACACCCAAATTAGCCAATTCTCCATCACTTGGCAAGTTAATTCGGTTGTGCATCGAGCCACTCCAAGCCCAACACAATTAATCCCGGATTTTTTGGATCTTAATTCGGGAAAGTCTGCTCACTGTTGCCCTAATTTCTACTATAAATATGAGGTTGATTTCTCAGTTTTAAATATTAAAAAAACATCTCACATCTCTTAAAATATTTTCACAGAAGTGCTACTGTTCGGAGTTCTTCTTGTTGTTGTATCTTGGGAGACAGACTACCAACAAACTCAGCACCATTGGAGTGGCAGAAAATCTGTCTTAAGGAAACTGCAATTGTGCAGGCCTCAACACGATTCCGATTTATCAAAAGCAAACTCAGTTTGATCGAAACTTCTTTATTATGGTTTTGTTTTTACTGTTCGTTTAAATAATAATAATTCAAATTCTTTTATTTTATTATTATTTTCTTGGATTAACCACCTATTATCCAACAATCTTAAGACAAATTTTATTTGGGTTAAATCCGAGACGAACAGATCATATTGTTTCTATCATGACGAAGCATGTCGAATCAATAAACTATCATATATGGCATAGTGGTTCGTACCGAAACGAAACCACAATGACCAAGGAATTGTGCAGAGTGGCAACATTAAAATGGTTGCATTTTAGAAGCCATTTTTAATTTGCGGGGAAATCAATGGCTGCTAATTACAAGCCATTTCCAGCGTGGCTAATGGTGGTTTTGTTTGGTTGGTTACCATGAATTTCGGTGGTGTAGTGGCATTAAAGTGGTCAACTGCCATGAATTTTGGCCAACCAAATTTGGTTACAAAACGTGGTAAACGAGAAATTATATCATGGGTCAGTCCCACCACATCATCCATGGGACCGACTAATGATAATCATCCACCTCATTATTTTTTAATTTTTAAAGTGAAGATTCACTTGGAAAAAAAATATGACATGGAAAAGTTGATGAAGTGGGTAGTTATCATTGGTCTGTCCCATGGACACGTGGTGGGACTGACCCATGATATAATTTTTCGTGGTAAACTCCTTAAATTAACGTATTTTGTTGGTTTGTTTCCTTTATAATATTTATTATATTTAATAAATATTATTTTAGAAATAATGTGTATTATTTCTTCGTACTAATAATTTGTTCTTTTAAGAAATTTTATAGAGACGAACAAGATACTCGAACGATTAAAGCGAGTTGGTGAATTATTCTTCGAAATAAAATGAGAAAGCAAACAATTTATTTCAGGAATTATCCTGCCGTTTTTAAACGGGTTTGCTAAAAATCTCAAATTGGGACAAATCTGTTCGACAGAAATTATCATGGAAAGTAACCGAGGTTACGGATTTTGTGAAATACCAAAATCAAATAAACGAAAAATTTAATTTTCGATTTATTGGAATTATAATTAATTTCAGGCTTGTTTCCTTTATTAAAAGAGAAACAATGGAAATGGTAAATTTAATTTTACCTTATGTGAATACATGATTGCATGTATTGATAAAACCTTATTCATGGAAATGAGGGTTTGACTTTAGATAATATTGTCTATTGATCAAATAAAACATTTATTCGATATATGATTAAATTGCTTATTTGATATGAAATATGGTAATATTAAAACCATATATATAAATTTAAGGTAATCATGGATTCCTTAAATAAGTTTTATGGTATCTTTGTAATAATACCATATATGTGAATATTTCATTAAGGTAATATTCCTTAATGATATAATGAATACATGTGTTCATGTATTATGGTAATTTTAATATCATAAACTATGATATTAATATTTTGATTAAGGCAATTTTATTTATTTCAAAAATAATATTGACCTTAATGTTGAATATGACATGAAAAGGAATATCCTTTTATGTGAAATAATAATTATTGAGATAATTATTATTTGTGTTTGAAACACTTTGGATTATTATTTTAAATAATAATTTTCCTTGAGAAAGTGTAAACACAAAGAATGTGAATTGTTTTGGAAACAAAGATCTCGTAAATAATTTGTTTGGGAATTATTTTCTACCGTTTTAACGGATTTACTTGATCTTCCAAACAAAAATCAAAGAAATTTAAAATAAAGGACTAATTCTTTTTTGAAGAATTAAGTTGATTTGATATCTTCGTTTGGGTTTTAATTAATCCAAATATTTTTGAAGATATAAGAGAAATAAATCAATGAATTTATTTCTTTGATAGAATCTGGCGTTGATTCTATTTTTGAAAGGGAAAATAAATCATAAATTTATTAGATTTATTTGAGAATCTTTCATGATTCTGATTTGGAAATAAATTAGTGAATTTATTTCATGTGAATGTTGAAATTTGAGATATAGTAAATAAATTTATTTTCTGGAATTTAATTCCTGTCGTTATAATGGATTTACTTAATATCTTTTCTTTCAAATAAAGAGAACAAATCTGTTTAACAAAATTTGTTAGTAGAAGTAACATTGGTTACTAATTTTACAACGTTTGATTCGACCAAGGTCTTGAATCAAAGCATACAAGAATGTTGTTCTCTATGTTAAATTCTTAAAGCCTATTCTGATGTATGTTATGAAATACACAGTGTTTAAAATTGGCTTAAGAATTATGAGGATCATTGGACCATAAATGGAAGATGTTGGTACTAAGAAATTCTTAGTAATTGATTCCAAAATTATAGTGAATCAAAGGTCACTCAAACTTGAATGGTTTCAAGAACTTCCATAAATGGGTGATTGAAAGAAAATTTGAAAATGCATGTCTAGGATTGGTTCTTTGAAAAGACTTGGTTCTTAAGTGTGCCTAATGCACCACCTCTCTTGTCATAAGTTACCTACCTGGTGCACTGTTTATTATTATTCTTTCAATTAAAACCTTGTGAACTTTTGTTTTTAGGATTCTAGTTTACTAAAATCATATCGTTTAACAAAAGTTGAGAATTATAATTTTGTTTCTGACTTTTAGTCTTTGACTAAATTTCTGATATTTAACAAATTTATAATATTTGGATTGTGACTATGTGGCACAATCAGTGAAATATGGTTACCATATTTTGCTAAGCAAATATTACCATGAAAATATTGCTAGAGCAAATATATTGAAAGTCAAAAATGACTTTAAGCCGCAAATTAGGCGGTGTATCTCAAGAAGCTAAATTTCATGAGAAAATGCTTCAATTGTTATGAGATATGGAATAAGTCTTTGAACTTTATATTTCCAAATGAGATCAATATTATGATAAAATTTTGTCATAATAATTGATATGTTGAACGATTGTTTGAAGAAAATTTATTACCTTCATGATAGAACAATTTAGTTTTGCTTAAAAGCAAAGTTGATATAAGAAAATTATTCCTTAGAAGAATGATGTTGAAACCCAAATTGATTAATTTGAGGAGAAACTCTATGTGAGTAATGTTGCAACATCTAAAGATAAAATGATTTTGAAGATAACTTCTTCAGAATGTGCCTAACATGTGGGGGAGTTGTTCTATCAACTAAGTGCGAGACACCATATGAGTTATGGAAGGAAATAAAGCTTTCCTATAACTACATAAAAAAAAGTGGGGGGTGTCACGCCAAGGTAATATTCCATTACCAAAGAAAATGAAAATAAGTGGACTGTATTGGCTATGTGAAACATAACAACGAATATCAATTTTTGTAGAAAAATATGATAATGAAAAACAATGACACATTCTTTTGTACTTCCTAGAGAAGTTGATCCAAGTTTCGTAAAACGAACTATGAAAAAAAAAAGTCCACATGTTCAAACAAACGGTTGAAATAAAGATATTGTCAAGATGAAAAGTGTGACAAATGATATTATGTCAAACAGACTACGATATATGATCCTATGTTGATGACATATAATGAAATGGTAATATACCAAAGACCTATCAGTTGAAGATTGATAAGATTTGATTCTGGATATCCAAATCAAACAATCACTTAAAGGTCTCATATTGACAAAGTCACACTACTTGGAAAGAGAAGTTTGGCTAAGATGTTTCCGACATAGCTAGAACTCCAAATACGAGCCAATACTTGTTGAAATGGAATATGCAAATGTCATATACAACCAAGTGAATTGTATTAGACAAAATAGTGCTTTCACTGTGAGCAGTTTAAGCAGATTCACAAAATAATCCATGGTCAAATCTGGATAATAATTGTGAGAATTTTGAGATATCTTAAAGATACTCAAGATTGTAAAGCATTATTCCATAAAGATTCTTCGATATAAGTGAATATTTTCACAATCGAATGAATAAGCTATGTCATGTATTTTCTCAAGACAAACATTTACAACCAGATTCAAAATAGAATCTGAGTTTGAAATCCAGACAATTCTGGAAAAAGTCAAATGACTTTAAAATGTCTTGGAGGATACTCATGAATGGTCTGAGCATGTGCTTACAATGATTATTGGTAGAGCACATAGTTTTATGAGAAACGGTAATTTTGAGACGTATGAGTCATCAATATAATACCGTTAGACAACTGATCTCAAATGGAGTTATCGCTATTGATTTGATAAAATCAAAGGATAACATTATGGATCCACTAACCTAAGGGTTAAAATGGAGATCAAGTTGAGGAAACATTTAAAGGAATGTGACTAAGCTCATGGAAAATAAAGACGCTATATGAATGAAAAACCCTACCTAGCTAACTGGAGATCCCAAGAACTAGGTTCAAAGGGACAACCTAATTGCATAGACCTGTGCTGCCACTGTGGGGGTTCCTTCCCCAAGTCAATTCCTATGATGTGAACAGTGACAAGAATTTGGTAAAGGTTAAGCAAAAGCTTTTAATGACCATTGTGTGCTTTGGTGAGCCGAGCAACATAAGTCACCTATGTTAGAGTGAAGTGGGGCCACTTCAAGGAGACTATTGAGCATAGTTCTCTCAAACTCTCGCAGAACCAGGAGATGTCCACGGCCATAAGGGCATAACCATGAGAGTTGTATCTCTTGTCAGAGAGATAGGTGTGTGAAGTATGTCATCGTTTACACCAACGGCTGACAGTTCAAGGACATCGCGTCTACTGATTAGCTAGTAAAGTAAATATACTTTCACAAGGGAAGGTTCAAAGGTGAACACCTATCTATCCTATGCATCTATCAATCGTAGAACTTATCACCACACTGTGCCAAAATGTTTTGATAAAAACATCAATTTCATTCATGTGAGGGATTGTTGGAAAATAGTGAGCAAATAACCATCTTTGAAGCATTTTTTGGAAGTGTAAAGATGAGAATTCGAATAAGGAAATTATTGATTCCTATTCTACTCCGCGAGATCTTTACAACGGTAGCTCATATGCTCAATATTGTTGAGTGATGAATGAGAAATTGATGCTCAAAGTAAGAAGGTTGGAATAAAGTAAGGAATGAGAAACCCCATTATCCCATATTGATGAGATAAATGAAGTGGGAAGTGTTTATATACACATACCCACATAGTTGTCATTGAATGACTTAACTCTTGGTTGGGGTGCACGACGTGGACGATGCAAATGTCCGGACCGGTCGGGCCCTTTTTGGGCTTGCGGATATTTTACCCGTTGTGAATAACATTTCCTTAATTTATTTTTTGAAAATATCCAGAAAAGAGTTTTAATTTAGAATTAAATTTGAATTAATTAGCAGTTGATTGCTCTGGATAATTAGAGAAGTAATTGTTAATTATGGTATTTAATTTGAATTAAATACCAGATAATTGACAATTAATCCCGGATTTTTCGGATCTTAATTCGGGAAAGTCTGCTCACTGTTGCCTTAATTTTCACTATAAATATGAGGTTGATTTCTCAGTTTTAAATATTAAAAAAACATCTCACATCTCTTAAAATATTTTCTCTCCTGGTTTTTATTCTGTTGACTGGCAAAAGACAAGAGCAGTTCGAGAACTCGACAGAAGTGTTACTATTCGGAGTTCTTTATCTTGGGAGACAGACTACCAACAAACTCAGTACCATCGGAGTGACAGAAAATCTGTCTTAAGAAAACTACAATTGTGCAGGCCTCAACACGATTCCGATTTATCAAAAGCAAACTCGGTTTGATCGAAACTTCTTTATTATGGTTTTGTTTTTACTGTTCGTTTAAATAATAATAATTTAGATTCTTTTATTTTATTATTATTTTTTTGGATTAACCACCTATTGTCCAACAAAGACTACATAAACTTGATAGTGTCTTCTCGTCCTATGATTCATCATATCAGAACAGAATTTTCCTTGACAGATATGTTTTATTTTCCCACCTCAATTTCCCGGAAACTCCAAGTTTCATTCAGTTTCAAGGAGTCCATGATTATGCTACTAAAAATTTAGAAATTAGAACCGCCGCCTATAACTTTATGATTGAAAAGCCAACCCAGTTCTTCTTCTGCAGACTGGTTGTTTGCTGCAGTAAAAATCCCAGATTCTCTTTCAAAAAACATATGCTTTGAATGGAAATAACTCACTCATCAAGACTTTCTGCTTTTAAGGAAATTTCTTTTTCATTAAGCACCAACGTGGATCAAATACTGTTCAACGATTGCGTTTCAAAATTTGAGTTGAAAAATCACCTCGTTTACACGTGCTGTACTGGTGAAACCAAATCTGTCTCCGACCATGTTTTACTATAACAATGGTGTACTATCATTTTTGGACATGGAAATCAGAAAAAAAGACAAAACAGAGGAAGACAGTACAGGTACAGCCAACATCATGACTCGGTTGTTAATTATTGAATAGATTTCCTTTCATTTTTCTCCTGATATGAACAAAAAACAGAGTAAACTTTACCCTAGGTGTAGGTGAATTGTATCACAAACTGTAAATAACATGCCGTTTCCGAGGGGATAATAATCTTCCTATCGGATAAGCTCTGTTTCCAGTTCCACCGCACACTGTTTGTGTATTTTTGGCATGGTAGAGCATTTCTGACACGTTATTGTTGTTATTACATGATGGAAAACAGTCCTAATTACCCCAAAAAGTAAAATAATAAAGAAAACATGTGATGGAAGGGACAAAGATTGAAAACATTCATACAACCTCAAAAAGCTATATACATGCATGCGTACATACATACATGCATGCATAGTAATACTTGAACACAAAAAGGCTATTGTCAGTTTGACAACTTAACCTATCAAACCATTTCATATGCTTAAACACTACTAGCAACAAGATAGAAGTATAGAACAGTATTTTACAGAGCTTGTGCGCTAGCCTTGCAACCATTTTAGCAATCAAACTGCAGTCTTATCTATCTCTGATCGATCTTTATCCCCATTGATTATGGGGGGTCAAGCCTGGTTAGTGTTCTATATCGTTCGTCTCTGATTTTGGATGTTAGAGCTTGTCTGAGCTGTTCCGGAGTGTAAAACCGATTCCCCATCTTCACGGTGGCTTGTTGGATCATTAAGTCGTTTACTACTGTCACACTGGCGTGTTGCACATGGAGGTCTAACTCCTTTAAAGCAGTCATTAACCTTGATGCTGGATGGTTCTTTCTCTTGCATTGTATTCGAATCATTGCATCCAATCCGATAATCTTCACATCGATTTCTAATTCTAACAACTTGTTACCGATGTGGTTCGACATAGGTGGTGATGAATCATTATTTGCCAATTCTTTCTTCACGGCTTCTATTTGTTTCTTCAACTCATATTTCTCTGAATCTGCAGTCTGTACCTTTGTGCTAAGCTCGTTAATGTATGAAATAGCATCACCTAGGAGGGATGCTTTATCCATCTTCGATACGTTAGGAACGACAGCACGCAAGGCATAGAACCTCTGGTTAAGTTTCTCTCTTCGTTGTCGCTCTGCTTCGACATGATTCAGAGGCTCTTCTCTTCCATTTGCAGGTTTTCTCCCTCGTTTCCTAGGCTTCTTTTCAGGCTCAAAAGCTATGCTACAATCAGGTTCTTTAACAACAGATGCTTCGATATCGGAACTATCCGAATCCACAGCACCTCTACTTGATTTCACCATACCAGAAGAAGGCAACACTACACCAGAAGAATCACCTGAAAACAAATTCACATTCCCACTCCCATTCCTCTTACTGTCACCAAAATTCAACATCTCCTCGGATTCTGGTTTCATCAAACTAGAAGAATTCCCATTCCTTGAACTGTTAATCCCGTCGAAACCATAATCGGAGAAGCTCTGACCCCGCTGGTGAGTCTGCTGATGATGATGATTTCCGACATGAATGGAACTCGGAGTCTCGGTTAAACTACTCGAACTCGGATTGTCACGGAACTGAATTGGCCTTTGAATCTGCTGATTCTGATTGCTAATATTATCGTTTTCCTTATGCTCAATCCCACTATTTGGAGCACTAATCCAAAGCGAAGATGGATCATTTTCGCCTTCATTAGCAATATGATTACGCATAGATAAATAACCAGCATCAATTCCATTATTGAAATTAAACAAAACCCGAACCTTATTCATCAGACCGGAGCTTTGCGTGATAAGTTCCGTCGAACCTAATTCAATCACCCCATTTTCCGACGGTATACAAACCATTGTTTGCAAACCGAAAACTTGCCCCTGCCTCGCTCGCTCGCACGTCGAAACGGCTAGCCGTTCCGACCCAACAACCCAAACTGGAGTTGAATTGGAAAAGGCCTGTCCCGGAAGCCCGCAGCCGTTGACAAAAGACTGCGTCATGGAAACCAGAAAGAACCATTCGGTATCAGTGACTTCTTCGTCGACGGCATCGTCGGTGGGGGGCATGGAACCGGAAATCAAAGAATTAAGTTCTCTAAGAACTTTCCTACGGTGCTCTTGTTCCGCAACAGATGAAGTTTTCAACTTCCCTTTCCCTTTATCTACTTCTCCTTTGTAATACCCATCACCCCATCCGAGTACAGATTCGCCGGAGTAATCGTAGGAAGACTGCCAAAAAATAGCGTAAGTCCAACACTCACGGGCGCCTTCGATGAGAGCATGGAGACGCTGCTGGAGAGTCTCTTGATTGAAAAGAGAAACAGATGGCTGAGACTGGGCGGACTTTGAAAGTTCCGGTGGACCAATAGCAGCAGCAGAAGGAACAACAGCTGTTGTTGAAGTGGATGCAGATGATTGAGGCGGAGGCCACAAAGCAGAAAGATCAGAGCTCATAAAAGCTTCCATAACGGATGCGTTTTCGTCCGTCCAAAGATTCATCGTCGCCGATAATCGATAATCCGTCATACCAAGAATTACACAAAGTGAGTTCCTTCGAATCAAAAGGAAGTTGCGTTTCAGCGGTTTGGATGAAGATGAAGTCTGGTGGGAAAACGGTATTAAAATATGGTTTGGAGGTTGCGTTTGGGTTTGAGATTTTATTTGGAGGGGAAATGGAATAATAGAGAGTACAAAAAGAAGGGTGGTCCGATGAGTGACGATTAAATCGCTAAATAATAAAATATCTAAACTATGAAGCAACTCTCATTTTTTATTATAAAAAAATATACATAAGTCTTTCAATTTAAAAATAATAAATTAATCGTGATGTTAAAAATGTAATGTTTAATGACATACTAATTAATATTTTAGGTGAAAATGAATTATAGAATTAAAAAATAAAAAATACTCTAAATCGATGGAATAATAAAATAATGAAGATTATTTTTTAAATTAAAGTTAAATAAAAATAAATTTTAGGGTTAATTATATAATTATACAAATTTATATTAATTACAATGTGTTAACGGGTATTCTAGGGATAGATATTTTATTCGTCATCCCGATCGAGTGAGATTTTTTAATAAAAAAATTAGGTTCAAGTTGGGTAAGATTAAATTTTTGTTGAGGGAAAGATGAAGTCGGGTTTAGGGTGTAAAATACTTGAGCCAACTCAACCCGATATTAATTATATAATTTTTTTTAAATTTTTAGAAATATTTATAATGATACTCTTTTATCTTTATTTTTTATAATTTGGTCCTTAAAATTATATAATTTTATAATTAAGCCTCTAAAAATTATTTTTTATAAGTAAATAAGTAAAATTATTTTTTCTGTAGGTCGAGTCATGGTCAGGGTCGAGTTTAGAATAATTATTTTTAGGTTGAATTTTTTAAGAAAATGTTCGTGTGGGCCAAAAAACTGACTCGTATCCATCGTTACATCATTCGTTGTTAGAATTTTAACGATATTAAATTAATTTATTACTTTTTTAAGTTTAAAAAATTATTTATAACTTCTGATAATCAAGAAATACAAAAATAATATAATTGATGTATCATTTATATAATTTACCATTAAAAAATTACTTCTCAACTCCTCCTCCTCCTCCTCTCTGTACGGAACTGCTAAATCTGTGGCCGTAATGGTTTTGATCCTCCGATGTGATCCAAAAGCTTTCCAACGTCATCCTCAACATTCTTACAGTCTGTGATGTCATCTAATCTCACACTTTTCCTCCTTATTTTACAGATCTTAGCTTCTTAGGTAAATATCGGCGGCGGTTCCACGATTCATCGCCACCCCTCAATCACTCGCCTCGAGATTTGACTTTGGCTAAACAGTCTTTTTATTTGGGGATAATTCAATCAAAGTCACTACAATCATTTTAAACTAGTTTTTAAATTTTTAAATATTGCAATGGAGCCCTTTAAAAGCATCAATATTACACCAATCATATTCTTTGGAAGTTTTCAATTTTTTTAATCAGCTACGGTGTTACAGTAGTATCTGTTTTAGAGTATACTCTTAATCATTAGACATTAATCGCTCAACCATTAAACTGGTATTATTGATGTTCGAACCCGTAATCTCTAAGAACAACAACTTACTCGTCAGATTAGAGTTAGAGGTAGGTAAAACTCAACTCATTTTAATTATTTAATTTAATTCGAAGTAAAAAAGTTAATTAAAATCAAATAAAATTTAAATTATAATATAAAAGTTTAAATAATTTAAATTTTTTAATAATTAATCAATAATTTTTAAGTTTAAGTTGAGTCCCTTATCTTTGTCTAATATATTATCATATATAAAAAATATATATGTATATTGTATATGGTTCATTTAAATTATAACCAATTAATATCATAACATTATAAATGTTAACAAATAAATTTGAGCAAAAATTCGAACAATTCAACTTAAAAAAATTTAAATTAATATTTGAATTATAAAATAAGACTCGTCAACTCAATTTTTTTACTCGATTCTATTTAATTAAATATCTACCCTATATAAAATTAAACATATATTCGAATATAATGTATGTCTATGTATAACATATATTCCATGACGTTAAACAAGTAAATTTCAAGGAGTTGCATTTTTGACGTATCAAATTCAAGATGCTCATGCGATAAGTATACGCATTTGAATTGATCCACACGTTTCACATATGTTCCATGCCATTTTTAAACATATATTCAAAGTTAAGTTAATGATTAGATTGATTAAATGAATTAATTAATAAATAATATAGATTTATTAAATAAATTGTGGGTACGTAGAGATAAAATTTTAAACTAACTTATATTCTTTTACAGGGCGTTCAAAAATTTTGAAGACCCTGTATAATTTATTAAAATATGACTTTTACAAGTAATTGTTCATAACCCTCACTAATTCTAAAAATATGGTCCTTAAAAGCAATTATTCTTTTCAGAGATCCCTGTGCGGTTATTTCTATTGCGATTATCCAGAACCTCACTGATTTTACAAAGTAATAGGAATAAGAATAATCGATAAGATTCTATAATCAATTGTCTAGGAAACAATTATAACTCATATTTCTTAAGAATATTTTCAAAACTTTTACAATAAATTTCGAGATTAATATCATTTAATAAATATAGTTTATCAAAATTTCGGGACCCTATTTTTTAGGAAGCTTGTGCATTTGCTCTTATTGCGTCTGTCCAAAACCTCACTGTTCTTTTATCGTTGTTATTTCTTATTTGGATCAATCTTGATAGTTGTTATGTTGATGATTCGACTTTTATGATAGTGAATCATTTTGAAATTATATCAATTAAATAATTTTAATTAATTAGTTAATTTCGACGTTATATCCAGCGAAATTATTTTTTATCGTGCCGTCTATCAAAAAAAATTATGATAACACGATGGTGATCTTCAGTATCATAAAACAATATTGATGTATTAATCTATTGTATTAGTGTGATAATTCACGGTAAATTAGGAATGCGTATTTCAAATAGCATTATAATTAAGATTAAACATCCATAAATTTAATGCACCGAATAAGTTAAAACAATAAACTTAGCCATCATTTAAAAATATTAAACATCCATAAATTCATGAATTTAAATAGGAGATACCTTCTTGATATTTTTTTTATAGCATATCAAATTACTCGAGTTTACTTAGTCTATCGGATTAATCATTTATAAGTTATCATCTATAACATCACACAACATACATAAATGAATTCATAAATTATCTACATAATGGCCAACGAAGCTCTCTTTTATCCGTCCTCACATAGCCGTCGGATTATTTATGTTCACACAACCGTCAAGTTAAATGGATTACATCCAGATCATCATATATAGATATAGGTACGTCTGAACATACTTGGATCACATTAGCCACAAGTAATCCTTACTTTACTTGAGATCACTCAGCCTATAACGTTACTCAAGCTCACTCAACCCATTAAGTTAATTACCTTATTCGGATCACCGTAACCACAAATAAATTCTCATCACACTTAAATCATTTAGCCCATAAAAACGTCAGATGTACTTGTTCGTTAAGTCTAAAATACACGTCTCTTCAAACAATTATTCGAAATACTAACTCTAAAACATCATAATTTCTTTATAATAATTATCAAATAATACATGATCCCCGAACATTCATACACCTCAAAAAAATAAATAATATCAGACAAATAAACTCGTAAATCAGAAGAAATAATTCTACTCATAAATAATAGTAGTACTATTTTTCCGATTTTGTGTATATATTTGAATATAAATCCAAATAGATTATTAACACGCGTCGTATAGTGTCAAAAATAAATTTTTTATTCTCAAATAAATAAAAATAATATAGTAAAGGAGAAGTAAGGGTCGATCCCACAAGGACTAGAAACTTCCTGATTACGCTTGTTTGATCCGTGATCCAAGAATGCGATTTAATTGTGATTGAGTAAAAAAGGGGTTTTGTCGAATGTAATGAAACTAAATAATTGAAGAAAATAAATAAAGAAATTGATTTAATAAAATAAAAACTAGCCTTACGCTTTCGCTTTGACTCGACTTTAATAGATCATCGGAAAAAGATTTTCACTTCGGGATTTTACGTCGGTAATTAGCTTTCAAGGTTCAATCCTTGAAGCAAAAAAATCTAAACCGAATACCCAAGTCTATCTTTGATATTGGTTTCATGGATTAATCCACCAACTCTATGTTTGTAGAAAAATCATTTAAATCTCAAAACCGACTTAGATTATGTTGTTTCAATAACAACCGATCCAATCTTTAGTTTTCGCCTTAGCAAACAATTTGCTAATATGTTCCCAAGAAGTCGAATTGCTTCAATAGCCGATCCTTCCTCCCATAAAGATAATCAAATCAAAATCTTGACCAAAGTCAATCTTTAGTTTTGAAATCAATTTGAAAAAAATAAGTTCAAAAGAAAACTTTTTAAGAATAAAAAGACGAAGTTATTTGTGTGCTTTTCAATCCTCACATTTGGATCGAGTCATCGCTTAAGCCTTTGGCTAATAAAAATTTAGCCGAGCATAATTATGGAAAGAATTATACTCGACATAAAAATAAAATAAAGTAAAAAAAAAGAATAAGAAAAGAAAGAAATAAAACTTTTATAAAACTTAAAACCTAAAACAAAGAGATGGAATGAGATATTTTTTTGTTCTAGGCTTACCCAAGGTGGGTATTTATAGCCTTTTACAAATCCTAAAAGTATTTAAATTCAAATTACAAAGAGATAAATCTAAGATAATCCTAATAATATTTAAATTCAAATTACAAAGAGATAAATCCTAATTTATCTGGAACTCTGACAAAAAGCTGACGTCATCTTCTAGAAGCCGCTAACAAAACGTTGCGTCAGATTTCAAGCCCAAAGTCGAGCCCACGAATACAGACGCGATCCAGAAAATAAAAACTTTAGAATTCGGCCAATTTAAGTGTATTTTCCAGATTCAGAATCCTGCACAAAATCACACAAAAAATAACGAGATCAACAACATATTCACCAAATCAAGGAGTAATTAAACATAAAATAATTATTTTAAGCATTTATCTTATAATTAACTCATAATAACTAATATTTATTACTAATATTATTTGTATTTAATCGAGACAGAGAGTGGGGCCTGTCCTGTATACAATACAAACTAGTTACATAAAACATTATTAAATTTTAAACATTTTATCTTTCTAATGATTTTTATATATTTGTAAGTAGATAATTTTACAAGAACACTATATTATATATCTTTCTAATACTTTTATTTATTTACTTATTTATTTATTATATTGTTTTATTTTTTAAAACATCATCGTATCTATAATGGATGTAATTTACATGTAAGAAACAAGCTGCCATATTTTTCATGGTCAAATTAGAAGAAAAAAATATCTTGTTTTCAATCAATCAAATTATAAATTAAATATTCTTTTTTTTTCATGGTTTTTTTTCATTATTTAACATGAAAAGTTGCTTGACATTACACTTTGATTGATGTGTATAAAGTAATTGATAGTAAATTTCAACGTCAAAAGAGTAAGTCCAAGGAAATTCCTGACGTGTATATTTTAGTTAATATTATTATCGGTATAATACATAAAATAATATTTCGATAAAAAATATTATATCGAATATATTTTAGTGTTTTAACTTTAGATATTTTGACATATATACACTATAATTCTATTATATTTATAGTTTTTTTTGTATAAACATGTCACTCACCCGGGGACGAAGCTACTTACATCGTGGAAGGGGCCTTTACTCCTCTAAATTTTTGATATAATTACGTTTGAGATCTTATTAGTTTAAATATTAATAAAATAAAAGTTTTATTCTTCTTAATTTTTAGATTTAAAAGCTTAATAAACCTTTACTCTTAACAATATTTAATTCTAATTTCGTCCGTGATTTTATCGACAAGGTTGTATGCAGCGTTGTAAACTTGGAGCCGACCAGATTTTAGTGGTCCTAATATAAATTTAAAAATTAATATCTTATTAATAAATGTCAGAGAAAAATGAATTTTAGAAGAGGTCAGGATATTAAGTATTAAGAGAATGATTTTTAATATAATAAATATTAAAAAATAAATTTAAAGAGTATATTTTTAATAATAAATATTAGAGGAAAATTATGTTCAAACAATAAGTATTATAAAATGAATTTAATCTTGAATAACAAGTATTTAAAAAGTTGAATTTTAGGAGTAAACCTTATAAAAAATATTGTAAAAAAATGAAGCTTTAATATTAAATTTTATGAGTATATTCTTAATAATATGTATTAAAAAACAATTGTCTTTAATAATAAATATTGGAAAAATAAATTTAAAAAAAATTATTCCTAGAAACAAATGTTAGGAAAAATTAGGTCCATAATAATAAGTATTGAGAAAAATTAGTCTCATAATAAAAAAAATATTGATATTTTTTTATAATAGACTCATAATAATAAATATTAAAAAAATAAATCTTTAATAACAAATATTAAAAATAGAACTTTAATAACAAGTATTGAAAAATTAAGCCTCTAATAATAAATATTAAAAAAATCAAAGCCTTAATAATGAATATAAAAAAATCAGGACTTTAATAATAATTATTAAAAAATTAAAAATATAATAACAAATAACAATATTGCAAAAATAAATCACTATTAAAAAAATTAAATCTTTGATAACACGTATTAAAAAAATCAGATTTATAATAATAAATATTTTTAAAAATTATAATTTTATAATAAATATTATAAGAATTAAATTTTAAAAATTAACTTCTAATAATAAATATTAAAAATTTAAATCTTAATATCAAATATTAAAAAACTAGGCTATAAGCATGGGGACGATCCTAGTAGCGAGGAATGATACTGATAGCACTGGATTAACAAGTAATGACCGATTACAATAATAACAAAATATTATTTATTAAGTATTAAAATTTATTAATTGAACTAATAATAATATATTTATATTATTTTATTTTATATAAATTTAATTTCTGATATAAAAATCTAATCTCTTTAATAGTTTCATAATTACAAATGGTAAAAATAATTTCTTATGAATCCAATGAAAACGGTCCAATTTTATATCCAAACATTGGGCTTTAATTTGAAGGGAAAAAAGCCGATGGAAGTTTAAATTTGGGCCTTTACAAACAAAGATGTCGGCCTAGAAACTAATCCTGGTCTAATTTGATTTTAGTCCCTTTATTATGTTGAAATCTAAATTTAATTTTTATACTTTAAGTTTGCATAATTTTGACCCTTGACTTGTATGTGCTTAGTTAGTTAATTCGGGAGGGACAAAAATTTTATTTTATTATTATTTAAACTAAAAAGACTTTAAATATAATTATACTCAAAAAATTTATGGCTCCGTCCCTGAATGCAAGTAAATACTATGTTCCTGTCAAAGACCTAGAACTTGAATATTTGTGCAGAGATGGGTGATTAGTTTGATGGAAAGTCTCTTTATGGTTTTAGAACATATGGCTCTTATGTTCGAATTCCCATATCACTTGAGGTCTATAGAAAAATTTATACTACTAGAGATGTTTACTAGGTGTGAGCATTCTGTTCGATCGAGTTGAGATAAAAGATTTTGAGTTATTCAAGTTGACAAGTCATATTTCACAATTTAAACTCTATTTGAAAATTTTCAATTCGAACTGAGTTTATGATATTCAAGGAATCAAATTTTCGAGTTTCTATACAAATTTAATTATAATTATTTATCATGTTATAGTCCAATTTAATTTCAATTTAAAAGATTTTCTTGAATCATATAAGATATGCATATATATATATATTCATATCTGACATATATATTTTTATATCGATATATCAAAAAAAAATTTAAGAAACTCAACTCAAACTTAAAAATCAATCCTTTTCCCAATCAACCATCTTTCTTTTTTTCTCTCTCTTTTTTATTACTTCCCAAGGTAACAATCCAAAAGCATCAACTGAAGTCCAATAATGCACCAAACACCATATGAATACTACATGAAATGGATGGTTTTCATACATGATTTGGTTGTCATTTTCATATCCCACGATAACAGAACCAACAACCAATTCGCGTAGAATGAAATGTTAAATCTTTTAAGTAAAATTAAAAATTCAAATCCCGACGTTTTTGAACGGAGAAAACTGGGTTGTGAGACTCATCCTCGTATTACACCTCCGTACTTACTTAAAAATTCAACTCCCGACGTTTTTGAATGAAGAAAATTGGGTTGCGAGACTCGTCCTCGTATTAGACCTCTTCCATAGTCAATCCAGATTAACCGATTAATGAATAATTAAATCAGAAAAGAGATTCCTAAGATGATAGGCAAAGATATGGTAACAAAGCTCTTGATCTGTCTCATCATTCCATTGTTGGTATATGCTTTGGTACATGTTGGAAACTTGTAGGATTAGACCAATACTTTGTTCCTAAAGTTCTTTTGGTTTTAATGGGTTAGGTAAGGTTCTTGTAGCTTTCCTTCTCATCCAATGAGCTCACTTTCAAGGCTAATTTTAGTCCCTCCTCATGAGGTTGCTTTGAGGCACATTCTTTTCCAATACCTTCCATTTCTTTAGAGTTTATACTAGTGAAGTAGTTTGTGTTTTTGTTGCCTTGAGGTGTGTCCATTACCATGATTAGTAACTATCTCACTACTTGTTTATGACAAGAACCAAAGATTCTTTTATTGTCTTAATAATAAGTTATTTCAGTGAGATAAAGTATTAAATCTTTTAAATAAGGTTAAAATTTATGAATTTTAAACGTTTTAAATAAAATAAATAGGACTGAGAGGGTAGCTCTCATAATAAGCCTTTGTATATTTGATATAAATCAATTAATCAATAAATTAAATTAAATATCAATAATTATACTGAAAATAATCTAAACTCAATGTTAACTTTTAGTGAAAAGATCTCATGTACTATTGGTGGATTTTTTTTGTTTCCACGAGCCACCTAGGTTTAGGTTCATGAATTTAGTTTAGAACCTGTGAGTTTAGAATTTAGGGTTTGTGTTATAATTTAAGGTTTAGGGTTATAATTTAAGGTTTATACGTTGAGATTTATGTTTAGTGTAATATGTTAAGGATTTATATTTTAACCTTTAAACCCTAAATTCAAACCACAATTCTTAAATTCTAAGCACATAAACTTGAACACTTAAACTAGATATTTAACCTCTAAATTGAGACGTTTATAAAATCACTACCAGTATATAGTATAATTACCCTTGAAATAAGACTCGAATATATAATAATATAAATGTATACAAATGTAAAATGATAAACCCTCGAAAGAAGGTAAGAAATTTGTTATTCTAAAAATTCCCACAGCGCCATAAATTGTTGTTTCGATGTCTGTCGATCTTTTTTAATTCGATAAAAATGTACCATCAAACATCATTATTAATATCATTGCTCAACTTATCTTTAAACCATGAAATTAAGGAGATGAAGGTTAGAAACTTAATTATTACTGATCCAAAAATGCTTTTAAATCTTACTTTTTAAGTAATTAATAAGTGAATAATATCCAACAAAAAAGAGAAACTTCCACCCTTGTCCTAAAAGGGGTTTGGAATTTAACTCAGTTTTGGTGTCACAAGCATTCAATTTCACGTTGTTATGACAAAGAAAGATAGCAAAGGACAAAAGCATCGAAACAAATCGATTGGCCGGCGTGACCATGAAAATCAGGCAACCTTTGCAACTTGCTACACTGCTGTTTTTAATTATTTATTTTATTTTTAATCAATTATCGATTGATCTAATAAGACAAGATAATAGATTCATTAAATAGTGTCAGAATTTAAATATTAATGTCGTAAATAAGATAAGTTTAAAATTTTAAATTTTAATAATTTTAAACTTGCAGTTAGTATTTATATTTTATATAGATTAACAGAACACGAAAAGATTAATCACTAAACTCGTTTCTATAAACACCTTGAAAAATTATAAAAATCTCTCTAATTTACTAGAGAAAGAGGTTTTATTTATCGCTTAACTAAATATCAGATAAAATAAATTAGTAGTGGTTGCATATTCAATCAAATTAAGTTGATGAGTCATATTTTATAATTTAAAATTTATTTAAATTTTTTTAGTTAATTCAAGTTATTTGAGTTTTTATGTAAATTTAATAATAAATATTTATAATATTACATTACTAATTAATTCTAGTTTAAATATACAATACACATATTTTTCATGTAATATATGTATACCAGACAAAATTAAAAGACTCAATTCAAACTCAAAAATTAATTTAATAATTATAAAAAATTAAATTATTTAAAATTTTAATCTATAACTCAGATCATATTTAAAAATTCTCGAATCAAATTAAATCTATAAAATTAAAGTCAAATTAAATATTTTTACATCAAATTAAAATCTATCGATCTTATAGGCAAAAACACGACATAATATTAACGCAAACTAAAATAATATTGACAATGTCAAGCCAAAAGTCAAACTGTTGATGCTGTGACATGGCACGGTTTCATTGACCATAACCCAAACTTAATAAAGACCTGAGAAATAAAGGAGAAAATTATTATAATAAATTTAATTTATTATATTATTTATAACCTTGTTTAATAATATTTTATCTTATTATTAAGTTAAATATATACTTTTTATATAAAATTAAAAAGTAGATAATTAGTTACAAATTATATTAAAATAAATAAATATTATTAGATAAATTATAAAAGCATAAAGATAATTTTAACCCTTAACGTTTATAATTGTTATCGTTTTGATTTTTATTTTTTTAGGATCAATTTAGCTCTTAACTTATATCTTTTTGATAAATATCTTATTTTTTAACTAGCATGTTGACTGGACCGTTAAAAATTTAACGATGATGACATGTCATATGCATATGATAATATATTTTAAATGACATGGCATCTAACCTATCAAATACGAGAAATTATATTATGGGTCTGGCTCACCACATCAGCTGTGATTCCATCCAATTATAATCACCCTCTTCACTGCTAATCTCCAACTCATTTTTTTAAAGCAGTGAATCTTCACTCATATTTTTCATGTCATTTTAAAAATATAATTTCTGAAAATTATATTAATTATATGGTTGATTAGTGGTGGAATGGATGATTTTTATTGGTTAGGGACCACGACTGACGTAGTGAGCCGGACCTATGATATAAGCTCTCATCAAATACATATATATCTAAATGAAATATAATTTTATTCTAATATAAAATATAAAAAATTCAAATTCAAATAAAATATTAAAAATTAATTACTTCTAAAATAAAAGGCTAACATTCCTAACTCTAACTACGATAGAATCAAAATCATATTTTAAAAAATATGAACATTGTTCGAAAAGGTAGAGCTTTGTAGAGTTTGCTATCGGTGAATCAATGGTAAGGGATTTTGATACTGATTAATTGGGTTTTTATTTCAAATAAAATATTAAAAATTAATTAATTCTAAAATAAGAAGCTACTAAACATTCTTAACCCTAACTCCGATAAAATCAAAATCATATCTTTAAAAAATATGAACATAGTCCGAAAAGGTATAGCTTTGTAGAGTTTGTTACCGATGAATCAAAGGTAAGAGATTTTGATACTAATCAATTGAGTTTTTATATTTTAATTTAGAATTTAGTATCAAAATCCCTTACCTTTGATTCACCGGTAGCAAACTCAACAAAACCTCTTTTTTTTTTGACTATTTTTATATTTTTTAAGATAGAATTTTGATTTTATCGGAGTTAGGGTTAGAAATGTTTAATAGTCGTTTATTTTAGAATTAATTAATTTTTAATTTTTAATATTTTATTTGAATTTGTTTTTTTATATTTTATATTAGAGTAAAATTATATTTCATATATATATTTGATAGATTAAATGTCATATCATTTAAAATATATTATCATATACATATGATATGTTACTGTCATTAAATTTTTAACGTTTCAGTCATCATGTTAGTTAAAAAATAAGATATTTATAAAAAAATATAGATTAAGGATTAAATTTATAAAAAAAAGAATAAAGGTTAAAATGATAATAATTATAAATGTTAAGGGTTAAAATTATCTTTATGTCAATTATAAATGATATGATAAATCAAAATATATTTAATATTAAAAGTAGTAGGCGGGTCCCACGTGTCAGTTGCAATAATAGAAAGTGAGCCCCGAATTTGGACGGCAACCGAAAGGAGTCCGTACAATACCCGAAACGGCGTCAGCTATCGTTTTCTTCTTCTCTCGAGTCGTGAGTGGTGTGCCGTGTTGGGCGAGTTCAAACCTTGTGCCCGTCAACTACTCGGTCAAACCGTGTAAATTAAAAGTATTTTATGAATATTTAATAATTAAGAGTATATTTTAGAATAAATATTATTATAATTAATTTAAAAAAATTATTATAATTATAATTATATATTGTATTAATTAGATTTATTTTATTGAAAAATATTAATCCTACTTAGAGGGAAAGAAAGACTTTAAGGGCAGAAAAAAATATTCTTAATGAGTCTAAAATTTATGATTTAATAGAATGTAAGGGAATAAGGACGAACAGTTTGGTGAATCAATCAAATATTTCTAGTTATAATAGTATGTATGGATATATTTATTCATGGTGGATATCCATATATTAAGTTAAAGTTTAATGGGCTTTATTATTAGGGTTTAATACCCATTGAAATTAGGGTTTCCATCTTATGCCTATAAATATAGACTTTTAGACAAAGCATTGTATACACAACTCTACTTTGAGAATATAATAAAATCTCTCTCTTTTTCTCTCATCTTTGTTCTCTTATTTTATTCTTGTTCTTTACTTTATTCACAACACGTTATCAGCACGAGACTCTAACCAATGGAGGTGTTTGTCGTTAGAATCTTGAAGGAGTTATTGACAAGAATTTGTTACTAGCATAAATTAAAGATAAGTTCTTCTCTTTCAATAATATTTTAATTATTGGTTATTTTTCTCTCTTGATTTTTGATTTGATTTTTAATTTATTAAAATCTTTGTTTGTTTGGTATTTGTGTAGCGATAAAGTGGCTCAAATACCGTGGTTCTTGTCGACAATTCTCGAAAAAGATTTTAACAAGATATTGGTAACCAAATCTACCCTATACTTAAATTAGTGGAAAGTTCGGTATGCTTTATTTATCTTTATTTATAACCAATATTTGTTTATTTTATTATGATGATGAAAGTTTATGTTTTAATCATGTTTTTAGTATTACATGATATTGGAATAAATATTGAAACTATAATTAATTAATATATTCTTTGTTATGTTGGTTTAATCCGAGTATATTGGCTGGACATCCCGTTCTGCGAGGCTACTGGTCTCAAAGGAGGTTCTTTTTAAAGGACCTTGTGGACTGGTTTAACAACGCCGCGTATAAGGATTAAATTTTTGTTCCTTTTATATATTGAATATATATCGGTTGATCAATTACTATTTAAT
This sequence comes from Abelmoschus esculentus, assembly GCA_035048815.1. Lineage (NCBI taxonomy): Eukaryota > Viridiplantae > Streptophyta > Magnoliopsida > Malvales > Malvaceae > Abelmoschus > Abelmoschus esculentus. The sequence goes on from JAUCBN010000004.1 coordinate 2,843,408, forward strand.
AGTTTTAATGTTATAAAGTTTATATTTGCTTGAAAGCAATATTATTTTTATGTCGAAAAATCGACTATAGACTTCTCCCAAGTTCAAGTTACGAAAATCGTCTTGATCCAAGAATTTTTATGGGAGGCATTCCCTGAAGCGAATGCATGCATGATGATTATTCCATGCAATTATTGGATTTATGACATTCCTTGAAGTGAATGCAAGCATGATGTTTATTCCATGCGATTATTGGATTTATGTCATTCCCTGAAGCGAATGAAAGCATGATGTTTATTCCATGCGATTATTGAATTTGTTTCATTCCTTGAAGTGAATGCAAACGTGATAATTCACTATATGGTTAGTGAATAAAATTCAATTATGTGACAGAGTATCATTGATGAGGATATGTTAGAAAAACATACTCCACTTTTCACACATTAATGTTGTCTTACAGACACAATATCATACAAGGGTTTTGAATACCTATCAGTCTCCGCTCCATTCCCTGAAGTGAATGTGATATTTTATAGCGGAATGAATAAAAGCCATATTAGTAATTATGGTTGCGATTGAGATCATAAAATAGACATGGATAAGATGATTATTTTGAGAATGCTTATATCCACAAGAAGTGGAATTATAAAGATGACAAGAATGATAGAGATCATATCAAAATCTTTATGTTATCAATGCGATGGTACAAACCATTGATCTCGTACTTGTCGAACGCCAAAGTATTATGGACTTTATCTATAATCATGAATGATAAATTAAAGAAAATATAAACAGATTTTCTTTGTGGCGAAAATTATGGCGTTGTTGGTCCAACTCAATTGGATATTGTTAATTTTCTCATAATCCTTCAAGAGAATAAATTCGCCATTTATTTTAATTTATGCTATTTATGCTTGGCAGACAGTGCAAGTATTCATACAATATTTAAGCATAAGAAATATTTTCCCATTTAAATATAAGGAAAATATGAGTACTATATCTCAAAGTAATGAAATATCAATGCTTCAGAAGATCTTTTGAGAGTATATCTTTGATAGATAACTGATTTGATATAATGTGCTATATTTAATATTTTCCATTCCCCGAAGTGAATGGTACAGAGCACATATTTTTCATTCCCCGAAGTGAATGAAATAAAGCACTATTAAAAGGTGTATAATTATGCATATTTTCCCATTTTAAATGCAAGGGAATAATATGAGTACTATATCCGGAAGTACTAATATCACAGAAGGCTCCGACTGAGTAATTATGTTATTGCCAAATGGAACTTTATTCCATATTTACAGTGCATTATACTCGTCAAAGTCGTAAAGAGACTTATTGAATTTTAAAGATATTTGCAAAAATATATTCAGAATATTAGTCAAGGGGATGCTTACTATCTCAATATTACGAGTATAACTCAAGGCAATAATGAAATATTGGCAAAATTATATGTACTGTCATTCATATTGTACTATAGAAGAATTAGTACAAATTGAAGCTCATGCTATTGTAAACCACATATTTACTGATAATTATTTGACATGACCGGTTAGACCACCCCGGTTCAATTATGATGCGAAAATTTGTTGACACTTTTATGTGGTCACTTATTGAAGAACTAAAATTTTTTTCAAGGTATTTTTCATGTGATACTTGCTATGAAAGCAATTTGATTATTCAATCATCAACAGTTAATATAGAGTGTAACTCTATTAATTTTCTGGAACGGATACAAGGTAATATATATGGGCCCATACACCTTTCTTAAAGACCATCTAGATATTTTATGATTTTTATCGATGCATCGACTAGATGGTTATGTGTATCCTTGTTATTAACCCGCAACTTGGTGTTTACGAGGCTACTTGCTCAGTTAATAAAATTATGAGCATATTTTCCAGATTATTTTCTAAAGACAATCAGTCTTGATAATGTTGATGACATGTAATTTTACATGTAGTATCACAAATTCGCATCAAGCCAACAAATGATCATAAGTTCTCCCAATTACAAATGGTTTTTGGTCAGGAACCAAATATTTCTCATCTTAGATTTTTATGTGTGATATATGTTCTAATTGCTCCACCACAACGCACAAAGATGAGTTTTGTTGGGAATATGTATCAGATTTAAATATCTTGAGCTTCTGATAGGGAATTTATTTATAACCCTATTTATTGACTATCATTTTAATGAGTCAATTTACCCAACATTAGGGGGAGAAAATAAATAGTTGGTGAAAGAAATAAGTTTGAATGAATTATCATTTTCTCTTTTTGATCCACTTACTACATGAACTATAAGTTCAATGGATAATTCATTTAGCAAATCAATTGCCAGATGATTTTGCTGACCCTAAAAGAGTGACTAAGTCACGTATACCAACTATGAATGCTCCGATTAAATTTGATGTCATGGATTGACAAACTCTAGTTGCTAATGAGTCTAACTTACGCTTGAAGCGTAGTAGACAAGTAAGTTCCAAAGAAATCCTCGAAAAAGAAAAGGAGCTATATTTTATGATGGTCTGATCGAGGAATCAATGATTATAAAAATCTCTAGAAGAGATTAAATGGTCTCCAACAAAGACATTGACATGACTCAGGTACCTGATAATAAAGAACTCTCAATATATTATGTCATGTCTGTTATAAGTGGAACTGAAATTAAATCGACGTCGTTTATATATTTGCATGCAATATAGCACTAAAGATTTTATTTGATGATGTGGATCATGAATCATTGTCAATTGGGCAATGTAAAGAAAGAAATGATTGGCCAACATGGAAAGAGGCAATTGCGGCGAAACTAAAATCTCTTTTCAAAAGAGAAGTATTTGAGCTTATAGCCCGTACATTGAAATGTGTAAAACTCGTGAACATAAACGAGCCTTTGTGAGAAAGAGAAATCAAAAGGGGAAATCATGAGATATAAGCTCATTTGATTGCACAAGGTTTCTCACAAAGACATGAAATTGATTATGAGGAAAATATATTCCTCGGTGGTGGATGCAATTACTCTTAGATACTCTGGCAATAAATGAAATGACTTAGTTTCGTCTAATGGATGTTGTTACATCTTATTTGTGTGAGCCTCTTGATAACAAAATTTACATGAAGCTTCTAAAAGGATTTAGACTGCCATAAGCAGTTAATTCAAGTTCTCGAGAACATTATTCAATCATATTGAATATATCTTTTTATGGCTTGAAACAATTTAGGCGTATTTGGTATGATCGCCTCATTGAATACTTATTAGCATAATGCTATATGAATTATTTCCTCGAGCATTTTTATTAAGAGGTTTAGCTCTGAATTTTTATTGTTGTGTATGTCGATGATTTGAATATCATTGAGACTCGTGAAGAGATCTCCTTAAATCCTTGTGCATCAATCGACATACAGGAAAATGTTGAAAGAGACTTTACATGCATATTCATTGATCAACCTTATGGTTGCGAGGTCTCTTAATGTAAACAAAGATTCTTTCTGCCTCAAGAAAAGGGTAATGATATTCTTGATCTAAAAGCACAATATGTACATTATTTGATCTGGAAGCATCGTATCTTAGCTAGTCTAGAAATATTATTTAAGTGCTATGAGATCATTACCTTTAAATAATTGTTATGCATGAGGCAAAGCCGAAATATGTGTTTGGCTAAACATATCATGAAGATATGTGAATTGCTTTAACAAGATAAGATGCAATTTATCTTGTGTGGAGATAATGTAAAATTTATATCTCAAGGTGGATATATCAAATGTGATAAAACGAAACATATTTTTGAAGTTTCGTCCCTCATGATATTCAGAAGAATAGTATTCAATGAATCATTTCAAGTAATAATTTGGAAGATTTATTCACTAGTGCATAATCTACTTCAATATTTTGAAGATTGTATTCAATATTGAATTATGAAGATTCAAAGATCTTATGTGATATTTTCATGAGGGGGAGTAAATACGCGTTGCACTCTTTTTCCCTTAACCGAGATTTTATCCCAATGGGTTTTCCTGGTAAGGTTTTTAATGAGGCAACATGTTATGCGTATCGAAGATGTGTGTACTCTTTTTCCTTCACTAAGAATTTTTTTTCCCACAGGGTTTTTATCTTAGTAAGGTTTTAACGAGGCACATTATCTTCATGGATATCCAAGGGGGAGTGTTATGAATATATTTATTCATGGTGGATATCCATATATTAAGTTAAAGTTTAATGGGCTTTATTATTAGGGTTTAATACCCATTGAAATTAGGGTTTCCATCTTATGCCTATAAATATAGACTTTTAGACAAAGCATTGTACACACAACTCTACTTTGAGAATATAATAAAATCTCTCTCTTTTTCTCTCATCTTTGTTCTCTTATTTTATTCTTGTTCTTTACTTTATTCACAACAATATTGTATTAATTAGATTTATTTTATTGAAAAATATTAATCCTACTTAGAGGGAAAGAAAGACTTTAAGGGCAGAAAAAAATATTCTTAATGAGTCTAAAATTTATGATTTAATAGAATGTAAGGGAATAAGGACGAACAGTTTGGTGAATCAATCAAATATTTCTAGTTATAATAGTATGTATGGATATATATTAACTAATTGCAGTTATAATTTTTTCAAAATTAATAAATTTTAGTCTAATTTTAATCATACCTGAAAAAATATAAGAAAATAAAATAAATAATTTGACCCACTAACCAAATATATCAACTCATACTGAATTTTTTTGTTATATAATATGTGTAAAAAATTATATTGTCCTTTCTTAAAATCTCACATTAAAATCTTAAATTTAATAAATTTATACCATTTATGTATTAAATTTCTTTTATTATATATGACTTTTTATGGTAAGAGTGGTAACTTGATGATGAATCCTTAGAAGATGCAATTATTTGTAAGGCGAGTAAAACTCGACTCTACTCAAAAAAAAATTAAATAAAATTTGAGTTATAAAATGGAAATTCGAATAACTCAAAATTTTTAATAATTAAAGGATTTATTTTTAAGTTTGAAATGAATCTCTCAACTTTTTTGATATATACATAGGTATATAAAAATATAAAAAAATATTACTATATATAAAAAAATATATATACATATCTTATATGATTAGAGAAAGTCGTTTAAATTGTAATCGAGTTGTACTATAAATGATAAACAATTACAATTAAATATTTATATGAACTCGAAAACTCGACTTGACTCAAATTTTTTAAACTCGAATCAAACCGAAAAATTTTAAATAAGGTTTGCGTTGTAAAATATGACTCATCAACTCGAATAACTCAAAAATTTTTTACTCGACTCGATCGAATACTCACCCCTAATTACTTGTCCCGGGATGTTGGAGGATAAGATGAAACTTGCAAGAAGGTTCAATTCCCAATTATTACAACTCATACACTACATGTTTGGATTTGGTAATGTGAGCTAATCTTCTTACTTACACAAATATAAACCTTGTTTTTTTTAATGTTCTCAAGGTGTCCACTAGAAATGAAGTTTCTTAGCAGTCTTAACCCTAAAGAAATGCAAAGAAACTTAAATGGCTTCAATCTCATGATATGGACGTATCAGATTCATAGTATCATCATCTTCTACACTAGAATTATTCCATGGGAATGTTCATAGAAATTTCACTGCCACAGTCTGCCAGTAAAAATCATGTAGTTTCCCCATAAATCCCATACAAGATCTGTGGAAATCTTACCAAAATCTGAAGTAGAGGGATCTGTAATAATGACAATCCTAGTTGATTCTCAAAGATCTTGTTCCTTGTAAGATGAAAGTGTGCAATAACCATCTTTTTGTAAGATCTTTATTTATTATATTAGATAATGGCATGCTTAGTGATTTTGATCGGTTAAAGTGGCATGATCTTCTTCATGTCCCAACAATAAATAAAAAAGTTATTTCAGCAAATCACACTGGTCATGCTTGTTGAATTTGGGGGATTTTTTTAGACTATAACTTTATGATTCGTATCACATTAAATTTTAATTTGATAATGTAGATACGGCTCGAATGATATTTAGTCTTTGATTTTTCTCAAGTTTATTTTTTGGTTTAGAAAATTATGTTAGGTTCGAACGATTAACTAAATACGTAAATTGACATTTAAATAAAATTGATGAAAACAAAAAGGAATTAAACAAGAATTTATGATGTTCGATTTTTAAACTAAGTCTACTTTTATTACTTTAGTTTTCCTACAAATTCTTTCCTTTTTCAAGGCTTAAAGGAGATAACTTTTACGAACCCTCGAAATTCAAAAAATTCGACCAGCAAATCATTATATTGAAAATTCAAAAAAAAATCTTTCCAACTTATTAATAGTTTCGACCTGCAAATCAATCTCTGTAAATATTTACTCTCTGTTAATATCATAACCCAATAAAATTAAAATTTAGTAATTTAACAAATGAAAATTTGAAGATGAAGATCACTAATAATAGTAATATGAATTGGTCTTCAATCAACTTATGAATAAACTTGAATAAAATTCCCAACAATATTGGATGTGATTGCTTAGTCATAAACCTAAATCAATCCCAATTTACATGTGAGCTTTTGTTAGTATTTTTTTACCCTTAATTCACTATCATTACAATAAAAAAAACATGAACATTCCTTCATGTTACATGCATGGAACTTGTTCTTCATCTTACATTTATTAAATGTTCAATTATTGTCTGCTTGGGGCTATTTATTTTATATAAATGATAATAATGAATTAACAAAAAGAAAAATAAATGTATAAATTGTTGTATATCTACATGAATGACGTCATAATAGTATGCATTATTTTTTCAAAGCTCTTTAAATGTTTGATGAATAGTATTGTATTTTCAACCTAGGGTTTGGCAGGCCAACTTTGATATCAACCTGATTCATCCCTACTCTATATGGCTAAACCTTCATGAGTTAGGTTTAACCCTCATTGATTTGTCTTCATTTTATGTGACTGATATTACCCATATTTATCGTAAATTAAATTATAATATAATAATCGATCGAGAAGGATATATCGAAGGATTTAAAAGGTAATCGTTTTTTTAATTTAAAATTTATATATAAATTTATTTTCTAAAATTTTATAAGTTCACTTTTAACATAAATTTATATGTTAATTATATTTTAGAAGTTATGAGTTAGAGCATCAGTAATATCAACATGTGATTGAACGATTAATATCCAATAATTTAAAAATAAAATAATTATATATTTTAAAAATTTTAAAATAAATATTTTAAATATAAATTTATCTCATTTTAGTTTTACCTTAACCCTATATCATTTTAAATAAAAAATGGGTTCCTTGCACCCAACGCATCTCCCATCGAGATGTTGGCTCCGGTAGTAGGTTGGTGTGGACTCTCTCTGTATATATTCCTCCATATACACCGTTCCCTTCTTTCTTTATTCTTATTCCTTAATATTCTGCCTTCTCTTTCCACCACTCTGCTCGCCGCCTTCACTTCTCTCTCTATAATCTCACTCTTCCTACAAATCACAGTTTTCCCATTTCAAGCTGGCGATCGACAATCAAGATTCCACTGTCCGTGAATTCAAGCCAAAGAACAGAAGAATCATGGTATGTATCTTCATTCTCCATAAAAACAAAGACTTGGAACTTTTTAATTTAGCTTTTTACAACTTTCTCTTGCTTCCTTTACTTGGGTGTTGATTAAAAATGTGTTCTTGATAGGGAGCCGGTGGACCTGAGGAAGAAGAAGATAACAACAGGTGGCCGCCATGGTTGAAACCTTTGTTAGGAGAGCATTTCTTTGTTCATTGCAAGCTTCATGCTGATTCTCATAAGAGTGAATGCAATATGTACTGCTTAGATTGTATGAATGGAGCTCTCTGCTCTTTATGTCTGGCTTATCATCACAAGGATCATCGTTATATCCAGGTTCATTATTTTTCTAATCTCAAATCTCATCTTTGTTTTTGATTCTTGTCTGTTAATTATTTTCCTCTTATGGAGATATGAGAAATCCAGTTGTTCAATCCACCCTTTTTTGGCATTCATGTTTCCAATTCTGGGTTTCTGCAATCTGTTCTTTCTTAATCGAGTTAGTTTCCTATTTTGATTTAAAGCTCATTTCTTTGAGTTTCCTCTCCAAGTTTATTTTCTCAATGCATTTTCTCAGCATCCAAACAGGCATTGACCAAGACAATGGTGGTTTTCCGATCTAAAATCTCCTTAATTTGCATGTTTTTTCTCGTGAAAATGGGTCTAATCTGGTTTTACATTTCTTAACAGATAAGACTATAAAGCTCACAACTTTCTCATTCAACTTTCCCCCCTTTTTTCCCTCATTCATCACCAAGATTCCACATTTATTTCGATTTTCTAATACGATTTGCTCTGTTATTTTGACAGATTAGGAGGTCCTCGTACCATGATGTAATAAGGGTCTCTGAGATACAAAAATACCTGGACATATCTGGTGTCCAAACCTATGTTATCAACAGTGCTAAGGTTGTTTTCATCAACGAGAGGCCTCAACTCAGGCCTGGAAAAGGCGTCACCAACACCTGTGAGGTCTGTGACCGTAGCCTCGTCGACTCCTTCCGATTCTGCTCTCTTGGTTGCAAGGTAAATCCGCTGTTCTTTAATTAATTTTCTCGGCAGTCAACCTTGTTTGGTAGTTGAGAAAATAAAACTGTGGGGCTTGTGAAGGTTCTAGTTTTCCAACCAAAATGGTCAAATTTGCTTTCATTATTTATTGTTTGGTGAGAGGAGCTTGCTGACTTTTTCTTCATTGGCTTGGGAACTACCGAACTAGCTATGAAATGTGAATTCTAATTGATTTTCCACATTCATTGTTTCAAATTTCAGATTGCAGGAACATCGGGAAATTTTCAAAAGAAGAGAATACACACGGTGGCCACGACATCTGACTCAGATGGTTCATACAGCAGCAGCAGCAGCCATAGGAAGTTGAACAACAATAGCAACAAAGTTCATAGCTTTAGTCCTTCGACACCGCCTCCGACTTACCAAAATGCCAAACGAAGAAAGGGTATTCCGCATCGATCTCCGATGGGTGGGCTAATCATACAATATTAGCCATAGCCATAGCCATAAGCATCTTATGGTGTTCTTCCCTTTTTCCCTGTAAGTTTAAAGAGCTGCCATTGTGTATAGATGCAGAAATAAGTCCCCAGGATGCTAAAATGTTACTACTAGAAAGTATAAGTCTTCCCCTTTTGTTGTTTAGACTTAATTTCATGTTTAGAGTGTGATTATACATAGATTACTGGAGGATTGAATCTGTATATTGGTGTTTTGAAAATGAAATAATCGTGGGGTTTTACTTGGTCTGAAGCATATGATTTGGAATGATTAATTTCCGTTTTTAGAAGGTATGGTTCTGTTTTCAGTGCTCATCAATGGTGGGGATCAACTGCCGGATTTATGGTGCACGTGTGGATTGGAAGTTGAAATTCTGTGTTTTGCTCCTGTCATCCCAAATGGTTTAGGTTAGCCGCCCCATGGCACCAATATTTTATTTATTTTATTTTCACTACATGAAAACGGGCCCTACAGATTGTGATTAAATTTTGACCCTTGGATTTTTTAGGGTTAATTATCATTCCGGTCACTTATATTTTCTCTTAATATAAAATAGGTCATCGATTTTAAAAAACGATTAGTAAGGTTATTTATATTTTGGACATAAATTTTTGGTCACTCAATCATTTGTTATCATTAAAATTTAACGAAAAATTAATTTGACACAATAAAAATAATAATAAATTCAAATAGTCTTTAAACTATTAGTTTAATTTTATTTTGATCATCAAAACAATTTTTTTTATAATTATACATTTAATCGTTTACCTTTATAAATTTTTATTTTTACTCTTTTCCACTCTCTTCCATATTCTTCTTTCGTATCCTCTTAGAACCGAGTGTGAGAGTGATGTGGGACTGCTGGTGGTCGGGGTATATGATCCACGACCGAGAGTAACCAATGGTCTGACCATCCCCGTAAACTATAATAATCTATAAACCCTAAATTATAGTCTTAACTATCCAATGATCGGGCCAAGATGATATATAGATTTGATATTATTAAACAAATTTATAAAATTAAATATATTTAAACACTTGATATTCTTCGATGTATAAGTAAAAAAATCTAATATAAATACCGTACACCGTTAAGAAAACAAGAGAGCTTCACAAATTCCCCCTTTAATAGTGTTACGAACGAAGAACCAGACAACTCAGTTATTTGCATGTATATTCATTTTTGGTAATAAAACCTTCTAAATCCTTTCTAATTTTAAAATTTTGTAAATTGATCCCTCTCGAAAAACAAGAGCAATTTAATCCATATCAATTTCATTTTTGAAAACCGACAACAAATATCTTATAACTATTTGTTCTCAATCATGTTGTGATTAAAATTGTAACATCAACCAATGTTACTAACATATACTTCAAAGTCAGTGTTACCTTAAAATTATTTGTTTTCAAGCATACAATAAATACCTTTCTTGGTTGGGTTGTTGGACGTCGAAGCTTTATTTACTACATACGGTTTGAATCCTAGGCTTGCAAAAAAAAATCTTATTATCCTATACACGGGCGGTAAAAACTAAAATTTTCACAAACATTATAGTTTTAGGGTTTAGAGATTCAGATATAGGGATTATAATTTATGGATAATAGTTAGAGTTTAAGATTTATGGTTAGAGTTTAGAGATTAAGATTTAGTTTTTAGGATAATACAATAATGATTTAGATTTTAACCTTCAACCCTAAATTATAGCTCTAAATTATAAATTTCAACCATTATCCCTAAAGTCAAAATTCATACCCCTAAACCCTAAACCATACATCATCCTAAATTAACTCCTTAAACCCTAAAATCAAGATGCTTATGAAAACTTAATTTTACAATCAGTGTATCAAATAATTATCCAAATTTTAATGCTTTGATTTAATCCTTATTAGATCATTAGTTCGATTTTGGCCCCTTCTAAGAAGTAATAATTTAATCAAGACAGTAAAACACAATTTTTAAAATTTTGGCCTGCGATTTTTTAAATTTTATATTAAGCCCTCCAAAGCAAAATTCTTGACTATGCACCTGTATATCGGTTCCTTTGCTGCAAATCTTTTCAGGAACTCTTTGAATTGTGGAACGTAATCATGATAAATATGATCTTTAAAAAGGACAGATATGTTCCAATTCTGTAATTAATATATGCAGGTTTATCAGTAATCTTTTTAGAACATAATGATCTTATGCTTTTCAAATGATTCCAATATGATTAAGTTAAACTACTTTTTCTCCTCCTTGCTAATTGGAATCTTATGCTACATACTGATTATTAATTCATTTCAATTCCATGATACTGGTTTTATAGACTATACTAATGCAGAGTGCTTAGACTTCAGTTTACACTTTGCAGATATTCCTTCATTTTCTTCTTTTCGTTGTCCTCCCGATTACCGAGTACCTTGATCATGACTAATCCAAATCGACCCACGATGTATGCCTGATGTTGGTGGGTGAGTCTCCAAGTTGTTTACCATGAAAATGATTCAAGCAATTATGGCCTTCAGAGGGAAAACTATTAAGAACAGTGAACCATTAGACACAAAGCACTATAAAAAGGGTAGAAATGAAAAGAAGAGAAAAGGGTTAGACACAAAGACCCTTGCTTCAATTGTAAGGGAAGGAGGGTGGCCCTTGGATCATGTGATGTGGGGGGATGAATATATTCTCATCTAAAGTCAAGTTTTCATACCATTTTTTGAGCCCCCCACTGCTACAATTTGATGAATTTAGAAAGTTTATAGTGACCCTAAACCCTTGCAAATATTTGGTCATGGCCTACTTTGGGACACACTCAGGTAAATTATGTCCCTGCAAAAAGCAAGTTAGATCATCTGGTTTACCTAATCTGATGGCTCACTTACGCGGGGAGATAATTATATTCTCAAGGTTAATGTAAGTATTCGAAGTTCGAACCCATACAAGATGAAAGAAACAGACATCGTTAACCACTCGGTCATTTAAATGATCTCCCAACTTTATGACTTTGGGTTAATAATATTCACTTCAGCTGCTACTGGCTTAGATGATAATAAAAGCATTGATTCTGCCATGAATTCCCAACGAACATCAGTACCACTAGTCAACATACCATTATCCTCCCCACATGAAAGAAAGGAAAAGAAGAGAAACCCATTAGTAAATGTCTTGCTTCTTTGTCTTTGCTTTGTTTACTTTCCAAGTAAGGTCCCTTTGGACTTGATATGCTTTTTTAACCCCATCTTTCTTTGTCTCTTCAACAAAATTTTGCTTCACTGGCTTAGACAGTGTTGTTTTGCACATGTATTGTTCAATTGCTTCTTGCTATATGCCATAATTCTCTGGAGTTGTTATTGATTTTGTTATGGGGTCTATAGGTAATCCAAGAACTTGGGTGCCATACACAAACGCCAATGACTGTTCCCAAGGTTTCTGTAGCGTGTATTGTCCGCAGTGGTGCAACATCATCTACCCTCCACCACCTCCAGTAGAGTTCACTGCTGATAATGATTCGGGCCCGAATTTCTCCCCTCTTGTGATTGCCATCATTGGCATCTTGGCCAGTGCTTTTCTTCTAGTGAGTTACTACACAATAATATCTAGTTATTGTGGGAACCTGGACTCTACTGGTAGAATAGAGACTGTTCACGAAACTGATGAAGTAATGGAAGATGATCACAACTCGTCTGTCCATGAGCTGTGGCAGATTTCGAGTACCGGATTGGATGAGGCTTTGATAAAGTCTATCACGGCTTTCAAATACAAAAGGGGTGATGGTTTGGTTGAAGGAATGGATTGCTCGGTGTGTCTCAACGAGTTCCAAGATGAGGAGAGTTTAAGGCTGTTGCCTACATGTAGCCATGCTTTCCATCTCCCCTGCATTGATACATGGCTTAGGTCTCACTCGAATTGCCCTTTGTGTCGAGCTGATATCGTCTTTGTTACTGCTTCAGCAGCACCTCCATTGCCGTCTCCGGTGACGGAACCTCCTCTTGTCACAAATGAAAATCAAGCTGATGAACAAGATTCACAGAGAGATGGTGGATTCCCAAAGACTCCATCTCTCGCTTTCAGCGAACTAGGCAACATGCGAGGAACAGATGCCATGATTCATATTAGAGAAGAATGTTATCTTCAACAGATGAGAAGATCAATCTCCATGGATCATTTCTGTCAAACCGAAGTTTCGGTCTCAGATCAAGAGGGAGATAGCAGAGTTGAAGAGTGTCATTTCCCAATAGGTATCGCCGGTTCATCGAAACAATCAGACGAAGGCAGTAAGGTTAGCAGTAGAATGAATATGCTTCAATGTGTAATGAACCCTGCTTCAATGAAGAGATCATTTTCCAGTGGTAGATTCTTTCTTGCTAGGCAAGTAAGAGTAAGAGATCTATCTATTCCTCTTTAAAAATAAAATCTATGGTCATGTTCATAGTTGTATAATCATGATTCTTGGTTCATGAAAAAGATAAGAGAGATTGTGTGATTGTTTTATGGTTCCGTTTAAACATGTCTCAAGTCGGAGGTGTTGTATATGCAGAAAATTCCTACGGTGAGATTTATCCACAAAAATTAGGTGTACAACGCGAATCGATCTAAATTAATAAGGACGAAACCCTAAAAATTAAAAAAGCAATAAAAAATATGGTGATTTTGCTTTATTGTCGAGTTCAATTCTCTCCATAGTTTGTTTCAATTAGGGATGATCTTTGATACATACCCAAATATATGGATTATTTTGGACATATACAATAAATACAATTGTATAATATTTTAAAAATTATCTAAACGAATTCTTTAATATAATATACTCTAAAAAATATTATAACATGAATAATTTCTTTTTTCAAAAATTGACAGTGATCTTTAAGACACGTCTTACTTAAGGTACAGATACAAGCTTACATCAACATACAAAAATCGAGCCTGAGCAGGGATGGAGCTGTTAATACTGTGGGAGGGGCTGTTGTCCCCCATTTTTTATCCATTAATAATTTATATTATAAATAAATAAATATAGATTAAATAATTAAATAGGTTAATCTCCTTTTATCAAAAATATATTAAATTGTCCCCCTCTTATGGCTTCACCCATCACAAAATCATAAAAAAATTAATATGTTTAATGTTGATCATTTAAATAATAACAAAAATAAAAATAATAATTTATTTAATAAGATAATAATTCTCAAAGACATGTTTAAAGTGACTTTTGAATTTATTTTTTTTTATTTTTCTACTGCCGTTCAAGTTCAAAGCTAAAGAGTTCTTCAACTCCATGCTTTCAAGTTTTAAAGAACCCGCAATATAAAGGTAATCTTATATTAGTGGATTTTTATTTTTATATCATTATATATTCGTTATTTTATCGGAAAACCTGAATGCAAAGGTATTTTTTAGCATCATTAGATTGAATAATAACATGTTTGTTTGTTTGTTTTACATGTGAAAATTTTTCACAATACATGTTTAATCTATAATAAATTATACGCTCTATCCCTGAGCCTGAGAGTTATGAATTATGATGCATGCATGGATGGTGCAAACCGTTTATCCCTCTCTATGCCTTCATTTATGTCCCCGCTTCAAATTAGAAGGTTTAGGGTTCTAGGTTAAGGGTTTTGATTAGGGTTTAGGAAATTAGGGATAAGGTGTATTTTTTAGGGTGTAAGGTTTAGGGTTTAGGATTTAGGATATAGAAAATAAGGGTTTAGAATTTTTAAAGTGTATTTTTTAAAAAAATTCAAAGAAGACACAAAAAAGAAGCAGAAGATTTTTGTTCTGCATGGATCAAATCCCAAAATAATTTCATTTTTATAAACCTTCAACTTCATTAATCTGTTGTAGAAACTACAAAAGAATACAAATCACTTCTTTTCATACCCTTTCCCCTCGCTTACACCAACTTTTAAAAAGTAATATTTAAGTCCTTATCTTTTTTACATCCAATTAAATCTTGAATGAATAAATTTAATCAATTTAGTTCTTTGATCGATTTAACTATTAATTTTCAATAATTTTTAAGATATTATTGCTCATTACAGATTTTTCATGTGCCATTTATAGATTTTTTAAGAAAACTATGTATATAATTTTTATAAGATTTTTTTAAAAAAAAATTAAATAATAATTTTTTTTAAAAATGTCAAGGGATAACACCATAACGTGACATGTTGCACCAACTAATCCCAAAAAAATTATTAGATTTAACAACTAACATTAATCAGAAGGATGAATTAATGAAATTTTAGAGTATAACGGCATAACTCAATGCAAAAAATTTTAGAGGACTTAATTAATTATTTATCAAAAATTCAAGTGTTTATATACTCTTAAGCCAAGAAAAGTAGAGGGCAGGGGGTGTAATTGTCCCTCACTAACCCTAAATAGTTTCATCATGTCTGCAATGTCAACTTTCCAATTTTATTCATCGTACCAAAACTTGTCTCCTCTATTATAAGAGAAGCAGAAACATGAGCAATTCATTCAAAACCATACTATCAAGTGCTTGTACGTGATGGGAATTGGATTCTCTTACAAGTGTTGAAAAAAAAAACAGGTTTGTCAGGTGTTCCCCACAAATTGCATGTTTTACTGTACAACATATGAGTTATGATTATGGTGTGTGAACGAAAATGACCTTAGCCATCTGATAATTCATAATCTTTGCCTCTTTGGTGTAATGTTTATGACATATTTGTTGATGGTAAGGATAGAAATAGTACTACATTGCGGTCGCGACTTTTGTCGCAATTGCGATCGCGGTGACGCGGTTGCGGACGTCATATAACGCGTGCGGTCGTGATTTGTTTTTAAAAAATCATAATCTTTTAAAATATTGTTTATATGTATATTTTACAACTTTAAAAACTTAATATAGGATAATATGTATTTAATTGGTAGGAATGAGAACTTTGAGATAATTTACTAATTTGATTATTATTTATAGTTAGACTATGCAATTATGAATTTACAAATGAATCATGGAAGTGTTTTATTTATAGAGTTTTATATTTTGGATCATTTTTCGATGTTTAATTGTGGTGATGCAGCGTTGCGGCGCAATATATGACATATTGCTGGGTTACGTAACGGTATCGTACTGTAAAAGTTGTGATGCGGTACCTTTAACGCGTTGCGCTTAAAATACGTCGCGGTAACCTTGAAAAACGTTACGATGCGGCCGTATTTTAATACTATATAGATTTGTAGTGATTTTGGATGGTTTATTCTTTTTGATTCGAGAAAAAAGATGTATTCAATCTTTGTGCGGAGAAAAAAAAATAGACTGGGTGAAAATATCGATTTCTTAGATTAAACTTTGTGGGTATATAAGTGCTCATTTGGTGGATGTGTCATGTTAAATAGTAGAGTTAACTGATGGGTCAAATTATTATTGTGTCGATGGAGTGTAGCTCTTGACGGTGATCGTGTCGGAAAAACTTTGAAAGCTCTATGGAATGACAACGAAGGTGTTGTTGCAGAGGACTTCGAAGGCGGAGGTACAACGATATCAAATTCCGGCCACCGATGGTTATGTATGATGTATGCATGCATGAGACCTCAACAACAATCTCATTTTCATTTGAAGTAACAAAGTTCTATATCTTCCATGCATACTACTTCATTGACTTAAGCTACATACATACAAGGGTAATAAGAGAAGTGCAGAAACTCTTAAAACATAACCCAAACCTAGGGGATGAAAACTAATAAAAATGAAGAAAAAAAGTGGGTGGCATTTTGGTGATTTGGATGGATCAACATAAGACAATGGCATCTTGCTCAATTAGACTGATCATGTGGTGAACTGCCCTTGCAATGTCATCTACTGAACTGAGTTGGCATCCTTCTTCAACCTGCATTCAGAATGTTTCAAATCTTAGCCAAAAACTCTGGTTTTCTTCAATTATATATGAACATGAAAATGACTAAACAGGGTTGGTCTAAAATTATGGAAAATGGCATTTTTTCCCTTTCAAGGAGAAAAAAAAATTACATGAGAGGGAGAAGATAGTATCTTCTTTCTCCCCCATATGACAATAATTGAAGATGTTCATCTCTTTATAGTCTTAGAATGTCTGAAAAAAACATATATTACAATATTGCAATACTTGTTATTACCTTGGCACTGATAGAGTAAAGAACCAATGGATCTATAGTGGTGACATTGAGGTGGAGGATGGAAAGGTAAAGTGATTGGAAACCAGCAACAAGCATGGAAAGTTGAATCGGACCTTTCCGTGAGACGATTCGAAGATTAGCATGAGTTTTGATCAATGTCACCTCGACATCCACCGTTGCTGCCTTGATCTTTGATGTATATTTGTTGGGGATCTGAGACAGGGTGTAGTGATCAGGATGCATGGGAAATTGTAGCAGTTGAGAGCTAGTGTTGCTGATTTCTTCCTTGGCAGCAGCGGCAGCAGGTTTTACTTGTTGCAGTACCCGAAGCTTTTCGGCTTCGAGTGTTTGCAGAAGATGCTCAAGCTCCTTCACAAACTCTATGGCACCACCAACTATGGACGCTTGATCACCCTACACATGCACAGATGAAAATCATTTATGTTATACTATAGAGGAACAGCTTTTTGTTCTATGATTTTCAGCTTTTGCTTGACTAGCAAACAAAAGAATAATCCAAAGAAAAGCAAAAGGCAATAATGGAATTGTTTTAAAAAATTGCCAATTCTGGTTCAAACTTTTTCAACTTGACAAGCTGTGAGGGATTTTGCAGAAACATTATGCTAAACTATTATTGAACTTTAGACTTCAATCAGTCTAGCTTTTCAGAACTGTACTGAATCACATCAGAATTATTATAGTTCTCTTAAGAATATCAATTTGTTAAGCTTTCTTCATGGTTATACAATGGAACCAATAGGTGCCATGGACTCATACTATGCATGTTTCATCCATCCTGTAATATAGAACTGAACTGAACTGAGTTCTGTCCCTTGTCCTGAATTTTAATGAAACTAAAAGTAAAGGAAGAAGACAATACCCTTTGGACATAAGATTCAGGCATGAGGGAACGTAAAGCAGACAGATGCTCATTTATTTGCTTTCGCCTGTTTCTCTCAACAGCAATATGATTCATTCTTTGAGTCTCGGCCTCTTCTTTGTTCTTGCAAACTCTCTGCTTTCTCCTCCTCTTTTTCCTCCCTTGAACCGCCAAGTTCGGACTCCGCTCGACAGTCTCCGCGACTGTCGAGCGGCTGCATTGTGTGGAATTAGTCACCACCATTGGAAAAGTTGTCTCAGAAGAGTCGTAGCTGATGTATGGGGTTGCAAATATGGTATCATAGGTATCGAAATTCAAGAGCTCATTGGAAGAAAGAGTTTCAAGCGCCATTTTTCTCTAGAATCTGCAAAAGCAAGCTTCAATTCTGGTTTCTCTAGTGTGACCAAGAGAGGCTAAAACATAAAATGAAGCTGTTCTTTTTGGTTTCTGAAAAGTAGATTTATTTATATTCCAGAGGTTGAAACGAGAGATACGGTCCACGTGAGAGAGGAAGGAACATAAACGAAGCTCAAAACACTAAACCCTGTTTTAGATTTGGGGTTTGTCAACAACACAGGCAAAGACCTCTGCAATGGAGTGTGGGGACACCCAAATCTATATAGAAACAAGCATACCGACAACACCAAACAAGCTGGCTAAAAAACGACTCTCCTCTGGACCTCTGGTCTTCATTTCAACATTCAAATCTGTGTTGAATGACTGTCTCAAAGCATTCTCTCTAGATTCTCTCTTGTTCTTTGGTTTCATGGAAATTGGGGTTTATCATTCGAGCTGCCAGTGATTGAAAAACATGCAAGAAAACACACAAGAAAACGTGAGAATCTGCAGGGTACTGCAAAAACCCCATGATCACCATCAAGCATGGAAAGAAAAGGGATAATATACGTTTATAATTTCATTATTGCTCATGATGTGCAGGATTTTCACTTGGCCTTGTAGATTTTTTTTTCTGTTCTTCAAGATTGTCATTATAGATTAGTCTAGGTGGTATTTCTACTTGGGTAATTATACCAATACAGGTGAAAAAAATAAACATTTAATTTTAAAATTTAAATATTCGATTCATTATTAAATGTCTAGATACTTAAGTTTAAGTGTTTAAAGTTTAAGTTCGAATTACCCTAAATCAAACCCCATATTAATCTTTCAATTTTCACTTAGAACACTAATGCTTTCATGCATAAAGTGATGAAGAGTGCTGATGGAGGTGGACCAGGCATGGACCAATTCTGTCAGAGACATTGCAGAGTAATCCACATGACCGTCAGCTTTCCTACAAATAATTTTTTTAATTTTTATTTTTTTCAAAAATATTTTTAATTAGAATTATTTATATATTCTTATTTATATCAAATATTTTTTTCTATTTACTGAAGTTGTAGCTTCTACGGAATGTGCTAAATAATGAGTCGAGTTCAAATAGTGTTAGGTTTGACTTGTTAATAATTCAATTCGAGTTTGAGTATGATTTGAGTTTGAGTATGTTGAATTTGATTCGATCCATTTAAAATTCGAGTCGAGTTCGAGTCCAATCGAATAAAATGTTAATAGAGTTTTGATCGAGTCATACTCAAATATCTCGTGATTTCTCATTTTATTCACAATCCTAATAATATATTATTTTTTTTGGATAAATGGTTAAAATTTTATTCATCCAAAAGAAATCTCATAAAAAACTAACAAACAATTCAGTCTCATAACAAGAAGGAAAAGAAAAACTATATAATATCCCACTCAGAACATAAACCGGATAAATCTCATCACATAAAAATAAAATCATACAAAAAATATATTTTTATGTGCCTTGATAAAAAAAAAACATGTGATATGGTGTTTGTTCGCTTAATTATGAGATCAGGGTTTGATTTCTACCGATGAAAATGAAAAAATATACACATAAAAATATACATAAAGTTAAATTAAAAGTTAAACTAACATAACATAAAACATCTGACTTATATTTTAATATATTATATTTTCGAATAGCTCATAAGCTTTTGAGTTAGGCATCAAATAGTTTGGCTCGATTCATTAAGAACTCAAGCTCTAATACAGTCTAATTAAATATTGATCAAATTTCAATTAAATCGAATTAAAATATCTTATAATTTATCTCGTTTCATTTACGATTATATGACTTATATCACGAGCACAACATAACATATATATGCATCCATGTGCACTTCCATGTGCATGATCATGGGCATGCTTGATATACTTAATAATGATAAGAAAACAAAAACAGTTCATGCAAGGAATCTCACATTGTATTGTATGAATAGTTTCATCCTTGCCAATGGTAATGAAGTCAAAGCATGATTAAAATAAAAGGTAAATAATTTTTTGTCAAACAATTTCCCCTCGTGTTGAAATTTAAATTTTTTAATTTAATTATTTATCTCTTAAATTATTCATATTTTGATTACTTAATTGTTAAATAATAAACGGTATTTTGATATAATATATTACACTAAAAATAATAATTTAAAAAAAAAACATTAAATTAACACTAAAACGATATCATTTCGAATGATATAAACTTTCGTTCACAAAAGATTATTTTGACCTAAAATAAAACGTTAAGAATTAAATTACTTAAAAAATATAAACTAATGATTATTCAGTCATACATTGCATTATTTTGACATTACGCCCTTATTTGAACCACAACATTAAGTGTAGTGTTTGGTTACGGACAGTACATTTGTTCTGGTTCTGTTTCAAGCAAAGTAGGGAAGTATCCTGTCTAAAACTTGCTTTTAATACTAATCCTAGTAATTAACAGGATTTTAACTTGAAAAGTTCTTTTATTAGAGAGGGTATGACTGCAAATTAGCTAGTAGTTAAATAAAGGTTTCCGAAAATGGTAAATTTGGCACAGGGGAAATAAAGTTTCTTTTTTTCAGATTCAAAAGGGTCATCTAATAATTCATATTCTACAAGGACAAAGGCTACAGCAGTCTTACAAACTTCATACAGGCTGAAGGGAACATGACATAACTGTCCTAAGAATATCTAAAAGTATTCACTTTCCCGGGAAAAAGGTTACTTAGTGGAAGGAATTTCAGCTCTCAGCTCTTGTTTCCTATTTCGGTTTCTCGGTGTTTATTCAATATCATCGATCCAGTCACCGTATATCCGATTGATTTTATCCGGACCTTTCCATTTGTGGATAGTTCTTTGCCCTGACCTCTGGTGTACAAATCGATGTCCGCTGTGAAGGAACTCCGAGAACCGAAGGGATTGATGAAGGCATAGTATCTGTAGGAATGTTTGAAGGCACTCCTCCCACTTGCTTTGAACCGGAAGGGGAAACAGAAGAATCCTTAGCCTCTGTATCCACAAGGGACCCTCCGTATCGGTTCAACTCTGCATTAACAATATATACTCATCCCTATAGCAAAAACATCAGACAAAACACATGCTAAAGCACAGAAGAAACCAAGGACTAGCTGAAAAACAAAGAAAAAACAACAAAAACATCTTGAATCATCTATCAGGTTAGCTACTCATCAATGGAACAGTAAGTAAAATTTGAAAGTTGAAATGCGATGAAAGTCTCGAATTTCAAAGGCATTATAACAACAACAAGGCTACAAGTAGTGAATTCATGATTTTCAACAGGTAGATACTTCATACTACCATGATAACCGTCCCACATTAACTAGCATCCGATTTGCTTGATACTCATTACTGGTTTTAAATTCCGAATCCGAGTACAGTACCCACCAAGCAGACAATTCTAGCATACTCAAGGGAATTGGAAGTTTACATGTAGTTTTTTCCTTAAATGGGAGGTTTTCAGTTGACATAAACTCTAGCATTAATAAGAAATTGCAACCATAATCTAAACCATACCTGCAGCTCCATGAGCAAAATGACATTTATTTCCAAAAGGGCAGTATCCGGTAAGTTCCCACTTATTACAAATCCTGATCTTCCAAATAGATGGCTTGAAATTCAAGCCATTCCCGCCACTAGCACCTCCTCCACCACCGTACCCTCCGGGTCCCAAACTTATAGCTACACTCTCTCGATTTTTCGACTGCTCGTCGTGCAAAAACGTGCAATTATCACCATAAGGACACCCTTCCTCTGTATAAAACTTCTTGCAATGCCTTCCCTTATACGACCTCAGAGTTTCACCTGAAAAACTATTAGACCCCAATGAAGGAATCTGGAATTCCTCTCTTGGTTCTGGCAAAACCCCATTCTCTTCTTCATGAGCAGCCACTATTTCTTGCCAATTCGGAGGGGGGCGCCGGAGCTCTTCGATGCAATGAGCGAAGTTACAATTTGTGATGTACGGGCAAGTGCCGGCCCTGAACTTGCAACAAAGCTTGGTCTTGAAAAACATCTTGCCAATGGCTTTGGACCTGGAATTGGAATCCTGGGAATTCCTGGGTTTCTTGTTCGGTGGCAGGTCTGAATTGGACCGTGATTGGAGTTGTCTTTGGTCGTAGCTGGAGTTTGAAGGTGTGTCGTTGGATGCCTCCTCGTTGTTCCAAGCACGGTAATCGTATTCCGTAGCCCAAACTGAAGGGTCTGTCGAATTGGCAACCCAATTATTGTGTCCGTTTGTCGGAATAACGTGAACTACATTTTCTCCACCGTAATCCATATTACTTAAGGATAATCAAAAAAGGAATCTTCTTTGGGGAGAAAAGGATTAAAAAGAACCCTAATTTTAGTAAGAAAACATGAGTGGATGTACCCAGAAGCTAAAATTCCATTAATTGGATTAAACTGAAGTTAAATTGTGAGATTTTAATGATTTGAGAAATGGGTATTTGATTACACGTTCAAAGATACTAAAATCAACAGAAATTCTGTCTCTTTTTTATGGAAGACAACCAGGAGAATGAAACCAGCTCCAACAAATCAAAAAAACAGTACTTTAGTTATATATGGCTTTTGGTTGACTTTTAATGAACCGAGTTGTCTTGGCCTTGCAAAACTTGTTCTTGTCGGCCCGACCCAAGATTATACATTAAAATTACTAGGTATTAATTATTGTCTCCCTCCAAATAACTTCAAAATTAATTCTTGGGGTTTTCATTCCTCTCTCAATCTTCCTCTGTTCGCCCCAATCATGGGAAAGAAGAAATCTAAAGAACTAACCACGGTGGCCGTATCAGACGCCGTTTCATCTCATTCTGATGTTTTTAAAACCATCTTCGGTGACGTTTCGGAGCCAGATTCCGTCTGATAAGTGCTTAAAATAGTTATTATTTTATGCTTAATTACTCCTTGGTTTAGTGAATATGTTATTGATCTCGTTATTTTTCGTGTGATTTTGTGCAGGACTCCGAATCTGGAAAATACACTTAAATTGGCCGAATTCTAAAGTTTTTATTTCCTGGATCGCGTCTGGATTCGTGGGCTCGACTTTGGGCTTGAAATCTGACGCAACGTTTTGTTAGCGGCTTCTAGAAGATGACGTCAGCGTTTTGTCAGAGTTCCAGATAAATTAGGATTTATCTCTTTGTAATTTGAATTTAAATATTATTAGGATTATCTTAGATTTATCTCTTTGTAATTTGAATTTAAATACTTTTAGGATTTGTAAAAGGCTATAAATACCCACCTTGGGTAAGCCTAGAACAATATCTCTCATTCCATCTCTTTGTTCTAGGTTTTAAGTTTTATAAAAGTTTTCTTTCTTCCTTTTCTTATTCTTTTTTTTTACTTTATTTTATTTTTATGTCGAGCATAATTCTTTCAATAATTATGCTCGGCTAAATTTTTATTAGCCAAAGGCTTAAGCGATGACTCGATCCAAATGTGAGGATTGAAATCACACAAATAACTTTGTCTTTTTATTCTTTAAAAGTTTTCTTTTGAACTTATTTTTTTTCAAATTGATTTCAAAACTAAAGATTGACTTTGGTCAAGATTTTGATTTGATTATCTTTATGGGAGGAAGGATCGGCTATTGAAGCAATTCGACTTCTTGGGAACACATTAGCAAATTGTTTGCTAAGGCGAAAACTAAAGATTGGATCGGTTGTTATTGAAACAACATAATCCAAGTCGGTTTTGAGATTTAAATGATTTTTCTACAAACATAGAGTTGGTGGATTAATCCATGAAACCAATATCAAAGATAGACTTGGGTATTCGGTTTAGAATTTTTTGCTTCAAGGATTGAACCTTGAAAGCTAATTATCGACGTAAAATCCCGAAGTGAAAATCTTTTTCCGATGATCTATTAAAGTCGAGTCAAAGCGAAAGCCTAAGGCTAGTTTTTATTTTATTGAATCAATTTCTTTATTTATTTTCTTCAATTATTTAGTTTCATTACATTCGACAAAACCCCTTTTTTACTCAATCACAATTAAATCGCATTCTTGGATCACGGATCAAACAAGCGGAAATTTCTAGTCCCTGTGGGATCGACCCTTACTTCTCATTTACTATATTATTTTTATTTATTTGAGAATAAGGAATTTATTTTTGACACTATACGACGCGTGTCAAAATTGGCGCCGTTGCCGGGGACTACGGCAAAGTTACTGATTTATTTTATTTGATTTTTGACCAGGAAAATCCAGAGAAAAAGTCACGATGGGAGACGACATTCGAACCATCCAACAACTTACTGCGGCATCTAATGATTTTCAGCCGATGTGCATAATATTCCCAGATGGCGATACACCATTCACTCTCAAAACAAGCATGATACATCTCCTACCGATCTTTCACGGTTTGCCGAGCGAAAATCCACATAAACACCTTAAGGAATTTCACATGGTTTGTTTGAGTACAAAACCACAGGGAGTTTCTGAGGACCAAATTAAACTTCGCGCCTTTCTATTTTCTTTAGCTGATATAGCTAAAGATTGGTTGTTTGATTTGCCTTCTAATTCTGTTACAACCTGGACTGATATGGCTCGTCTTTTTCTGGACAGGTTCTTTCCAGCAGCTAAGGCGAGCGAATTAAGGCGAAGTATCTAAGTATTCGACAAAAGGATACCGAAACCTTATATGATTACTGGGAGCGCTTTAGAAAGTTGTGTGCAAATTGTCCACAACATGGTTTGTCTGAACAAACATTACTCCAGTATTTTTATGAAGGTTTAACGCCTATGGATATGAAGGTAATTGATGCGGCTAGTGGAGGTGCACTTGTCAACATGACTCCTACCGCGGCTAGAACGTTAATTTCTACCATGGCCGCCAATTCGCAGCGATTTTATTCTGCAAGTGAACCATCTCGACGGGTTGACGAGGTAAGTATCGTTTCCTTAGAAAATAAAATTAACAAGTTAGCTGACATTGTTCAATCCTTTGTTGCAGATAAAAAGAGCGCAGCTAAACTTTGCGAGATAGGTATAAGTTCAAAGTCATCATTGGAATCCATTGTTGAGCGACTAGCAACTTTCCAAGAAAAATTTCAAAATCGCACTGAGACCCACCTACATGAACTAGATAAGAAAATGTCCCAATTAGCTCAAACTGTAGGAAAGCTAAAATCACAAGGAAAACTTCCTTCTCAAATCGAACTGAACCCAAGAGAAAATATAAGTGCCATCACCCTTAGAAGTGGAACAATTATCAATCCTGAAGTTCCAAAAGAAGTCGTTGCACAACTAGAAAAAGAAACGACAGCTTCTGAATCTCAAGGTAAAACTTCTTCTCCTTCTCCTTCTACCCCTTCTATTCCTCAAGAAATCGCACCACCTTTTCCATCACGATTGGCGAAACGCAACAAGAAGGGTGAGGAAAAAGAAATTATTGAGGTGTTCAAAAAAGTGCAAGTTAACATACCTCTTTTAGAAGTTATCCGACAAGTGCCAAGGTATGTTAGATTTTTGAAAGAATTATGCACAACGAAGAGGAAGTTGACCGGAAATGAAAAGGTAAATTTAGGAGAAAACGTTTCTGCAGTTTTTCAGCGAAAGCTTCCGCCAAAAATGAAAGATCAAGGTATGTTCGCTATTCCTTGTAAAATAGGAAATGTTTTCATTAATCGTGCTATGTGCGATTTAGGAGCTTCAATTAATGTTATGCCTTTTTCTGTTTATAAAACGATTACTAACGAACCTTTGAAGGAAACAAGAGTCACTATACAGTTGGCAGATCGTTCCATCATCTATCCGGAGGGAGTGCTCGAAAATGTTCTGGTAAAAGTCGATGTTCTCATTTTTCCTGCTGATTTTTATGTCATCGACATGGAAAGCGATAGAACCAATACTTATTCCGAAATTCTTTTGGGTCGACCATTCTTGAGTACCGCTCATACAAAGATTGATGTAAGAAGCGATATTTTAACTATGGAATTCGACGATGAGGTAGTAGAATTTGATGTTTACAAAGCAATGAAATATCCTGATCAAGTTGAAAGGATTAATTCTATTGATATTATTGATCCACTTGTCGATACATTTTTAGAAACTAATTTTTTCAATTTTTTCAGGGATCAAGAAATTCACTACGAAGAAGATGAAAAGGAGTTGGAAAATATTTCTTTTGTTAAATCTAATTTTTCTCTAGCTCCTTCTAAAACTAAACTTTTACCTTCAATTTTGCAGGCACCTGAAGTTGAGCTTAAAGAATTACCGGATCACCTAAAATATGCATTTTTAGGAAAAAATAATTCTTTGCCAGTAATTATCTCAAGTAAACTTTCGGAAGAAGAGGAAAATAGTTTGGTAAGTGTATTGCGCGAACACAAACAAGCTATTGGATGGACCATCGCAGACATCAAAGGACTTAGTCCTTCGACTTGTATGCATAAGATAAAAATTGAGGAAGGAGCGAAACCATCTCGGGAAGGACAACGTCGGTTGAATCCACCAATAATGGAAGTCGTGAAAAAAGAGATACAAAAGCTTCTTGATGCCGACATCATATATCCGATATCAGACAGTAATTGGGTAAGTCCGGTCCATGTGGTTCCAAAGAAAACCGGAGTAACGGTAGTTAAAAATTCGGAAGGTGAGTTAGTTCCAACACGTGTGCAAAATGGATGGCGCGTGTGCATCGATTACAGGAAGTTGAATTCTTTAACTAGAAAAGATCAATTTCCACTTCCGTTTATTGATCAAATGATAGAACGTTTAGCAGGAAAATCTCATTATTGTTGTCTTGATGGCTTTTCAGGTTTCTTTCAAATCCTTGTGGCACTTGAAGATCAAGAAAAGACTACCTTTACATGCTCATTCGGCACGTTCGCCTATCGACGAATGTCGTTTGGACTATGTAACGCTCCAGCTACATTTCAGAGATGTATGGTAAGCATATTTTCCGACTACGTCGAGAAAAGAATTGAGGTATTTATGGATGATTTCACAGTTTATGGTAATTCTTTTGAAGAGTGCTTATCGAATTTGAAAAAGGTTTTAAAACGTTGTCTTGATTTTAATCTTGTATTAAATTATGAAAAGTGTCATTTCATGGTTGATAAAGGATTAATATTAGGACATATTGTTTCATCTAATGGGATTGCTGTAGATAAAGCTAAAATCGATATTATTCGTTCACTTCCTTACCCCAAAACTGTGAAAGATGTTCGTTCCTTTTTAGGTCATGCAGGATTTTATCGCCGGTTCATCAAAAATTTCTCAAAAGTGGCGCAACCTTTGTGCAATTTATTGCAAAAAGATCAAATTTTCGATTTTGATCAAAAATGCATGAATGCTTTTGACAAACTTAAGGAGAAGCTTGTGTCAGCCTCAATCGTTCAGCCGCCGAACTGGAACTATCCATTTGAACTCATGTGTGACGCATCGGATGCAAGCGTAGGGGCCGTACTTGGACAAAAGTTCGGAAAAGAACCCCATGTGATAGCCTATGCGTCTAAAACGCTAGATGCCGCTCAGCGAAATTACTCGACTACTGAAAAAGAGCTTTTTGCTATTATCTTTGCTTTAGAAAAATTTCGTTCATATCTTTTAGGCACTGATATTATTGTTTATTCTGATCATGCAGCGTTGAAGTACTTGCTTAATAAGAAAGAGGCGAAACCCCGCTTGATCCGATGGATTTTGCTCTTACAAGAGTTT
This sequence comes from Abelmoschus esculentus, assembly GCA_035048815.1. Lineage (NCBI taxonomy): Eukaryota > Viridiplantae > Streptophyta > Magnoliopsida > Malvales > Malvaceae > Abelmoschus > Abelmoschus esculentus. Next base: position 2,871,496 of record JAUCBN010000004.1, read on the forward strand.
AATCTACAAATCAAGGATAAAAAGGGTTGTGAGAATTTAGTTGCGGATCATTTAAGCCGACTTTTCGTTCCTCAACATGGTGAACCAATCGAGGAAAAGTTTCCAGAGGAACACTTATTTCTTGCGCAAACAATGTTGCCATGGTATGCAGACTTGTATGCAGACATGGTTAATTATTTAGCCACGGGTGTACTACCGGCCGATCTACCACGCTCTGAGGTAAGCCGAATTAAGCGAGAATCTCGATTATACATTTGGGATGATCCATACCTATGGAAGCATTGTTCAGATCAGGTAATTCGACGTTGTGTTGCCGAAAGCGAGGTAAATTCGATCCTTCAATTTTGTCATTCTTATTCTTGCGGAGGACACTTTGGACCCAAGAGAACTGCACACAAAATACTTGAATGTGGATTTTATTGGCCTAATATTTTTCGTGATGCTTATTTATTTTGTAAATCCTGTGATAAATGCCAACGTACCGGTAATTTAAGTCGTAGAAATGAGATGCCTCTTAATCCCATTCATGTCTGCGAAATATTTGATGTGTGGGGTATCGATTACATGGGTCCTTTTGTTTCGTCGTTTGGTAACTATTATATAATTCTAGCTGTTGATTATGTTTCGAAATGGATAGAAGCTAAGGCTACTCGTAATAATGACGCTAGAACTACTGCCAAATTTCTAAAGTCTTGCATTTTTTCCAGGTTTGACACTCCAAAGGCGATTATTAGTGATCAAGGGACTCATTTTGTCAATCGGATCATTGAAGCGTTAATGAAGAAATATGGTGTCACACAAAGAATCGCCACAGCTTACCATCCTCAGACGAATGGACAAGCCGAAGTTTCGAATAGGGAGATTAAGTCCATCTTAGATAAAATTATGAAGCCAAATAGAAAAGATTGGAGCTTGAAGCTAAACGATGCCTTATGGGCATATCGTACCGCTTACAAGGGTCCTATCGACATGTCCCCATATCGCCTTGTTTTTGGTAAACCGTGTCACTTACCGGTTGAATTGGAACATAAAGCTTACTGGGCGGTAAAAGAATGTAATATGCAAATGGATGCCGTCGGCGAAGCCAGGAAACTCCATATTCAAGAACTTGAGGAGATTAGGCGCAACGCTTATGACAGTTCTCAGATTTATAAGGATAAAACAAAAGAATTTCATGATCGCCGTATTTCCTTTAAATTTTTTAATATTGGTCAGAAAGTTTTACTTTTTAATTCTAAGTTAAAAATTTTTGCAGGAAAATTGCGATCAAAGTGGGCAGGACCTTTTACTGTGACTGAAGTATTTCCCCATGGTGCAGTCGAAATTCAAGACGATTCAGGAGTTCATTTCAAAGTGAATGGACAACGGTTGAAGCCATATTATGAAAATGCATTTGTCGGTTTAATTGAAGAATTCGAATTGCAAACGTCTGTAGTCTGAATCAGGTCGTCGAGCTAACGACGTTAAAAAAAATATGCTTATGGGAGGCAACCCATTTTTAGTTTATTTATTTATTTATTTTCAATATATTTTATTTTATTTTTTAGGTTCAGAGTAATAATTTATTTAGGATTAAGTTTTGTTTTATCCTTTCATATTTTTAAAATAAATCTTTATCTTTATTTTATCTTTTAAATTTTTCTTATCTTGATTTTAATAATTTTTTTTATCTATTTTTTCAGGATTAGGATTTGAAATAAATTCAAACTCAAGAGATAAATTTTGGCTTCAAATTCAAACCATGGATCCTACCCTTGACCACAAATCGATTCCTCTGGAAACTTTCACGACACTAACACTCAAAATTTTGCGAAAAATTAGACGTGGAAGCGGTCGCGGTCGTCATTAGATCGGGGAGTATTTCTTTTCTCTCTCTTCAATTTTTATTCTTGTTTTGGGACAAAACGGTTTAAGTGAGGGGGAGGGAAATATTGCATGTCAATTTCACCTTATTTATTTTACGCTTGGAATTGAGATATTTTGATATTAATATGCTTGAAATCTCTTGTTGCCAATTATTTAATTTGTTACATCTCTTGAATCTTCTTGATGGATTTTGATCTCGCTTTAATTGGAACCTAGGATGCATGATAGTGTGTTGGCATGATTAGTTACTTTTGATTAAGAATCTTTGACGATCCATTATTGGTTAGTTGAAATGATGCTAGCTTGGTACAATTACCCTTTTTAATGTGAGATCTTGAGCCTAATGAGCATATCTTTCTTGCTCTTTTTCTTCATTTGTGTGTACCGAATTGATCTTTAGCATTCTAGAACCTGTGATGCAATGCTTTTTGAGACTACATACATGAATATGATGCTTTAGAATGATAGAGGCACTTAGGTTTAACCACTTCACTTCCTAAATAGCCTACCTTTGTTTATATCCCTTAGTGAACCACTTTGAGCCTTCACCCATTTCTTTGTTTTCACCTTATTAATATAACCCAACCTTTTATTTTTTCTATTTTTCCATCTTTTTGCACCCTTGTCAAGACTTAAGATGATATTTATTCCAAAAAAAAGGAGAAAAAGGATAGAGTGCGTTCAAAAAAAAATGAAAAAAAAAGAATAAAAGAGGTACCAATGTGTACTGATTCAAAAAAAAATGAAAAAAGTATCAATGTAGAAAAAAAAAAGTTTTCGAACTCTCGAAAAGAAAAAAAAATTGGTTGCTTGATTTACTCTTTTCATCTCTTTGTGCTTGAATCATATCGTGGTTTACTTATTATATTTAATGTCTTTTGTCTTGACACTTAACCCATCTTTTTCGGCCTTTTCCCTACCTTCACCCTACCCCCGTTACAACCTTGTTTAAAGACCTCTTGACTTTTGCATCATGTTCAATTTTTAGTAGTGGAGATTAGATTTATTTGCAGGCTTATGGTAATGCTTTAATCAATTTCGGATTTAGAGATTCTTTTGAACCTAAACACTTTGAGCGAAATGAGCGAATCCTTGTGAGGGTATCAAGTTTTACATCATTAAATTAGCTAAGAATTGGAGTGTCTTGTTTCGTTTGAAATTGTTCCTAGTTTTGCCACATGCTTGATTGTTTCTTAGTTACGATAATTGCTTGATTTTTCTTTCATTAAGGAGATTGAGACTTGTAGTGAATTAAGATTTGACAACTTGTGATTTTGGCATATTAGTTGAAGAATACTTGAGGACAAGCATTGAATAAGTGAGGGGGAATTTGATAAGTGCTTAAAATAGTTATTATTTTATGCTTAATTACTCCTTGGTTTGGTGAATATGTTATTGATCTCGTTATTTTTCGTGTGATTTTGTGCAGGACTCCGAATCTGGAAAATACACTTAAATTGGCCGAATTCTAAAGTTTTTATTTTCTGGATCGCGTCTGGATTCGTGGGCTCGACTTTGGGCTTGAAATCTGACGCAACGTTTTGTTAGCGGCTTCTAGAAGATGACGTCAGCGTTTTGTCAGAGTTCCAGATAAATTAGGATTTATCTCTTTGTAATTTGAATTTAAATATTATTAGGATTATCTTAGATTTATCTCTTTGTAATTTGAATTTAAATACTTTTAGGATTTGTAAAAGGCTATAAATACCCACCTTGGGTAAGCCTAGAACAATATCTCTCATTCCATCTCTTTGTTCTAGGTTTTAAGTTTTATAAAAGTTTTCTTTCTTCCTTTTCTTATTCTTTTTTTTTACTTTATTTTATTTTTATGTCGAGCATAATTCTTTCCATAATTATGCTCGGCTAAATTTTTATTAGTCAAAGGCTTAAGTGATGACTCGATCCAAATGTGAGGATTGAAATCACACAAATAACTTCGTCTTTTTATTCTTTAAAAGTTTTCTTTTGAACTTATTTTTTTTCAAATTGATTTCAAAACTAAAGATTGACTTTGGTCAAGATTTTGATTTGATTATCTTTATGGGAGGAAGGATCGGCTATTGAAGCAATTCGACTTCTTGGGAACACATTAGCAAATTGTTTGCTAAGGCGAAAACTAAAGATTGGATCGGTTGTTATTGAAACAACATAATCCAAGTCGGTTTTGAGATTTAAATGATTTTTCTACAAACATAGAGTTGGTGGATTAATCCATGAAACCAATATCAAAGATAGACTTGGGTATTCGGTTTAGAATTTTTTGCTTCAAGGATTGAACCTTGAAAGCTAATTATCGACGTAAAATCCCGAAGTGAAAATCTTTTTCCGATGATCTATTAAAGTCGAGTCAAAGCGAAAGCCTAAGGCTAGTTTTTATTTTATTGAATCAATTTCTTTATTTATTTTCTTCAATTATTTAGTTTCATTACATTCGACAAAACCCCTTTTTTACTCAATCACAATTAAATCGCATTCTTAGCGGAAATTTCTAGTCCCTGTGGGATCGACTCTTACTTCTCCTTTACTATATTATTTTTATTTATTTGAGAATAAGGAATTTATTTTTGACAGTTTCTTTACTTTTCTCTGATGACAATCCATTCAAGAGAAAACCCATAGAATCTATTGAAGACACTATAAATGTTGATTCGTTGGATTCGGGTGCACAGGCCTCGAAGCGTGGGAAGCGGAAGGAGAAAGAGAAAGCTGAAACCCCCACCTTGGCTTCAAGCGAAGAAGCAACAGAGGCTCAGAAATCAAAGAAAGGGAGGAACCTAGGAAACCTAAATTTGGGTTCTTTAGATAGCAATGTTGAAAGTTCAGGTCTTGATGCAGAAAGCAAATTAAGCGAGGAAGAGAAGAGAACACCCGAAAGCCTAAAAGGCATGAAAAAGAAGAAAAGGAAGAGGGACGAGGTGGAGGAAGAGTATGAGAAACGGAAATATGGGGCGAAGGGGTCAGATGCAGAGGATGTGGTTGTGGGGCAGAAGAGGAAGAAGCCAGAGGACGTTGGGATGGTTGCTTTGGTTCCAAAAGAAGGGTTTGATGATGAAAATAAACTTTTGAGAACTGTATTTGTAGGAAATTTGCCGATTCAAGTCAAGAAGAAAGCTTTGATGAAGGAGTTTAATAAGTTTGGAGAGATTGAGTCTGTTAGAATTCGATCTGTTCCTCTAAGCGATGTGAGTTTTCTGTGATTCTTTCTGCTCTTTTGGCTCATGATTTCTTAAGTTAACGATTTCTCTATTTGTTTTTTTCGTGTCTAGACTAAGAAGCCGAGAAAAGGAGCTATAATGTTAAAGCAAATTAATGACAAAGCTGATAGGTATGTCTTTAATCCGAAATGGAGTACTATGTTTTTATTTGCCTTTTAGTTTTCCCTACTGTGTATTGGTTGGATATATATGTCCAATTACACTCTCGGATGGCTAATTTTATGGTACACCTAATATTTAATATTTATGCATTTGTTCTCTGGATTGGATTTATATTTGATACATGCGGTTGACGGACTGTCGACTGTCTAGACTCGAGTCAAAACTATGTTTACATTGGCACTTAAACCACTCTCTATTGTTCGAATGATGTAAACTACCCTCTGTCAAAACCCCTTCCCTTTTTCCTTTTGTAAAGTCAACTCCCATTTATCCTTACTCAATAATGTTGTTGGTTTTGGCAGTGTCCATGCATACATTGTTTTCAAAACAGAGCAATCTGCTGAGGCATCTTTAGCGCACAACATGGCTGTGGTATGTCTTTACTACTATTGTCAGAATGCTTGTAATGTATCATCAGGTGAAGATGCTATATATTGATTCTATTGTTTTTTTCATGGATACAGATTGCAGGAAATCACGTTCGTGTTGATAGGGCATGCCCACCAAGGAAAAAGTTGAAAGCAGAGACTGTTCCTCTCTATGATAACAAGAGGACTGTTTTTGTGGGTAATCTCCCGTTTGATGTGAAGGTGATCATTTCTGCCTGATTTTGTTCATCCTGGTCCAAGTATGAGATCAATATTTCCTGACAATGGCATATGATTTGGATACTTGATTAAAACTTATTGCAGGATGAAGAAATTTATCAGTTAATTTGTGGTATTAATAATCTGGAGTCTAGCATTGAAGCTGTCCGGGTTATTAGAGATCCTCAATTTGGTGTTGGCAAGGGTATTGCTTATGTCTTGTTCAAAACAAGGGTATGTCTACTCTTTTTCTTTTTCAAGCTTTATTTATCAATTGAAATGTGAAACATTTTATTTCTGGTTTCAAAAATAGTGTTAGGTTGATCATTACCTTATTTAATGAACCCTAGTGGCGGTGTTATTGTCAGCCTCTATTGTTCAATGGGGTCTATAAGCCCGATCACCTTGCTGCTATCTATTGCATCTTTAGAGGCGAACCAGGAAGTCCCACGATGTATTTCTGTATGACTTCAGGCAATCCAATCTAGTTTGATTAGCTAGCTGTATTCATAGAGTTTAGTCTGATCTAAATTTCTCTATATGCGAATGTTGTGTATTAATGTCAGCCCCAGAGGATGTAGATTATTTGTCTTACAAATTATTGTTTTCCATTGTCGATGCAGGAAGCGGCAAATTCGGTTGTTAGAAAACGATCCCTGAAGCTTAGGGATAGAGAGCTTAGGCTTTCTCATGCCAGGCCAGATGCCACCCCATCTAAGAGAAAGAATCAATCATCTTCTGGGGATAGTACCCCAGCCAAGAAGTTTGCAGTTGGTTCAAGTACTACCTCAACTAATACAAAAGCTTCTTTGTCATATCAGGGCTTGCGCGCTAGCAAATCAGGTAGCGAGAAGAAGAAAGTTGGCTCAAAGGGTACTACTGGCCCTGTGAAAATGAAAATTAAAGCTCGGAGAGCAGAGAAGCCGAAAGACCGCATGACCAAGAGACCGGCTGTTGCCGCTAGAAAGGCCAAGGTAAACGCTCACAAGAATGGCAGTGTTCCCAAGCAAATAGGTGTAAAACGCAAGCTGGACAACTTCAGTCCAGGAAGCGGTTCCCATCATAAGAAGAAAGGCAAAAAGTTTAGGTAGGAACATAGAGGGAAGACCTTTGTATCATGCTTTGATCAAAAGCTCCAACCCAACAGAATCATTGTAAATTTTAACTTTTTTTCTTTGTTTGTTCAATGCCAGATTTATCATGTGGTTTTCTCCTCTGAATTTTCACCACCAAGTTTTAGTGTTGAATGCATAACTGGGCTTTTAGTAATAAATATTTTCAGTGACAAGTTTAGTGTTGTGTTATTATCCGATTGGGTGATTAATTTTATACGAAAATCACCTTTTTTCCTTTGGGAACTGTTTCTAGCTTCTGCTCTCAACCCCTCTTTTTCCCTTTCTCAAAATCCCTGAGTACCATGGCGCTGATTAACCCTCACTCAAACCCCTCTTTCCCTTTCCTTTTTGTTTCATTTGATATCTGTTTATTATTTCTTTAATTCCTGAAGTGGAATGGATGGAGTGAGTAGTAGTAGCAACGTCCAAAATGATGCATTGATGAACAGTAGATGAAGGCAAACGGCGGAGGAAGGCAAACGGCAACGCAACCTCAACCTAGGCCGCAGCCAGTTGCAGTGCAAAGTGCGAACACGCTATCACCTTTCCTGAGCAAGACTTATGATACGGTGGACGATCCCGCCACCGATGCCATCGTTTCTTGGAGCCCAATCAACAATAGCTTCATTGTTTGGAACCCGCCGGAGTTCGCTCAGGATCTCTTGCCCAAGTATTTTAAGCACAACAACTTCAGTTTTGTCAGGCAACTTAACACCTATGTACGCAATTTTTACAGTTACTCTTAGTGTTTGAACTTACCATGGTCAGAAAAAGAAGTAAATTATAATTATACCGTCTGTTTAAGATTGACTTGTGAAATGTTAATGATAAGGTTTGATTGCTGATTTGAAATTGTACCCAACCAAGTTAAATGCATTGGAATTTGGAATGGTTGGCTCCATTAAAGTCATTGCTGAGAAGGTTTAAGATAACAGTATCATAGAGGATAAGTTTTAGAAATGTTTTATAGACTAAATTTAGGTTTATCTGCATGGCAGCGCACGGCAAATGACTGAGGCATTCAACCAGCTAGGATTTTGAAGTAATCTGTTGAAGTCTCACTGAACTATATTATTACGTTAGTTGCTTCGGTTTCCGAAAACAGGATTAGGATCCTGTCTGAGCTAACTATGATGTTTGTAGTGGGGATTTTATGTCTGTCATTCTCTCCCATGTCATGAAAGTGTGTTTTGAGGGTTTTAATTGTGCTTCTTCCTGGATTTTCTCAGCAACTAAATGGAGCACAAAAGGGAAATTGGGAAAGAAAGCAGATTCGTGTTGTTCATGATGTGGTTACAAGGTTGTCAAAGGATAGTAGTCACTTCTAGTTCTATTTGTTTGTGGCTACTAGTTTAAATGACTCTTTAACTTAAGGAAATTTAGTATTAGGTGCAGAGAGGATGGTGCGCAGAATGTGTCACTTACATAAACTAACCGGTTCAGATCCCAGAAATCCAACTTAAGATTGGTTCCATGATCATTGTCCTTGAGGCACTGTACATTTTCCCAATCTTGGTTCCATTTACCAGAAAAAGAGTTCAAAGAATGGGGACTGGGCTTGTTTAAACTAGCTCTAAAGTACCTAAGTATGTAATTTTTTTAATTGTCAGTGACAATGCTGCTGATTTTTCTGTTTTCTCCTTATGTTTTGTGCCTATGTTTTAACAGGGTTTCCGAAAGGTTGATTCAGACCGTTGGGAATTTGCAAATGAGGGATTTTTAAGAGAACAGAAACATCTGCTTCGAAACATAAGCAGGCGAAAGCCTGCCAATGGCCATGGTCAACAACAGACACAGCAATCACAAGGACAGAGTTCATCTATGGCTGCCTGTGGTGAGGTTGAGGACTTTGGGCTTGAGGAAGAGGTAGAGAGGAGGCTTAAGAGAGACAAGAATGTGCTTATGCAGGAACTTGTTAGGTTAAGGCAGCAGCAACAGTCAACTGACAACCAGATGCAGAACATGGTGCAACGTCTTCAGGGAATGGAGCAGCGGCAGCAGCAGATGATGTCATTTTTGGTGAAGGCTATGCAGTGCCCCGCCCCCCCCCCCCCCCCCCTTTTTTTTTTTTTTGCTCAATTTGTGCAGCAGCAAAATGAGAGGAATAGGCACATAACCGAAGCCAACAAGAAAAGGAGGCTAAAGCAGGATGGTATGACTGGTAATGAGCATTCCACTGCCTCTGATGGGCAGATTGTTAAATATCAACCTTTGATGAATGAGGCGAAAGCAATGCTCATGCAGGTCATGAAAGGGGATGCTTCTTCCAGACTGGAGGACTCCTTTAACAACAATGATGAACATATCCTAATAGGTGACGGTTCATCATCGTTTAGTGGATTGGATGGTACAGGGCACAATTCAACCAGTGTATCAGGGGTGGCTCTTCAAGATGTGCCACCAACTTCAGGTCAGTCAACATTTGAACCAACAACTTCAGGTATCTTTGGGCATTGCCCCTCAGCTGCCATATCTGAAATACAATCTTCCCATTTACGATAACGTGTTAACTTCTGCTTTTGATTGATGAATATCAACTTTGTTTTGGCACTACTGTGGTCAGTGACAAAGTGCGGGAAGTGGATCAGAAATATCAGGTCTCAGATTCTTTCTATTCACAGTGTTTAGATTCGAACCATTAACATTACTTAAGAAATCTAACACCTCGTCCAAATAGACCAACTCATTGTTGGTCGAGTGTCATTCCTTTCTCAAGTTGTAGGTTGCCCCACTAACATGGACAAGTTATGATAACCTCCTTTTACACTTGTGATCAGGGACGAAGCTGTGTGGGAGGTGGATGGGGCAATCGCCCCCCACCCCCGAAGATTTTTTTTTTTCACTCTTGTTCTTTAATTTAAATTCTTTTAAGAATTAATTTTTTTATGAATTTGCTCCCTACTTCTAAATATTTATGTTTTGTCTCCTCAGCCCTAAATCCTGGTTCCGTCCCTGCTTGTGATCATAGGAATTTACTTTAAACAGACAAATAGAGGGATTTCGGCCATTATGTTCACTGAGGTTGAAACTGCTGTCTAAATCCTTGTTAGAAATGGACCCATCAAAGGGAAGATGAGACATCAACATCCAAGGCAAAGATCCTGTTCTGTATTTCCAACCCAAGGGAGAACAGAAAATTTATCTTCCAAATCAAATACAAGCCAAATCCAAAGTAGTTTCTTTTAATTAACCATCTCTGTTCATGGAATCCTTGTTTAAGCTGGAATGAAAACAAGACTGGAACTAAAATATTAAACAACTGTCAGGAGAAGATGACAAAATGAGAATCTTCACCAAACCCAGGATTAGCCTCTCATTTTGTGCCTTATAACAGCAACACTATGCCCAGAAAAGAAAGGTGTGGGTGTGAATGATAGGGCCAGCTCTTTGTCGACATGGTGGGGTGGCAGCCAACACACAAAGGTGAAATCTTTATGAAAAAGATTTGTGTATAAAAAAGTATGAAATGAAAAAACAACCTTTAAACTATACCTATAATTTGTTTTTAGCCTTAAAATTATTTTTTTGTCAAAATAAATCCTCAATCTATATTTTTTTTTTACTTTACGTTTGATAGTTATTTAAGTCAAAAAAATATTTTGACTAATAAGATGTTGAGACATCTAAAAAAATTATTAACAAATAGTTTAGGGAGTAAAAGGAAAAAAATGATATAGTTTGAATATTTATTTTAATAAAAAATAATTTAAATAATTAAAGTGATCTAAAATGATATTTTAGGACTTATTTTAAAGAAAAAATAGTTTAAGAGTTAAAGTAAACAGAATACATAATTTAATGACTGATTTTTCATTTAAGCCAAAAAGAAAAAGGAGTTGCTTTTCCTTTTTCCTTGCCCTCTTGGATTTCAGAGGGTCATTAAATTACGAGAAAACATTGACCAAGGAGCAGGAGAAATTATATCATGGCTTCAGCTCACCACGTTGGTCATAATTTTATCTAATTATAATTATTCATTTTACCACTAATCTTTAATTTATTATTTTTAATTAATAAATTTTCACTCATATTTTTCATATTATTTTAAAAATATAATTTTTAAAAATAATATTAATTACATGGCTGATTAATAATGGAATTAGTGGTTTTCATTGGTTAAGAACTATGACTGACGTGATGAACCGGACCTATAATATAATCTCTCTAAGAGCTGAAATCGAGGGGAAAATGCAAGGTAGTTTTAATTTATAATAAATTTATTTTATATGAGTTTAATTTTTATAAAAATATAATATTTTTATTTAATAAATAATCTTTTTATTCTAAAAAGATATTTTTAAAGTTAATTATATTATATATTTTTATGATATTATTTTTATTTTGAATTAATTTTTAAATTTTTGAATACATCAATATCATCTCAAGTTGTGATTTTTATCCTAAATTAATCCTAAAATTTTTAATGTTTAAATTTTATCTTTAAAATTATGATTTTTATTTTAAGTTGGTCTTTAATTCTTTTTTTAATATTTTAATTTTATCTTAAACTATAATTTATGTTACAACATATTATTACATAACACACAATAGTGTTTACATGACAATTAATATTTTTTATATTAATTTTATTAATTTAGATGTGATCAATATATATTGATAATTTGAGGATAAAATTAAATTGATTAAAAGTTTATAGATCAATTTAGAATAAGAGTTTTAATTTAGAGATAAAATTAAATATTTAAAAATTCGAGATTAATTTAGAATGTGAGTCATGATTTGAAGATAAAAATAAAATAAAAAATTAAAACTAATTAAAATTGAGAGTCATAATTTGATATATATGATGTAAATAATTCATATTTTTAAACTCAAATATATATATTAATTAGTCTTGTAGGTGAAAATTATTTTCATATTTTTAAAAATAATATTTAAACTAAATAATTCAATTTTATGTGATGAACTGGTCACTGTGAAAATGAAATTTTGGAGATATTCTTGACGAGTGATTTAACCATCGTTGGTATTTGCCATCTTTTCCACGTGCAATTATTACCTAATCTCCGCTCACAAGACTTATCATAGCAGGAAATATTGACAAATAAAATAAAAATATTCAAAATAAAATTTAAAATTTAATGTTAAATTAACAATTATTTTTAATAAATTATAGTGATATTACTTGCTAATCAATATAATGTATTATTGATATTTAAACTTATGATTTTCAGAAACGATATTCGTTTTCTTAAGATAATATGATTCGTGCTCAAATTAAGATATATCATTTTATTAACGATATTTAAAAAAATAATTATTTTAAAGAGATATTATTTTATTTAAAAAATATTATATATTTATTTATATTTTATATAATATTTTTTAAAAAAATTAGGTGTCATCTAACACCTTATTTCTATATGGCTCCACCCATAACTATATTTATATTTTATGTCAACTTACAATATTCTAACCTTATGGTGATGATGCAAAGAGAATCCCAACTTACCATATTTTAAACTTTGTTATCAGTGCAGGCACATGGACTCTATCAAGGCCAATCGATTGATATGTGTAAATACTTTGACTTTTTTGAGCCATAATCATATGCAACATTAAAATTTATTTCAAATAATTTATACAAACATATGATGTATAATAACTTAAGATTCAAATATTTAAAACCAACGAATTATTTTATTAAAAAAGAGAATAATATTTATTTTTAAAAATATAATTTAAATAATTTTTTTTATAAATTGTATGTGTCGTATCAAAAAATTAATAAATAATACGAACATATACTTTATCCAATAATCTTTATCTCACCCACCGCTCTCTGATTTACCTAGCGTCCCTACCCATTCCCTATGGACACAACACGACCCATAACACGTTATATTTAGTTGATATTGTCACTTCTAAAAAGAGGCAAAGAGTATTAATCCCACATCAAAAAAAAAGTCTTGAGTATATAAACGATGATGTTGTACATTCTAACAAACATGTTTTATAGAAAGAGGGTAATAGTCTCGTAACAATATGTACGCCACTGATTCATAATTGATGGAACATGATTTGGATGAACAACTTTTCCCTGTACAATCTGCCTTGTTGGCTGCCCTACTATGGGTTTGATTGGTGGGGGCATGGGGGGCTCACCTGTCGCACTAGACAATTTAGCTAATTCATGTGAACGTTATTCAACATTATCCGTAAGTTTTTTTTAATTAAATTAGTGGGTTATGTTGGCATTATTGCTACTAAATTGGAAAGAAAGAATAGTAGGTAAAATGATGATGAATATATAAGATATGATACGAGAAAATATCCCTTAAGGAATCAGACATTGAGAATTTGACACACACAAACATGAAAGATATAGCAATTAAACAAAAAAGGAATTTTATCGATAATGGTCGATTTAAGTGATAAGCAGTTTAATCTTACTTAAGTATCGGGTTAAGACGTTATATACAAAAACTTTCTGATAAAAAATTCATCCACTAAAATTAAATGTACGACATTAATTGATTCAAATTAATTAAAATGAATTCTTAAAAGCTAAAAAAATATAAAAATAAATAATAATCCTATATATTGTTATCCGATACATTAGTCGATTAATTTAAAAAACATAGATGGTATCTGCAACTTATGGACTACCCCAGAGTAGAACGTCTCATCCAACTTCAACGAACCGTGGGTCCCCATGCCTTTTCTTGTGGATGATATTACCTTTTTTGTAGGCAAATTTAATTCCCAATAAAGAAAAAAATCACCACAATTTTGTTACTCTATCAGGATGTGTTGCAGTATATGCTATTTGGAGTTTGGACCGTTTTTAATATTCCCATGCAAATCAATAATGTTTCATGAGAAAATAATTTATTTACAAACCGTTTCAAGAGTATATTTAGTTTGAATTTTTTTTAAGTTAAATAAATCTATAAATTTTATTTTAATAGTTTATAAATTTTATTTTAATATTAATTACTCATATTTAAATTAAATATTTTTAAAATTAACTTAAAAAATAATTTCGTATATTAATTTTAAAAAAATGTCAAACCGATCCTTAAATCACTTATTTTAAATTATCGTGATTCTGACAGCTGTGAAGTATAGGTAAAATTATAGTACAAGCTTATTAACGTTGGATAAAAAATGTGTACGTAAATATATCAAATTTATGTTTGATTTTTTATAATTTTATTTGTATATAAAATAATATTTGTATTTAATTATTAAAATTATATATAAATTAAATTGATTGAATCTAAATCATTTATGTAGAGCATGACACCGTCACCACTTGGATTACTTTGGGTTCATCTTAGGCTTTATTTTTTAAAGAGTGTTTTTTTACCAAAATTGTTTAAACTACCTAAATTCTTCCCCACCCATAAATGTTTTTTAAGTGACTATAATAGAAATTTTAAAAGTTTAGTGACTATATTGAAAACACTTTAAACGTTTGGGGAGTAATAGTATAGTTTACCCTTAGTTAAATTTAATAATCCAACTTATGCTTAATTAATCCCTCTCTAAAAAAATGAAATCGAAACGGGGAAATGTGAAAAACGGAAAACGGTGGTGATTTCGTCGTCTATTTTAAGTTTTTTAAACCCGGTATTGCCAACGCCGGTTATCGCCCACGGTAACACAAAAAGGCCCTAAACGGCGGAACTTGCCTGACAACTGCCAGGTGTCTATCCGTCGTCTATGATTGGGCCACGTTTCGAGTTCTCACTTCTCTTGTGTGCTCTAGTCTCGTCTAGGGGTGAGCAAAACTCGACTCGACTCGAAAAAACCGAATAACTAGACTCGACTTGAGGCGAAAATACTCGACTCATTTTGACTCAACTCAAAATTTTATAGACTCGATTCGATTCAAAAAAATTTAAATAAAGTTTGAGTTGTAAAATGAAAATTCGAATAACTCGAAATTTTTAGTAATTAAAGGATTATTTTTTAAGTTTGAAATAGTCTATCATTTTTTTATGATATATATACATTGATATATAAAAGTATAAATAAATATTGCTACATATGAAAAAATATATATATACATATCTCATATGATTAGAGAAAGTCGTTTAAATTGGAATTAAATTATACTATATCATGATAAATAATTACAATTAAACATTTATAGGAACTTGAAAACTCGACTCGATTCGACTCGACTCGAATTTCTTAAACTCGACTCGAACCGAAAAAATTTCAAATAAAGTTTGAGTCGTAAAATATGACTCGTCAACTCAAATAACTCGAAATTTTTTGACTTGACTCGACTCGATCGAATACTCACCCCTAATCTCGTCATTCTAATGATTACAACAAGTCGGAAATACCCCTCCTTTCGCGTACGAAAAGGGTATCCTTACCAGAGGCTTTTTGTCCTTTTCCTCCAATGTAGAGTTCATAACTTGAAGAAATATAGGCCGGTAAGAATACAACGGGATGAATTGAATTAGCGACGATTTTTATATATTAAGGTTAGAGTAGAATATAAAATATAAGAGCTTTAGTATTATTGATTTTATAT
Source organism: Abelmoschus esculentus (assembly GCA_035048815.1). NCBI lineage: Eukaryota > Viridiplantae > Streptophyta > Magnoliopsida > Malvales > Malvaceae > Abelmoschus > Abelmoschus esculentus. Next base: position 2,886,956 of record JAUCBN010000004.1, read on the forward strand.
TTAAATAAATTAAATATTATTAATTTTAATATTTTTATATAATAATTTGTATTAATTTTTTTATATTATAATAAATTAAATAAATTTAATTGATTTTTTAATTTATACACTTTGTCGCTGATAAGATAAACAAAAATCATCTCGATTTATTTTTTTAAATTAATTTTATTTCATGTGAAAAAGCTTGATATATGATATTTAAGGGCCAGTTTGATATTATTTTTAAAATTTTTGATTAAAAAGTAATTTTGAAACATGATTTAAATTTTTTTTTTATTTCTTTAGTTTAAAATAGGAGTTTTTATATTGTTGTTAAAAAATATTTTTAAAATAGATAAAATATTTATTTTAAGTATTTATTTTAAAAATATAAATAATTTTATTATATAAATAATTTTACTTAAAATAATTTTAAAAAAATAAAAACTAAAAATCTCTTTTTATAATAAGTTGAAAAAAAATTTCGGATTCAAAAGATACATGTTTTTCATTTCTTTTGGTTTTAAATTGACGGCCAGATTTAATATAAACAAGTTTAGCTTCTGTACCTGAGTACACGTGATTATGCCATTTTCAATACGTGATCAAGTTCAAAGGTTTTTGATAGCTTCTTCCCTTTGAACTGACAGGAAAGCTCTTCATATTTTCCAGGGGTAATAGGGTAAAAAACTGGAAGGTTCCTTGTAAACGCGCCAAGGAAAAGAACCGGGTTTTAGCCGGCAAACTAGGCGTTTGGTTCAAACACATAAAGAGTACGGGTGAGTATTTGATCGAGTCGGATAAAAAAAATTAATTGTTTGAGTTGATGAATTTTATTTTATAATTTAAATTTTATTTGAAATTTTTTTGATTAGATTCGAGTTTAAAAAATTTGAGTCAAATCAAGTTTTTGAATTCCTATAAATATTTAATTATAATTATTTATTGTATTATAATATGATTTTATTATAATTTAAACGATTTTTTTTAAGCATAATATATATATATACTTCTTTATATTTGATAATATTTCTTCATATTTTTATATTAATATATATCATAAAAAGTGAGAAGTCTCATCTCCAATTTAAGATTAAATCTTTTAACTGCTGAAAATTTTTATTTATTTGAATTTTTATTTTATAAATCAAACTTTATTTAAAAAAAAATTGAATCGAGTTTATAAAATTTTGAATAAAATCAAAACAAATCGAGTATTTTCACATCTAGTCTAGTCAAATTTTTCTCACCCCTACTAAAGAGTAAAGAACAACACTTTTTCTTTATTTTTTAATTAAGTTTTTTTAGGGGTGAACTACATTCATTTTGAGCTTTATATTTTTAAAATATTTTATAAAATCACCTAACTTTTAGTTTATATTTGATACAATTTTTACCATCACTTTTTTAAAGAAATTTCACTTCTTTAATAAAAAATAGTAAACTATAATAATCATCGTTCAATTTTTCTCTTTTCTATTTTGGTCACTAAAATTAATTTTTAATTAATAAAATTTAATTTTTATTTATTTTTTATATTTTTGTCACTATCAAATGTCATGATTATATAAATTGAAAAAATAATTAATCTTTAAAAATAAAAAATATTTTTATTAAATTTATCGTATTATCGTATTTTATATTTTAATAAATAAAATAAAATTATTACTTAAATTAAATATTTTAGTTATCTAGTTTAATTGGTATAATATGAGACCGAGAATTGAATAATCTAAAATTAAAAATTAACCATAATAATTTTTAATTATTAACCAAACTCAATTTTAGTATAAAATTTTAAATAAATTATTTTGATTTGATTATGATTCATAATTTTAAACAAGATTAATCAATTGATTTTTTATATATATAATATTTTTAAATTTTATGTATTATAATATTTTATGGTATAGTTAATTTTAATATCATTCTATTTTTAAAAAAAAAAACTTTTAGCTATTAGTAAGATTAATAGGTGTAATTTTTTTAAATTTTATTTTTTTATATTTTATTATAATCGAATAATTATTATATTTTTTATATTATCATATTTAATAATTTAATAAATAAAATAAAAATAATTTTAAAATTAAATATTTTAATTAATCGATTAAATTAATTGTCATGTAAAAATAGTACAAAATAAATTACGCTTTTAAAAGATAATAGATAAATTTTATTTTTATTTAAATATTTAAATTACTAATTAAATCGATTTTTTAATAAAAAAACGTCTTTAAAATTACTATAACATTCACAAAATATTAAAAGATTTGTGTTATATTTATGAAGAAAAAATGACGAACAATCTTTTTGAAAATTTTCCGAAAAGCATTGATATGTGGGTATAAAATATACAAATTATCCTCTTGCGGTTCTTTTCCGCTTTTCTAAGCCTTACTTTTCCCTTTTCCTCTCTCTTTCTCGTTTATTGTTTCTCTGTTGTTTTCGCCGCCAAACCGCCTCCCTCCTCCGCAAAACAGCTATTTCTCCGACGAAAGGAAGTCTTGTTTGCCGGGAAATAAAATCTCTAGTTTTGAGCGTTTCTTCTCGTGACTCGGTTTTGGATCTCCGAGTTTGACCAGTTCCGGTTGAGAACGCGGCTCGTTCTGAGAATGTGGAGAGTTTGGTTGACGGTTGATGCTCTGGTTTGATTGCAAATGCTGAAGATCGTGACTGATTTCTAGTTTTTGTTTTTTGCTGATTTTGCGGGTTATTTTTACATTGGATCTTCTGTTTTGGTGAATCGCGGCAAAACGGTGGCGCGCAGAGAACCATTGCGGCATGAGATGGTACGCTAATTATTCTGTTGAGTTCTTTCCAATTTTTCTTTTCTTTTATATTTTTATGAAAATTTCCTACATTTGTTCTACATCTTTTGAAAAATGCAGAAATTAAATTTTGAAATGTAGAGAAGTTAATCATCTTTCAATATAAGTTTCATGCAATAACCACCGTGAATCATGCATTCTGGATCGGACAGATTTTTTCTAAACTTTTTCTTCTTTCTTTCTTTCTCTGTCTCTCTACGTTTTCTAATTTTGTGAGTAAAATTTGATAAAATTCTTTGAAGTAGTTTTATTTCATTATTGTTGTTTACATAAAAGTTGATCCCGAAATACCGTTTATTATTATTTTAAGTTGTCTAGTTTTTTATTGGGTTTCTGAATTGCTCAAATTTTGACTTTTTATTCGCGGCGTATGTTATTTACTATGAATTCAACTGGTCATAAACCTTTGACGCTCGATTTTAATGGTAAACTTTGTTGGTAAAATTTAATATTGGTTCAGATTGGCATGGAGTTTTTTGCTTTCACGTTCTGAGTTTTTTTTAATCACGTTCTGAGTTTTAGGTACAAATGGTTATGCATGTTTTATTCTGTTGATTATTATTTCTGAATGAATTTGGTTCCAATTTTTGGTTAATTAGTGGATGGATTGGAGTCTAGTCTAGTGGCAGGCTGGCAGCGACTGTAACATGGCTGATTAGCTGTAGATGCTCTTTCTTCAAAATATTTTTTGAGCTGTAGTTGTATACATATGGACTGGATTGGGCTTTTGCTCCTTAGTTTTGTACCCTAACTTATCGCTCTGCAATCCATAGATCTTCGATTGTGTGACCACAATAGTTCCCCACTTTTTTGGCAAGAGAATGACCAAAACAAAATACTGGAAATATCAGAGAAATTTGTTTTTATAAAAACTCTTTTGTAAATTGTAATCTATGCTTTCCTTTAGTCAAGCTGATAGTAGATAAACTTCTGCACTCTGAACTAATATTGATAAATGAATACTTTGTAAACTATTGGTATTTTTCGTGAGCATGTAGTGTGATAAATATTATAGCTGCATGGACGTGCATGTAGGCCATTTGATTATCAATTAGGTTCTGACACCATTGAAAAGTGCTATTTGACTTTGCATATGATGAACATTGATGTTAATTTTGTATTGTTACTATGTGTTTCTCAAGTATGTTTCTGTAAACTGATAAATGTTTTTTTATAGGTGTTTATCTGCAGAAACTGATAAATTATTTTTTAAAGGTGTTTATCTGCTTATTTGTTATAGGTGGAAGGAAGGGTGCGTTTGTCCAAGGAGGTAAAAAATGGGTTAGAGTTATTGAAGTGTAAAAGGCTTCAACGGATAAAATCAGAATCTGTCTCTGGGGCTTCCAATGTCACAAATAAGATGGCTAGAAGTGGAGGAGATTCCTTGAGAGTTTCAGCATCATGTGGAGTGAGGTTACAGGGGAATGCAGAGTCATTTTCTAGGTCTAATAGTGTTTCATGTGAGAAGGATGTCTTTTCTAAGCGCAAGGTTGATAAGTTTGACACTTGTGATCTAGAATGGGCTGATAAAATTCCTGAATGTCCCGTGTACTGCCCTACAAAGGAAGAGTTTGAAGATCCTTTGGTTTATTTGCAGAAGATAGCACCCGAAGCTTCGAGATATGGTAACACCTTCTATGCATTTTATTCTCTATCTTTAACAAAATGAATATCCTCCCTTTTTCTACCCTTAGGTGAAGGTATATGCAACATTCTATACGATGATATTACAAAATCCAAGTAAAGAAGGGATATACATGTTTGGATTTTGAAAGATTACTTTTTTTAAGAATAAATACCGACGCATTATTAGGATATGCTCCTTAGGTATATGCAAGATTGTTTCCCCTGTAGTTGCTACTGTTCCTGCTGGAGTTGTATTGATGAAGGAGAAAGTAGGATTCAAGTTCACAACTAGAGTACAGCCTTTCCGCCTTGCTGAGTGGGATACTGATGACAGAGTCACCTTTTTCATGAGTGGAATGTTAGCTCACTCTCTTGAAACAGATTCTATTTTTGTACTTTGAGTATATATTTTTCTGGTTTTGAATGTTAGCATGACTTTTCAGCAATTATACATTTCGTGATTTCGAGAAAATGGCGAACAAGGTGTTTGCTCGTAGATATTTTAGTGCTGGTTGTCTTTCTGCAACTTACTTGGAAAAAGAATTTTGGCATGAAATTGCTTATGGGAAGACTGAAAGTGTTGAATATGCTTGTGATGTTGAGGGTAGTGCCTTTTCTTCTTCTCCCAGCGATCCACTTGGAAGTAGCAAATGGAATTTGGAGGTGTTGATTTCAGTACTATCATCTCTTCAGTTTTGTTTTTTAATGCTTATTGTAGGGCTTTGTTTACTTAATTTTACCAAAGATAGTAAGGTTAAGGAAATAAAACTACAATTGCTATTATTTTGTATAGCTGATGGTCTCATTCTTGAGTTGAGTCATTTTATTGTATATTCATGTATTTCATTCTAGATCCCGCTCTTTGATTCTTTCCCATCACATTGCTTCATAAAGTGTATCCAGTTTATATGTTCATATGCATTGGATTGAAATCAAATCCCCAGTGGCAGTTCGTACTACAAGTTACACTTGTTTGTAAACAAAGAATCACAATCTCTTTTCCTGCCAAAAAAATTGTCTATAAAAGATTTTTCCTGTTAGTAAGATTGTCCATTTAGTGGATTGGCCGTAATGAACTAAAGTATAGATTTGGTCTTAAAATTTAACCCTACGAGATGCTATCCAATAATATTGATAGTACGACATCATATGTGATTTAAACAGATATAAGTATAGCAGCCTTAACAACCAATGTGGTAGTTTGATGAATCATCCTGTCAGTATCCATTTGTTGATATCTTAGATGTTTCCTGTTGCAAAATTGATTCTGTGAGGGTCCAACAGAGTCAATAGCTCACTTTTTCATCACCGAGTTGCATAGGTCTGTTACAAGTGGGGAGGTAGTTCTTTGTATTATGTATCAGTATTATTAAGATGAAGTAATGTTGTATAGTTTCCGGAATTCTCAGTCCCTGTTCTTGCTTCTTGTTCTTTTGTTTTTATATACTTCTGTTTGATTTCAGCGGTTCTCTCGGCTACCGAAGTCCACCTTGCGTCTTCTTGAAACAGCTATCCCGGTATCAAAATGATCCTAATCTCAATTTGCATTATATACAAACAAATTGATCTGCTTACATGTATGGTCCTGTTTGGTTGAACTGGTCTTTGCTTCAGGGAGTAACTGACCCAATGCTCTACATAGGAATGCTATTTAGTATGTTTGCTTGGCATGTTGAAGATCATTATTTGTATAGGTAAATGTCATCAAACATTAAATCCTTTATGTTATTTTCTTTTCTAGTATTCTATAAATAATCCTTTTCTTATTAATTTTGTGACAGCATTAACTATCATCACTGTGGTGCTTCAAAAACTTGGTACGGCATACCTGGCCATGCTGCTTTAAAATTTGAGAAGGTTGTCAAAGAACACGTGTACACCACTGATATCCTATCTGTGAATGGTGAGGATGGAGCTTTTGATGCGCTGTTGGGGAAAACAACACTATTTCCTCCAAGTATTTTGTTGAAGCATGATGTCCCAGTCTACAAGGCTGTGCAGAAGCCTGGAGAATTCGTAATTACTTTTCCAAGGGCCTATCATGCTGGATTCAGTCATGGTAATTCATATTTACTTAATTTCCTCTTATTTCTTGTTCAGAGGTAATGAATATGTTTCTTACTGTAATCGTTTAGGTTTCAACTGTGGTGAGGCTGTGAACTTTGCTATTAGTGATTGGTTTCCTTTGGGGGCTGTAGCTAGCTTGCGATATGCACATCTCAACAGGGCGCCTCTCCTTCCTCATGAGGAGCTTCTCTGCAAAGAAGCTATGCTTCTCTATACAGGTTTAGAACTGGAAGATTTGGATTATTCACCGGCAGACTTGGCCTCTCATCATTACATCAAGGTTTCATTCGTTAAGCTGATGCGTTTTCTGCACCGGGCGCGATGGTCTGCCATGAAATCAAGGACATGTGCCAGTGTATCCCCAAATTATTATAGAACAATCGTCTGCACTTTATGCAAACGTGATTGTTATGTTGCTTTCATTAACTGCAGCTGTTATTCTCATCTTGTTTGCCTGCGACATGGTAGTCTATCCCGGATCCTGCTTTGTTTTGGTAGTTTTCCGTTGATAGATAATTTTGTCTTATGATGTGCCTGTGTGCTTCGTGCAGATATCAAGTCACTAGACTTCCCGTGCGGAAGCCATTATGGTCTTTTCTTGAGGGATGATGTTGGAGAGATGGAAGCTGCTGCCAAGAAGTTTGAGCAAGACGATGCCATATCAAAAGAAATTGGGCAACAACCTGAAAACGGTGATGACTTGTATTTGTATCCACTGCCAACTAAGTTACAGACTGGTGTGGAAGATGGATACTTTCCATACTGTGAGATTAATGTTGCTTTGAGTCCTGAGATTGCTGCAATAAATACAACAGTGGGTGAATCACTCGGACATATATATTCTATGAATCATGATTCTGGAAAATTTCCAACTGAGCAGACTGATGCCTTTGCCACATCAATTCCTTGTACCGTTTTGGAGCAAGTTGGATCCTCACCAAAAAATGTAAGATCCAGCTCTCTTCCTGCTGAGTCTCTTAGTCTGACACATGAATTGTATGTTGGTCTCTGCTTGAGCTGCTGTTCCTGCACTAAGTGGGCAATTGGTGTTATGTTCAAAGCAGGTACAGAGGATAGCTAACGAAGTAAGCACTAATGGTAAAAGATTCCCTGAAGATGTTTCTGAAAATACACATGAATCATCTGCTTCCTGTTTGTCACGTGAAGACTGTCCAAGTATCCTTCTGGATAATGTTCGTGAACCAGTTAATAGGTCTATAATGGACGAAGACGGTGATAGTTCTTATTCACAGATATTTAGGGTTAAACGGCATTCGTTTTTGAAGGTTGAACAGAGATTTGGGGAAGACACCATGTCATCAAAGAACTCAGAACAACAGGTATAGATTTAGCTTTCCATACTTGTATTTATGTCTGTTATAATGTTAATAACTCAACTTTCAGGGACGCCTTGTCTTCATTTTGATTATTTTCCTATGTGTATTTTGCTTAGTTCTTGCCTTGCTTTCTCACTTCCAATTTTTTTTCATGGGAATTTAGTTATCTTGTCCTCATGCCAGTTATTCATATGGCAGGGATTCAAACGATTAAAGAAACTCCAACATGAAGGAAGAGGTGAGCAGCCAGTGTCATCTGAATCTGAATGCTGTAGAAATGACAAACCAAATCATAAGATTAATCGCAGTTCTTATTGTAAAGAAGCTCCAAATATCGGGGTGGAGGAGAGATTTGAAAGAGGCACCCTTCCCATTCCTATTTCTATCAAGTACAAGAAGCTGGGTGGCGAGGCAGAAATGAGCAGGCAGCAAGAGCACCACAGAAATTATATGTCACGGCAGGAGTTGGGTAAAAGCAAGATGGAACCTCCTTCAGAGATTGTTCCCAAGCGCCTTAAAGTGAGAGGCCCAATTTATCCAGGTTCATAAAGCAGATTGGTTTGAAGTTATAGATGTGCAGAAACTGATGGTTGGTAGTTGGGTTTGTGACCCTGCAATCCGTTTAGCCAACTTCATTCCCACTAAATGGAGTTCTAACAACACTGAAATTCCAAACAATCAATTCAGCACGGGGAGCCGCAGCAGCAGCGGAAGATTAACCAAGCTGAGGACATTAATATTTTTATTCTTTGTGCAGGCCTCCATAACCAGGGCAAATTGCACGTAGTAGTGATTCTTGCGGTTCTAACTCATGCCGGAGGTGTTTTCCTTTCCCGTTTGCCACAAAAAAGTAGAATTTGGGTTAGTGAAATTTACTTATTGTAAATCTATTCTTTTTAGACGTCTGCTGCTTCCCTGCTAGCTACTTTATTCTTTTCACGTAGCAATGTTGTATACTGTTGAAGTAAAATCCTTTGTCAAAATTTTATTCGACTTCAATCCCGGACAATCTCGCCGGAAGTCCTCCATGTTGGGTAAACACCAAACCGGACACCACCTTTCCCCCATGTGGCCGTTTCTGCAAGTTGCAATGTTCATAGTATCTTGGCTTTGGGGTCATAACACAAGCCAGCAACGCCCTTTTTGCTCTGGTTGTTTGGAAGCAAAAGGGTCCACTGTAGGATGAGTGTGGTGTTAGTTTTCCTGGGGTCTATAAATGGGCCTCCTCTCCTCTGTAACCCTTTGTCTTGAAGCAATTTATGTGACAGACAGAGGGTCCTGTATGGACCACCCTCCTGTCCTGTTTCCATATGAATCCACTGGTTGCCACTCCTTTTTCAAGTCCTATCCAGATACAGTTTCTGTTCCATTCCATGTTGATGTTGAGATTTCTAATCTTATTTTTTGCTTTTCCAATGTTTTCTAATTTGTTTTACTTTCATTGAGTTCTCCTTTTCTTCCATAGATGTTTTGTCTGGTTTTTGAGCATTGGCTAAAACTGTTGTCGTGGTTCTAAAAGTCAACACAGGGTTTGGTTTGGAGGGGTCACGGATTTCATGTTCCAACATACCTCCAAGAGATTTCCAGATTTCTGGACTGCAAATTTATATGCCGAAACCAAGATATGCCAAAGTAATAAATTCCCACTTTTATGATATATAAACTTTGATTTCCTGTAATTAATTCGATTTAATTCTCATGTTTACATCAATATATAATTAAATTGATTTTTAAATATTTTCATAATATCAAAATTCGAATCTTTGGTATTTTAAAAAAAATAATATATTATCGTACTAGATCAACTGATACTTGATTAGGTTATGTTAATGCATAGTCGGTTCAAAGATTTAAAAGGTGATGTAGAATTTATTAAAATGACATAATTTATAGGATAAACTATAAAGATGGTCATCCAACTATCATTTTTTTCATATTTTATTTAGCCAATTATTTATTTCGTCAAAATTGTTACTAATATTTGTTTCGTTATTATTTCCATCATCAACCATTAAAAACTTAAAAGAGATGGTAATATGTCATGGGATAATAAAACTTTTAGTCCTAAAACTTGTACATTTTATTAATTAGATCCCTAATTTAAAATAACTCATCAAATCCCTAATTCAAAATAATTCATAAATATATGGGTCAACCCCCAAATTTCCCATTTTCTTTCTTCTTCCTCTGCACCAACACTTTTACCCACTCTTCCTCTTCCTTTCTCTCCAGCTTTTTCTTTATTCCGTCTCTTCAAGATTTCCTTTTGTATGTATTGTTAGCTGTAAATAACGAAAACGGAGTTCGTTTTGGGTGGCAATCGATATCGACTTTGTCTCACCTCTGCCACAGAATCAAGCAAACAGGCCAGCTTCACAGAGTTCTTTTCTGGTGATTAAATTCATATTTCATGTGTTGGATAGTTTCATATAATGAAATGTGTGAAAATAATTTTGATGAACAAATAATGAGATAATGCAAATGTTCAGGTTGCCTAGCCTGGAGAACGGAGTGTCGGAAGTTAGGGATATGTTTAGGACTAAAAGTGTTATTATCCCATGACTTGTTATTATCTTATTAATTTTTTAATAGTCAGTGATCAAAATGATAACAAAATAAAATATTAATGACAATTATGACAAAAATATTAGCTATGTCACCAAAATAAAAAAAAGATGATACTCGGGTGACACGTGTAGTTTATCATAATTTATAATATGAACGACCTATAATTTTTTTTAAATAAAGTTTTCCTAATAAAAAAAATGATAGAGCGATATAAAAAATACTTATGAACATCTTAAATCTAATATTTTATTTTAAAAAATATTATTTTTTATATATTTTAAAACAATATTATCTATTATATTTTTAATGTCAACTTCTTTTAAAAAATTATTTTCGATTATCGTTAGATAAGTCTATTTATCATTCTTTACAATATAATTATTTGTAAGTATGACTTCACAAATTTTAATTTAAAAAAAATATATTTTATAAAAAACATAAAACTTTATTGTCTATTGCTCCTATTTTCTTTTGTATAAAAATTATTTAAGTAATTTTAGTTTAATAAATAATTATTTTTTAATCAACATTAGATAGTTTGTATTTTTTAATATTATTTATTGATATAATAAGATTTTAAATTAACGTCATCTATAAATAAAATTTATCATAATATAATAAAAAATCTAAATCATTCTCTTATGATTACAGTAGTTATATTTTATATCTTTTAAGATTAACTTTTAATCGTTATATTTTATTTTTAATCTAATATTTAAAACAAAATTTATAAATTAATCTTTTAAATTAATAATTTTTAAAAATATTATTAAACAATTCATTTGAATCTTTTTCTTTCAGGAATTTTGTACATAAAATATGCCCCAAACTAGTCCTGTCTTAATGTCTTTGTAGTTGTCAAACTCCACATATCTTTCAATCATCCATCTCACTAGATTTGTAGGTCACTTACCCAAGCTTCCCTTTTGCTCCAAGTCGTCGGAAAAGATTCAAAATGTTTCCACTTTTCCTATAAATTAGTTTATCATGTTGCAAGAAATGATCCTCTATACTTCGTATGTAATTTTCATTGTTAGGGTTCAGAAAAAATTATTAGATAAATCTGATTTATCACGTTATTTATAGTCTATATAAGTATAACTTTTGAACTTATCGAATCAAGTTAGACTTTACTCAATTCATTTCGTTAAGGTTTCAAGTCGAATTCGAGTTTGAGTCGAGCCAACTCAATTCGAATGTTTACCGAGTTTTAACCTAGTCGAGTTCAAGTAACTTATAAGCTGCTCAACTCGTCAAGCACCCCTAATCAGAGCTGTGTTTTGTAAAAAAAAAAAAAAGGTATGCCTGCCTTGATAGTTAGAATTTTGGGTACTTAATCTTTAAGGAATTTAAAATTTGAACAACAACGTAAAATAAAACAATTAAGAGTTATTGACCGTATTTAATCAATCACCATCTAAATAAGGTGAACTTGATAAGTGATGGATTGTACAAAGCTAGTTCGAGTTAGAATATCATGCTACTCATGTGGGGCGATCAATAATGATCGCAAGTGATGGTTATGAAAGAGAAACATATCATTAAGAAGAGATATAAAATTATAAATTTAAATAATTAATAAAAATATAAAAAAATTATATAAATTATACGAAAATTTAAAAACTTTAAAAACAATAATCCTCGTTGATCGTATCTAATAATAACATAAATTAACCCTAACAAGTTCTGCAAAACCTAATATGATATCCCAACACTTATCTTTGCTTGACTTGTCTGCATATCTAATCCATTACCCCTGCATGAGGCACGAGCTACCAGTTAGGGTTTCCCTTCAAACATTTATGAACTCAAATGAAACATGTTGACCCATCTGCAACTGAAAGATTTCAATGACAAATACTGTCCATAAACTATATATTAAGATTTATTTATTAATTTATTTCTGTCGGTGTGATCATATTCCACCCTCCTCTCCTCTATGATTAATCAAAACTATTCCTCCTCTAAACTCCCATGGGTCACAATCACTTCAGCACATTCTATGAATAAGAAACTATACATCACATGAGATTCACATTGGTTCAGCAAGGAAATATTAAAGTATAATAATAAAAAAATATTAAAATGGTTAGAATTTAAAGGTTATATTATAATAAAAATTTAGAGTTAGATTTTAAAATTTAAAATATAATTGAGGATTTAGATTTATCTTATAAACACTAAATTTTAAATCTTTACACTTAAACTCTTAAACTAAATCCACATACGAATTTATTCCTATTATGGGAGGCGCTCTTGGGTAAAGATCATCTACCTCTTTATGGTGAATCATCTCATGCATGCCTTCTTTAAATTTTCTTTTAAAAATTGAATTTTTAACCCTAACCTTTATTTCTTAAACCCTAAACTCTAAAAATACATCCTACTCATAATTCTCTAAACTCTAACCATAACCCTAACCTTGAACCCTAAACCATAAACTCTTTAATTTAAAATAGAAATATAGACGGAAGCATGAGAAAGATGTAGATGATTTTCACCCGAAGCTCTTGTCCTTAAAGCACTAATTTTTTTAATATTAATTATAAATTTATCTCCCATCTTTTTAAAATTTACATTTTTCTTTCTGAATACTAAATCTTTATTTTTAAATTAAGGTGAAAATTTTTACTTCCACTGTCATGAAATTATTACCCTAAAAAAACAATCTTTTGAACTGTATAACATAAGCATGTCCATCTTTTACCCTTACAATCTCCAAAGACTCACCCAGCTAGCTTCACGAGGAAGACGATGCCAACATTCACACATATTATACATAATGGAGGTATGTATTAATGTAAGATTCCTTGGCCTTGGAAAACTAAGATCAAAGATTAGAAAATCAATACATATATCTACTTCATTTACTTTCCCTGACAAAGATGGATGCTTCCAGATTGTTTAAAAAAACAAAACACTCCTCAAAACACGTATGTCTGTATGTTTTTTCAAACTCCATTTCTGATTCCCAAGGATAGGTTTGACATTGATCTCATTATTTTAAGCAGCTCCTTAATAATTTTTACAGAAAACAAAATTGAACAGTCTTCTATTTCTGTTCTTGGTGTCGGTAGCTGCAACATATATCTATTCCTTCTATACATATAAAATATGTATGTTTATTACATTGTTTCCAATGCTGTTGGGAACCCTAGGTGTAAATTTTTTTACATGGAACAAGTTTAATTTAACGAAGAATCCGCTTATCCAACGAGGAGCCAGTTGTTATTAAAGGCGTTAATTGAGTTGAGTAACTCGCAAATAGATTAAAATCAACTTAATTAAAATTAGATTAAAATTTGATTAGAGATTTTAACGAATCAAGTTGAACATGATCTAAAGATCTATCTCAACTTGATAAGTTTTTGTGACTTTTCTTTGGGGTTATTTTTTAAAAAAATATATATTTCAAGACGTTTAAGTGATAGTTAAAAATTCTAAAAATGTTCAATGACTTACTAGATAATTTACGATGAAATATTTAGTTTCAATTTTCCAAAACGTTTAGTATTTTTCGAGAATTCACAAAATTAATTTGTATTAATAAGAAATTAAATTATAAAAGTGGAAAATGAAAAAAAAAAATCTTATATAAAAATATGATTGAAAGTTAAAGTTTCGGACTTCTTAAGGTCTTACCTTCTTTGTAGTTCATTGAAGATTGTTGAGAAATTAAAAAAAATCTCATATTCGAATATTGATATCATTTTTAACTCAATGATGACGACTTTGTTTATTTATCTCCTCAATCTTCACATTTTTGAATTTGCATATTTATATTAAATTCTAATAACATCACTAAATTTTACCTATATTTAATAAGAAATAATTTTAACGAGTTTAATGAACAACAAGTCAAACCGATGAATAAATTTTTTAACGAGAACAAATTGAATATTACTTAACTTAAAATCGAGTCACTCGATGACCATCTATTTGCATTGCCGGTATTGTTTCTCGAATTTCAATGGATAGAAATTTTAATATATAAATGTGTTTTTCCCATGTAAATCCAAATCCTTCCCCCATGGCATCTTGTTGATCTCAAGGTCGGATTTATTGGCATTTTACTGACCATGCATGGCTTGAAACAAGGAGATGCCTCAATAAAGACAACCATCCGATGCCTCTCATTGTTTATGTAATAATTTCAAATAGATTAGTGTCCCCAAGGACCAGTAATCCACCATGGAAATACGTTTAGTACATTTTGTAATCACTGAAATTAAATATTCTATGTATATGTGCAGATAGTGCAAACCTTTCCTATTAACCCATAGTTTATATGAGAATCTGTACGAACCATCTTATTGCAGTGATTAAAAGAACGATTATTGTTTTTGAAGGTTACGGATTCAAGCACTAATAATATAACACAATAATTGAACGATCAATATTTAATGATTGAGAATCTACGAGAAAAGAAAAAAAAATTATGACAATGAATGTAGTGTTGTAAACCCCAAGGACTTGTTCGATAGTCTCGAGCTTTGTCGTGGGATTTTTTTAACAACATAATGGTACGAGTAAGATATACTCAAATTGCTGAAGTAATTAAAAGGAGTTTTAGATTGTCTCGACAATGTGCTTCGAGTATTTGACTGAATCGAATAAATTTTTTAAAATTAATTAGAGTAATGTATTTTATTTTATAGTTTTAGTTTAATTTAAATATTTGCTTTCTCGTAGAATATACTTAATACTTTAAATCTCACCGGCGTACGATGTTAAACAAAATAATATTAAAAATTTTAAAATGCTCACGATATTAACGTGCCGATATATTAACGTAACAATCAACGATGCTAACATAATAATATACGATATTAATATTAAATTATTTAATTTATCGACAGTCATTGCCTCAAATCAAATCAACCCATTTTAAATTACCTAAACCACCTCTCTTTTCAGCTTTCATTCAACTTGCCCTCTTAAGTTTCTTAATTATTATATTTTTCTTGGTGTCACCTTGACGTATCATTATTATATACCACCAGAAATTTCAAGTATAATAATTTCATCAAGCTTTTAGCCCCATCAAGGTCCATTCATGGCATGCTTTAACATGTAGCATTTGTCTTACCAATTTTTATATTTTAGTTTAATTACGTATATTCGATTTATTAATTAATTAATTTAAAATTTTTAATATTTATTTATTTGTCTCTGTAAATGGGTGGGGGTAATATATTTATTACTTGAATTTAACATTTTACCATATTAATCCAAGATTTGAAGTTTCATTAATGAAGAAAAGTGCAACTCTGGGGGGCTTTCATTAAAAAGTTAGGCATCATCAATGCTGCAATGTTTTGACAATTTAAGCAATTTGAAGAACCCTAGCTATCCTCAAACTCTAAATTCCATCGCCTGCCAATTCTTTTTCGATTTTTATAATTTTTTCGTCCGATCATCGATTTATATTCATTCAATAATTTAAAATTATTTTTTATATTGTATAACTTGGTCTTATTATATGTTATGTTAAACATATACTTGTCTTTAATTCGAAGATTATGATCTAATCTAGTTATTAACGTCTTGTCCATAGAACATTTGGGCAGCGACCGGTGAACTCGCCTAATTTGAAGATTCTGTTTTCATGTTTTGGTGAGTCTTTGAGATCCTTCCATTGATTTATATTATGTTAAAGGGATATCTATATAATCCAATCGATTAGGTCAAAAAATTCGGTCGGACTAAAATAATAATATAATTTTTTTCTATGTGTAAGAATAATTATTATAACACTCTCTATTCTTTAATTAACTCTTTATTTTACCGATAAAATAATATTTTTATGTTGAATTATGTTAAAAATTTATTTTAAATTTAGATCGTATGAAACATCAACAAATACCAGATTGACTAAAAACTTGATCCAACTTAAGCCTACTATTAATTATAAGCATAGCCTATAAAAATCTCACGAGATTATATATGATAAGATATAAAGAGAAGAGAAATTGGATAAGAAAAAAATGTGTGAATTAGGTTTTCATTATTCCCAAATGAGTGGTTGGAATCTGGGTATTAGATTTGAACAACAGTGTGCAAGATCAGGTTTATGTTTACGTAAATGAAATATGTAAGATATAATATTATAAAAATTATATTTTGATATATAAATTATATAAAAAAATATATAAATATTTTATAAAATTTAAAATATAAATCACAAACTCTAGCTAGCTAGTATTGTAAAACAATGGCAGATTCAGAAATATATGTGAGGGTGGACACAGATTAAAATATTTTTAAGATAAGTATAAGCCATAAAAATATTAAAATTTCAGGGTGGGCACAATCATAAAAATTTAAAAAAATTAAAGACTAATTCATAAAAATTTCAAAAATCAAAGTCAAATATATAAGCTTTTAAAATTTCAGGGTGAACACGGGTCCACCGTCGGTTGTATGTGCATCCGCCATTGTCCTAAAAGATAAATATTAAATCTTAACATATTAAATCGGATTCTTTATCTCAATTCATTTAACTCAAGCTCAAACTCGACTAGCTTAACTTCAGTCAAATATTAAATCGAATTTTAGGTCAATACGTATACATTATTATTAAACATTTTAATTATCGAGACCAAATCTCAAAACTTTAGTAAAATACAGAAATGATGATATATTTTGACAAATACTTAATTTTTTAAAATAATGTCAAAATTCATCGTAAATCAGATGATAATATATGTTCATATGCTTTCTTCATCGTTGTAACAATAACAATATAAATTAAATTAAGACTCAATCGATGATTAAATTTTTAATTGATAAAAAGTATATTAATGAAAAATGTATTTTTTGTTATTTTAATTTTTCATGGATTTATCTTACTCTAATTAATTCGAACAAACTCATATCGCACTTGTTTTGAGTGAGTGAGTATTCCAACGAAAATTTCTTACATACGTGATGTCTTAAATTTTAAATTTATTTAAGTAATATTAAATTATTTAACATTTAAATCAATTTTATCGTAAAAAATACACCTATAATTATTGAAATTTAAGAATAAACAACTATATGTGGTAAGGGTTTAGGAAGGTAAGTATGAATTATTGAGTTGATGGGGAAATTATATTGTAAAAGATATTAGAAAAAGTGTAGCAGGAAAAGGAATCAATCAAACTTCTTTTTTTCTTCTTCCTTTCGCACACTAAATAAATAACCTTTTAACATCACATCAACAAAAGCAAAAACACAGAATTTATATTAAGAAATAAATTATTAAAAATAAATCATCTTTTAATAAAAATATTAAAAAAATCAATTTTTTAGGAGTTATTGCCCTCCTCTAATCCTTTCAAGGTCCATCTTCTTTAATCCATCCCCGAAAGCAAAGAAGGGTATAGAGAAATAGTAGGAGTAGGGCTCTTTTCTTTTCCCTGGTTTTAATTTTTTTTTCTGTAATTTATGTCTGTATAGTAATTAGTAATCCTCCCCTCTCATCAAGTGTCATTTTCAACAAGCCATTCACTTCATGCTACATACCTTGTCATTTCTTCCATCTTTCTCTTTGATCAAGCACCAAATCTGAAGCAAAGAAATCCACAGAATTTTCCACCTGCAAAAACTGTTGCCCTTTGGTAATTCTTAACTCTCTTCATCTTCATTTTCATATATAGATATAAAACCTAGGCCTTTGTCGGATATCTGTACTTACTGTGAGGACTAGGAGGAGGAAGGAGGAGAGGGGAGTGAAGATGGAGCTTTTCCCAGATTTATCCTTGCAAATCAGCCCACCGAACAGCAAACCGGTATCGACATGTCGGACGACAGCGGAGGAAGATTTGGATTTGGGGTTTTGGAAGAGATCTCTTAACTCGAGGAACTCCATAGCTTCAATGGCGAAACCTGATAACTTTTTCGACCTATCTTTGTCCAATCCGAGGGTTTCAGAGTCCAACTCCAACCATTTTCAGCTTCTCCAAAACGGTAGCGCCGGTTGCAATGGTAATCTTTTCCATGCTTATAACCAGAACCAGTTCCAAGGTTACCATCACAAGCATCTGCAACATCCGGTACTGTATCAGCAGCAGCAGCAGCAGCAGCAGCAAGGGTTGGGACAAGAGCTTGGTTTCTTGAGACCCATAAGAGGAATTCCCGTCTACCAACCTTTCCCATTTGCTCAACAGCCTTTGGATTCATCTCCTTCTTCTTTGACCAGTAATAGCATTAACACTAGCAGCACGAGCTTGAACCCCTTTCAGTCTCAAGCGTTGATGAGATCGAGACTCATGTCCAGGTTTCCAGCCAAACGAAACATAAGAGCTCCGAGGATGCGGTGGACTACCACACTCCATGCTCGCTTCGTTCATGCCGTCGAGTTATTGGGTGGTCACGAAAGTATGTTCCATTAAACCTCATCTTTTTCTTCCTCTACTGTTCACTTTCAACCCTTTCCCCCCTTCTTCTTTTGATTTTAATCTGTATTCTTGTTGGTGTGGGTTTAGGAGCTACACCCAAGTCAGTTCTTGAGCTAATGGATGTCAAAGATCTTACCTTAGCACATGTTAAATCCCATCTTCAGGTAAATAATTTCCATATAATCTCACCAGGGTTTCTGCCTTTTTCTACTTGCAGGCTTTCATCTATTCATAATCTCTAAAATACACTGAGAGAAAGAGAGAAAAGGAAATATAAACAAATTAAATACAGCAACACAATCATTTCACAATGATATCTTCTTCTTAAGCACAGTTAAACCCTCATTTTCGAAGTTTCTCATCTTCAAAGTTGAACTGAATCAGGGTTTTCAATTCGAAGCAACAACTAAATTTTATATTTCCCTTTCTTTTTAACAGTTAGTACTTGCATGCACACACAGAGAACAGTTCATAATTGGTCTACTTTCTGGTTTTTTACTTTTTTATCCTTTTTATATATAGGCTTTAGAAAAGGACCATAAATTATGCTGATCTGATTAAATTAATCTAATGCATTAATCTCTGTTTACTCCTTAACAAGTTAATTATCATTATGTTTTTTTCTTGCAGATGTATCGAACTGTGAAGACCACAGACAGAGCAGCTGCAACTTCTGGTAAGCAAGCATGTTGAATTTTCTTTAATAATCAATCTCCCATCTTTAAGAAGCATACAATTCCAATTTAGACACCGGTTGATGAATGCAATTTCTTTGGTCTGATTCTATGGTCAAAACCATTGGAACTTTGGCTTTTCATTTCCTGACACACTTCCAAAGCTGTTCTAACAGCCAGCAATTTCCAGCAGCCTTTTGGAACTCATTGTTCCCACTGGTCTCGAGAATAGTGCTAAAGCTTCTCTCTTTTCGATTCTCATGTTTAAATTAATCTTGGGTTTTTTAAATAAAGTTCATTATTTTACAAAAGGACAATCGGATGCATTTGAGAATGGATCGTCCGGGGATACTTCTGAAGATTTGATGATCGACATTCAAAACCCAAGGAGATCGGAGATGTCAGTTCAGCAAGGAAGATCATCGTCTTCATCAAATGCTCATCAAGACAAGGAATACCATGGTCTCTGGAGCAACTCATCAAGGTTAGCTGGAGTTTAGATTACCATCTTCTTGTATTGATTTGATTTGATAAATATTATAAAGATGTCATCCCCTTTGTTTGACAAGAACAGACAAATAGCTGGATCTTTTCTTCCTTGGACATTTTGTTTCTAGCTCCTGAATATTAAAACTGTTTGTAATAAAAAAATCAAAACTAAAAAGAACCCATTAATATTCTTTCTTCCTCTCTTTCTCCAAGATCACATGCATGCAGATACAGACATGTCACATTGCATGCAAGAAATCACTAAACAAGAAGGAAAACTACAGATTGTTATTATAATACCACTAAGTACAAGCAACTACTAATACCACATATTGTATTATTGTTGAAATGGAGATAAATCCCATGGGTGAGTTTGGGTTACAACATATCTAGGGCATGGCTAAAAAACTAATTCCGAAACTTTGTCGAAAAACCTAAAATGTTATAAAAAATCAAGTTTTAAAATTTGAAAGAAAAAAAAACTCAAAAATACTTGGTAACTCTTTCACAAATTTCTAAATATATCGTTTTTTAGTCGCACACTAAACTCTAAGATTGCCCCATCAGTGGAAATCTTGTTGGTAATGAACTAAAGCTATACTCATTGCATAAACATGTCCTTTAAACCTTCTTTGTGCGTATGGTCTGTTGTTAAGGGCAATGGCCAATCAATCAACATAAAAATACAATGTAAAAGTTGTGAACTTTCTTTTATCTCTCCTTCTCTACAGGGAAGCTTGGTTGCATGGAAAACCTAAGGATTCTGCAGGAAACGTACCATGTCTCCAGGTACTAGTTTCCAACCCTTTCTTCTTTCTTTTTTATATATAGCAATGAACCAAACAACCTTTTCTGCTCTCCTTTCTTCATTCAGACATGCACAATTTCAACAGGATACTGTTTATATATATATATATATATATCCCCGAGTCAAAGTGTCCTTGTGGCGTCTGCTTAATGAATGGTGGTACTGGCTAGAGTAGCTAGATAGCTAGCTAGTGATATTTATTGCTTTACTTTATCTGTTTACTTTTTTTGTTGTTGCAGAAAGATGTGGTTCCAAATTGCTTGAGCCATGAGAGACTATCAGATGTAAGCTCAGGGACAAGCCCCAAGAAGCCTAATTTGGAATTCACCTTGGGGATATAAAATGAATTTTTATATAAAAAAAAAGATATTTTTTATATCTTTGTGTGTGTACACTACTACTCGTTTTGAAATGATTATAATCTCTGAAGAGAGAATGAACTTAGGTGGTGAACAGAATCTGGTACCCTTTTTGAAAGAAAAAAAAATCAGAGGTGAAAAAAAAAAGAGTGAGCTAAAGATAGAGAATGACAGAAAGCAAACAAAAGAAAAAAAATGGGGGAGTGGAAAAAAATTAACCCCAAATGAAAGAAAGAAAGCCTCTGAGACTGAGAAAGTAAACTCAACATATCATATTATCAAGTAAACAGGGATGACCGAGGAGTACAACAACCAGTTGCGGATATAAAAATTTATTTAAGGTGGATACATAAAAAAATTTAAAATTTCAAGATGAATATAAACCTTAAATATTACAAAAACTTAAGAATTAATTCATAAAAATTATAAAAATTAAGGGTAAATATGTGAATTTTCAAAAATTTAGGATGGGCACGAGTCCAACCTACAGCTTTAATGGATCCGTCACTGAATACGACAACGGTCACACTTTTAAAATTTTAAAATCCATATATAATTTAAAATTTTGTAATTTTTATAAAAAATATTTATCACTTTAAAATTATATAAATTTACCTCTTTAACATAAAATTTTACGTTTGTAAATATGATCAACCTAATTGATTTTGCATGTATTGATTTTGAAGTATGAAGTGATCCCTTGGTAATTGTAATTGAGAACTTTGCATTTTATAAAAAAAATATTTATATTTTCATAATTCCTAGGCATTCTGACATGCTTTACACTTTGGTGTTAAAAAGGAAAAAACAAAGATACTAGAAAGCTTTGAAGAATATGAGCTATGTTTATTTTATATATATAAAGGTATAATTATTACATTAAAAATTATTTTTTGTTTAATACAAAAAGAAGATAGTGTTTCAAAAGTTAAAGCTTTGAATTCCCTTTCTCAAAAATTCACATATCCCTCAAAGCTTATAAAAGTTATAGTCAAAAGCAAAAGGTAAAAAAAATGAAATTTTCAATTAGTTCTTTTATATCACATGATAGGAGTGCCTAACCCTCTTTAATTGGGTTTATGTTGGCTTCCATATGATCTCCATGAAAGAAGGAAATTTTTTATGTTATCTACCATTAAGCCTTTAAATTTAAAAGTTGAGAGGGGCAAAAACCTTTATTTAAGTAACATTTAAACTAAAAGGACTAAAAATATAATTATACCAAAAATTTTGGTAGGGACAACAACCCCTCCCACCTTATGTAGAGCTTCATCCCTAGATAAACTAGACAATATATATATTTTTTTTGAACAAGCTAAGAATGATTACAAGTAGTATCTGTTTTAGAATATAATCTCCACCATTTGACATTGAGTGCACTTAACGGGACAACTTTATATTTAACGCTCGGAGATACATCGAGTTTAACATAGAGATAATGTCAGATAACAAAGGATGGATCGAAGGCTTATATCATAATTTTCAATTTTCTAAAGGTTGCATTTGCATGGCTCATAAATGTGGTCCAAATATTTGTTGTTTTGTCACTTGACCCTGAATTCAAACCAATTGAAAAAGTTTAAAATACTCTTAATCACTCTTTATTAAGATAATTTTGTGGTGATAAAGGGTTTGCTTTTATATTTCCTCCTCTCTTTGGAAGGAAAAAACAAAAGTGAGATCCCCCCACATCAATTTGTCCACAAAAGTATGCAATTAATCTTCAATCACCTCTAAAATTTGGCAAACCCTAAAACTAGTAATGCCTTGCAATCACATGAAAAAACATGGTGGGAGTTTTAGGTAATATATACCCACATTTTGATTCATTAGATATCTTACAACTAGAATCCCTCTTTTTTTCGATCCAGTTCCTCCACCACAACAAACCTTATTTTTAATTTTGGGTTTAGGGTTTAAAGGTTTAGTGTGTAAGAGTAAAATTTAGAGTTTAGGGTTTAAGGTTTAGATTTTAAGGTGTTAGAGATAGGAATTTATGTTTTAGATTTATAGCTTAACTAAATATGAAGGGTCGTATAATTTTTTTTACACAGATTTTATATTGAAATATGACTCGTTTACTTTACGGCTTTACCCCTATTCATAATTATTGACCATGCCAATGCGTATGTGACACAAAATTAAGGCCTTTGTAAATTCTTGGCAAATGCCTCATCCTCCATGATCAGGGACGGAGTCATTAAGAGATTGAGAGAGTTTGAAAATAATAAAATTTAAAGATTTTATAATTTAAATATTAATTAAATAAGATATGTATTTATTTCGGTGTTGGATCCATTATTATGTTTTTGTGACTTTAAGCTTTATCACATATGTTGTGAAGATAAAGTGATTAGATGAAAAAGCAAAATCAAGGGGATTGGTTTTGAAAATAATCCATGGAAATAACTTTTCCTTTATTTGCTTTGCTGAGGTCTTACACAAAGAGAGGTTTGGCTTAAAGCTTACAGACCCCAGTTTGACGCACGTACGAGACACGTAGGTTATTGGCTGATAATATATTTGTATAAAATTAATAGATAATTTTAGAGTAATTATTTTATATATTATGAGTAAAAATTTTAAAAAATTATAAATATTTTAATTTTAGAGTTTAATAATTTAATTCAGTGAACAAAATTTAAGTTTTATGTTTAAGAGTTTAGAATTTAAAATTAATGTTATAACAAGAATGAAACACAAATTATGATTCAAAACATGTCTTTTAATTTAGATTTAACTAAAAAGAAATTCTTAATTATTAGTAGTAATTTGTTAGTTAGACTTTCTAATCAAACATGAACAAGTAATCATTCTTACCAACCCTACCTAAAGTACTTGTTGGGAAATAAATTTGAAATAATGATTTGATTTTGATCAAGGAGGAAAAAAAAGTAGTGTTTTTGTTTCTGCATGTAGGCGTAGCATGGAATTTAGGTTCAACTTTTGCTTTATTGCATGAACAAGTGACTATTGGGAAATTTAAAAAAAAACATCGGTATTAAAAAATGGTTAAAAAAGTGGTATTGTTTTTCTTAAAAAATTATAAGAATTTCGGTACATACTTTTTGGTATATATAAAAAAATTTATAATTTTTATAAGAAAAATAATATATCCCAAAAATATTTATTTTTTATAAGAAATTCGGTTTATAAACCAAAATTCTTATACTTTTTATAAGAAATTTGGTATATACTTTTTTCTTACAAAAATTATAAGAATTTTGATATATATCAAAAAAATGTGTATCAAAATTTTTACGGCTTTTATAAAAAAGAAAAATATCGCCGTTTTCTAAAGCTATCGTTTTCTAAAACTTGGCGTGACTATTTGATTTCATGGGGAAATAATTTTTTTTGACAAATGTTACTGAATTTTTATTAAATCCATAGAAAATTATAATTACAATGTAATTAAGAAGCAAAATAATTTGATTAAAAAATTCAAAAATTCTTACAACCCAAAACAAAGAAAAATAAAATTCCTATGAAAATAAGCATACCAATAAAATTCAACAGCTTCTTGAATCTATTTGTCTCTGTCCAAACGAGACGTATAGTGAAGGAAGAAGGAGTTGTAGGCGATTCAAACTGTCGTGCGAACAGTACCGCTACCCAGGATTGATTTTATCGGCAAACAACCATCAACCGAGTGGGGATAAGTCTTTCCAAGTGACCACCGACAAAACAATAAATCAGAAAACTGGCATCGATTGAATCTTTGTGCGAACAACAATCGATTGTTAGGGTATGCTGCAACATGCCATAAAGACAAACGAATCAAACCCCAAAACAAAAATAAAAATATGTCATAAGGACAGAGAAAAGTGTGTCACAAAGACAAAAAAAAAAGATCTTTATTAAAATAAAACAAGAAAAAAAATAGATCCGGTGGTCGACAACCAACACTAAAATTGATTATCGACCACCGATCAAATAGAAGGATCAAAACGAAAAACTAAAAAAATGGAATTTGGGAAGGAGAACGACGGACGGAGATTATAGGAGAGAATTAGGTTTTCTTTTGACCTATGGGGAAATAATTTTACTTAAACATAACAAATTTGTCTTTCTTTTTCAAAGTCACAGGATAGTATATAAAGTAGATAAATTGAACCCCCTCCCCAGCCACCCACTCACGGAGGCGCGTGGGATGTCCTTAAAATATTAGAAATGGACAGGACATGAT
Organism: Abelmoschus esculentus; assembly: GCA_035048815.1. Classification (NCBI taxonomy): domain Eukaryota; kingdom Viridiplantae; phylum Streptophyta; class Magnoliopsida; order Malvales; family Malvaceae; genus Abelmoschus; species Abelmoschus esculentus. The sequence continues at coordinate 2,912,267 of JAUCBN010000004.1, forward strand.
TAAACGAAGAACGAGCCGGCTGTGTTACTGGACTCTCCTCTCTGCATGGTAGCTTTTTAGCAATTCTTGCCTTCGTCATTGCACCTTTGCATTCACCTTTGGGTTTATTTTTTCTTAAATGGAATCATTTTGATTTAAAAGGATAAGTCAGTAATTCGATTTTTTCTAGTAAATACTGATATTTTAGGAGCTTCAACTTTGGCTCGAGCTGATCACTTTCACAAGCCGTATCGTTGGCTTCAACCACGTGCGACTCACATGATCCTTTTCAGCCCCTAAACTTTACCAGTTTAATCCTTAGAATTTTGATGTTTTTCTTTTTTTCAAATTGCTTCAAACTTGACAAAATATTGTATTTTTTTCTTTGATAAATCCTAAATTTAATTATAATTCTATGTTTAGGGAAAGAGAGATAGGAAGAGATCTCTAGAAAAATGAAGGAAAAAATTCTTAGTAGATCTATATATAGGTCATGTCCTAAGAGAATATGACAGAATAAAAAAATTATTCGATAAACTCGGTTCACCACGTCATTCATCGTCCTAACCAATAAAATTCATCAATTCATTTTTAAGGCGAATTCACCTCTTTCCTACCTATCAAAAGAAGGTGAATAATTATTTAAAAATAAAATAAATAATCTTTATTAGTTAAAACTACGAATTACTTACTAAAACATATCCATTTACTAAATTCTCCTAAAATCCATGTCAAATTATCCGATAGGATGTGTATTTATTTTTCCGACTCAATTTTGTGATGGAACATTGTTATGATTGTTCACCTTACTTACCCTACCACTAGAACACTCAGTGTAAAATCAGACAATCAATAAATCACTTCAATACCATTTTTGTAGGGTTATCACCCCTTCACGAAAGACATGTATGATAGTATGTACAACGCCACCACTTTCGGTGGCGAAACTATATGTTAGCTTGGGTAGGCCTATACCTACCTTGAATTTTTTTAAAATCTACACATTTGACTTATTTTTTACAATTTTTATAATTTAGTCATAGTTTTTTAAAAATTTTATAACGTTTGTCCATTGAAATTTTAATTTTTTATGATTTATGTTTACCCTAAGATTTATTTTTTGATCTTTCATTGACCACTTTTAAATCCTAAGATCTTTCTTTCCTCTTTCAACGTAAGATTAATCTTTTTTTCTCAATCAGACGTGACTTATGTTCTACTTAAAAAATATTTTTAAATCCATCATTAACTACTTTTATAACCTAATATCTTTCTTTATTTTTCGACGTAAAATTAATATCTCCGCTTGAATCATACGTGACATCTACAAAAACGTATCGTATACTTAAAACGCTTACCCCCTTCAATGGACTCCATTACAACCATAGGGAGAGAGTACCACAATATTAAAAGTGTCAAATTGACCAAAGACATCCACCACACCACACCTTCTTGCCCTACTAATGCCCATGCCCTAAACCAAGACAGGTATATACCCAATACAAATCAAAACAGATAGAAATTCTGTCTCAAAATCAAATGGTCTATCTAGTAGGCAAACTGGGACAAGTAAACAAACAACAGACAGACAGATGCTACAAGCCTTGACCTACTCAAACCCTATTCTTTTATGGTCAGAGACCGAGTCAGAAATCAGTGATCAGAGTGAACTCATTCACTCATTAAACCAAAGCCTGCAACTCACTGCACCCAGCACTGTCATGTTATATTCAGGAAGGTGCACTGTGCACAGTCTACAGAATGTCAAAATAATAATTTTATCATCATTACACTATCATTCATTATTCTTTCTCTACACGTGTCAACATCATGTTGGGTTGATGTGGACCACTGGAGAGGCTGTCAGCCGTCGGATTCATTGTTTTCATCTCTCTCTCTCCTCCTGCTGCTGCCTATGAAGAAAACTTTATCTTTTGTTTCATGAAATTAAAAGTTTTGCAGTGATTGAGTAGCTCGAGATGTTTTTTTGCATGAAACTGTGGGAGGGACAGAGGGTCCATGGTTAAGTCGTATTGTCACAGCAGGATGCATGGTATATTCATGCAATTTAATTCCTTTATTAGAGTTTTGTACCAGTTGCCATTTACAACTTATTCATTATTATTCTCAACCACCATCTTCAAAGTGTTTTGTTATGCTTGCTATCAACTTTATAATTTGTCAAAACATAATACTAGACATCGAATAAATTCATTGTCCGTACTGAACCAGTGTCTCCGATGGAAAAGAGGACGATATTCATCTTAAAAGACTTGAGTTCTATACGCAAAATATACGTGTCTTGTCAAATAATTAAAAATATGAATAGGTATTACCGTGTAATCACATCAGTATATTAGAAAAATTGTGATAGATATTATTATTAAAGTTTTTTTCTTTATCTTTTCATACATTTATATAATCTTTAACGCATACAACTACAAAAGAGTTATATCAATTGTACTTAAGGATGGTTATGAGTCGAGTTTTTGGTCAATCTACACTCTACCCAAAAAGTTAACATCCCCGTAAACTTAACCCAATCCGATGTTATATGATATTTTCACCCGATCTAACTTGATATAAATAAAAAATCACAAATTTTTATTATTATTTAATAAAATAAAGAGCTAATTGCAAAAGTACAAATAGAGATAGAGCATTATTATAATTATTCTATTTTTATTTGACATAACAGAGATATCATTGAAATACATATAAAGAAGTATTGTAGCAATTATACTTAAATATTTAGAATAAAGTTAAACTATTATATCAGATAGGATAAGATATTTTTCACCTTAAATTTAAATCTGACCTGATCTCAACCCAAACCCTATTTTTTATAAATAAAAAGTAACCCTCTAAAATCGATTCTGAGTCAAAACCTATAGGATATGGGAGAAATTACCATCCTAACCATACTATACTTTATACTGTTACGTAGAATGCAAAAGCATACAGGTCCACCAACAGCTTTATGTGTTGGATTTTTCATATATTTTTCAAGCATTAAATAGTTTTGACTTTTTCCATTGGGTGCCAGCGAATATATATACATTTGTATTGTTTCTCCAACCCTACCTAAAGACAATGGGTAGATATCTTATTTGCTTTTTTATTATTCCACAGAAATCAAGACGACACTCTAAACTTTTGGGGAAACCCTAATTTTTAGTGTTGTATGCCCATTTTGAGCTATTCATTCGATTGACTTATTAACCAATTAATTCAGAACGAATATTCCAGAATTTCATTATCTATTGACTTATATTATTTCATTTGTATTGCTTTGAATCTCGATATTTGTTTTATAAAATATAAATATTATTATCTATTTACTTTCAAAACTAGACATTAATGTCAAACGAATATCTCTGATAGTTTTTTAATATGATAGCGCGATTACAAGATAATATCTTTTCAATTTTCTTAGCACTCTAATAAAACACACACTGTAAATACATAGTACTCGAACTCAAATCACAGATGAAATACATTATCTTTTTACTATTTTTTTAATCAGTTATAGTAGTTATAGTAGTATCTTTTCTAGAATATACTCTCAGTTATTGGACATTGATCGTTCAATCACTATACTGTAATACTAATGCTTGATCTCGTTACCTTTAAGAATAACAATCGTTTCCTTAACCATTAAGACAAGACAACGAATAATAATCTCTAACATCTTAATTCTCATTCTCATTCATTGTATTGAGAGTTTAAATTTTGGTAACAAGACAACGGATAATAAGGCAAGAATCTCGCGAGACCTAACGGCTGAAGTGACCAGATGTGGTCAAATAACAACACCGTCACTGTCAGGACCAATAGGAAGAAGAGAAGGGGAGGGCGCGAGAATTCAGGCAAAAAAAAATCATTTTGCAATCCATTGCTTTATGATTGATGCCTCGATGACAGTGCTGTCAGCGTAGCAGAAACTGCAACAAAAGCAAAGAAAAAAGATAAACAGAAGGCTCGGGCAGCGAAAAAGGTCTGTCGTTCGTTGGACTAATACACAAGAACGGGTAACACGGGCAATGTGATGGTGACCAGACGGCTAGTCCTTTACTTCGCCCTTGTTTAGGGCAGTCATGTCTAGATCTGCCCGGCACTTAATATGGGCTCTAATGTACAAAACATACTAAATGTAGGATAATTACAAATTTACAATGCCAACAACATTCCTCGTCTTTCTTACCGTCAAGTGATAAGAAATTTGATACTTTTAGCACGGTTTTAATTTTAAGTTTTATGAACGAAAACGTGTATTTTATTTGATGCTAATTTGATTCGGCTCGGATGTAGATCTATGCAAACAAGACAAATGTTTCTTGTGATGGGACAAATATTTGTCATGCATGACAACATAGGTATATCTGTGGAAGTAGTTGTAAGATTCTCTTGTAAAAGAACAAGCTTTGGAGCTGTTCTTTTATGTCTGAATGGCTGCAACTTCGGTAAGAAAACTAAACCCAATTGAAATGTTGAACAAGTTGTGTCAACCTCGGGACATGTTTGGGTTTGGAAATTAAGCCCGGTTTTAGAAGGCCGAACCAACTTCAATCTGTTGGATTCAACCCATCAGTGAAATGAAGTAGGATCTGAATTTGAGAATGTTTTCCTTTGATTTCCTGACATTTTTCCTGCTGAAATAATATGGTTAGTGGCACTGAATATGAATGAACTTTGTTACTATATGATCATTACACTTGCAGGTTTACTTTCTTATCTCGAACAGGTATAGAGAGAGGTGTAAACGTGTGGAATCGATCTCGAGTATTGTTTAATTTGACTTAAATTTAAAATATCAAGACTAAGTTTATTTCGGCTTAAAACTTTACGGGATTAAATTTATCAAGTTCGAACTCAAGCTCAATTGAAGCTTGAGCTCTACTCGAAAGCTCGTGAGCTTGACGTTATCGAGCTCAAATACAAAAATTATAACTTGAACTCAAAAAGCTTGATCTGAACTCCAATTTGCTAACTCTTATTCTCAAAACCTATCGACCATTGTTATCCTAGCCTAACCCTAAATCTTAAACCATATTCTAAATCTTGATTTAACCCCAAACCCCAAAATTAAACATTAATTAACTAATCTAATGTAATATATTTTCAAGTAATTCCCGAGCTTTTCGAGTTGGGAATCAAGTAGCTTATTTCAACTCGTTAAACTCGAATTGAACTTTAACTGAGTCAAACTCGAATAATTCACGATTAGTCTCATCTCATTTACGGTCCTATGTAGATCGACAATGATCAGCTTGTTATTATCTTAAAGAAGCAGAATCCGGATCTGAAATGGTCTGATTTTATGGAATCATGGGAGTCTTCTTCAGCTGTTTCTATGCAACTTCTTAAAGGAACATCAATCTACATTATTGGGGTTCCCACTGAAATTAACAAAAAATTGGATCGAGAACTCGCGGTTGCTCTCGGGTATTTTCTCTGCGTCCCACTTGTCATGTTGCGTATCTATTACAGTCCTTAACTTCATAAACCTTCAGGGACATAGAAATAACTTAAGCCATTAAAAGCAATCATTGTGTTATAGCTAGCTTAAGTTATGTCTCCATTTCCTGTTCTTTCTTTTCAGTCATTAAGTACATATAAAAGGGCATCGCTTTCACCTGATTGTCCTGGCAGTAATGTCTTCAACCTTGGGAGAGGGTCTCACGGGGCTGCCGGAAGGACTGATAAATGGAGGAATTTGCATTTAGGGTTTAGCATTTGTTTGTCAAGACTGAAGCTTTAGGTAATTTGGCATTTGTTGGTAAGCTTTGGACTTTGAAGCATCTCATTTTGGCTAGTAAATTAGTTTTAATTGAAATTAGGGCCCTAATACTGATGACTCTTGGGGTCTCAATGCAGAAGTTTGGGTAGAAGAGGCAAGAAAGTGCACCTAAGATGGTAGTATCGGCTACTCCAATGCTCATGTGGTTGGGATGCTGACCATGACAAAAGCGTTGCTCAAGCACCCCCGAGTGCCCTCAATCACCTCTCATTGGAACAGACCAAATTGATTAGTTCGATCATGCCGGGTAGTGCTTTAAAATTTTTAAACCATTTATGTTCGAATCAGTTTCAAATCCAAGTCATTCAAATCTGAATAAGTCATTTAAACCATGACTTCAGGGTCACTTTCAAGTAGATTGTCCTGAATTTCGAACCATCTCAATTTTCATCTATAGTTAAAACCACATCTCTGCTCCAAAAAACCAACAGTTTTACTTGGAAAACCGGAAGAATTGGTTTGAAATCTCAGGGATCCCAGGGAACAATCTTTATATGATCACAACATCCGGATAAAAAACAACGATAGGGGCTCTAAGCCGACACTTAAGTTCAGAATAAGTCTTCAGGTTTAGTTTTATGCAAATCCAAATCCTCAGTACCAGTGCAAAAGGCAAATCTAAAGCCCTATATTACCTTCAATGAAATCAAGTCGACACATTATGCGACAAGCGACAAGATGAGACTCCATGATAACCAAACTCAAAAGCTTCCAGGACCCTTCATGTTCTGCCTGTTTGGTATCTGCGAATCGCCAGAAAACTTAATTAGTTTGACTTTATATCAAAATCAACCTATCGTATTGACATTGCTCTATACAACTAAAAAACCCTTGCGTGAAGTTGAAATCATACCTTGCATTGTAGAGCAGTTATTGTTGACCTCAACAAACTATCACCAACTATCAATCTTAACTTTTTGACAAAATCATCACGAGTTATCTTCTTTGCCTGATAAAGTAGCCAAAAATAAATAATGCAAAAGAATCAGAAATCTTATTTAAAAACATAGGAAACTATTAATAAAGCATACTATTTGACATACCCTGAATAGCTCGTAATGGTTAGTCACATGGTCCATATCTGTACCAGGAATTTTGTTTGAGATGGCAGCAAACAACATTGGGAAAGGCATCCAAGGGGATTTAGGGGTCTTTGAGGTGCTTGAACCCAGGCTAGGATCATTTTCTTTGGATCCCCCTGATTCTGAGCTTTGGCGAGTAACACTCCCCTAAAGATAGAATAATATAACAGTACTAGTTAACCTCGATACAAAGTGTTAGCAAAACCCACGTATTCATCCTGGGAACTATCACAGATACAAAGGTTGTTTGAGTTGCTGTATGATAAAACATAGGTACAAGGACAGCCGCAATGATGCAAAGACTGATAAATGACTCGGCTTCAAGAGACTGCTTGCAGACCAAAACATTCTCAGGCACCAGCATGGGTCCACCAGAGAGTAGGATCAAGTCTTTTAAATTATCCCACTTATCATCAGACCATCATGATGTAAAACTGTTTGTTTGTTGTTGTTGTTTTTTTTTTGGGGGGGGGGAGGGGGGGATAATACAGATTAATTTACTCACCAATTCCCCAGCAGATGACAGCACTGGTAAAGGACCTTGAAGTCCATGAGTAGATGTAGTGACGCCTGAAATAGCATGATTAGTCTCGCTTCCAATCAAATGCCCTGTGGGAACAACATAAACCTCGAGCTAAAGAACCAGAAATATTTCAGAAAAGATAACATATGATAGCCATACAGAATTTGCAGAATACACAGCCAACTAACTAACTCATTGAACCAGTAGTTGGAGTGATCTGTGACCTCTGGAATGGGAAAAAATAAAAGCCCCACAACAGGAGATATCAACACATCATGGAAGAAGCCTTGATTCTTAAATTAACAAACTTGAACTTTTGCCATCCAAGTTTGAAATGGAGATTGAACGATTGAGGAACCATCAAAATTTAATCGCCATGTTCCATGAGTTGCATAGAGTTCCCAAGTTGATGTTAGATGAAATAAAGGAAGAATGAATATATTCATCAAATAAACAGCATTCTAAAGGAGAAATATATCACCTTCAGCATTGGGAAGTTTGAAACTAACAACAAACTCCGGATAAATGTGAGTGTTGATATTCATGTTCCAGGTGATATAGTACTTTGGATGCTGAAGATCATCCACTCCACTATCAACATCCTCATTGCTCGGAAAACATTGTCCACTCCCAGGGCGTAGAAGCTCCATCTTTCCCATTATTACACGACATAATACTACATACTTCATTCCATTTTCGTCAACATCACAATAGTTTGCACTGCACATAAAAACTTCAATCAACATCACCAGGGTATAAAATTGAGGTTGAAAAATAATACAGGAAATAAAAAGTAGAAGATTATAATATTCCTTTTCAGGAACTTGAAAAAACAATAAAAAAGTAGAAGTGGACAACAAGGAGACAGTTCAACAGTCTTGATCCACAAATATTAGTCATTGAATCAGCCTTTTCGTGAAAGGAAATTAAAACAATAAAAGACTTGCATATTCAAAAGTATTTATAGCAAAACAATAAAAATAAAAATGAACTTCAACCTGGTATTGGTAAATTCTGCTGCAGCAAGATGAACGCCAGTGCCATACACTTGTGGTATTGTGGAAAGACCACAATCCACAATCCCATGCATCCTAATCAAGGGTAATGCTGCCTTGGAGCAAGCAAGCCAGGCATATCGAACATTAGCATTCCCACGGTACTTCTTCACAATTTGTACCTGCTTTAGGAAACGCTCTAATCTATATTCAGACAAACTGGAGCAGGGTTTTATATCAATGATATCCACACCACCAGAAGGACTCATACCCATAAGGAACATCTGCTCAACAGTGGATGAATCTAACTGTTCGCTCAACTCTATATCCACAAACTCCTTTTCAGGGACTATATTTAACCTTGTATGTTGATTATCCTCAACAAGTTTGCTGTGTTTCACATCAGCATCCCTGTTGTAATTATCCTCAACTTCTACAGCACAAGGACTGGACACAGGTTTCTGAGCAATTTGAACATTTCTGACAAAAGAACTTGACTCACCACTACATTCCTTTAACTCTGACTGATCAACACCATTAATGTCAATTTCAAGATGTAACTTGATCTCAGGGGGGGCATATGATACAGCAAACATGGATTCATTATCACTATCATGTTCATGTTCATAGCCCTGATATGACCCATCCTCTTCAGAGAAAGTCTCTGGGAAGAAACAGCCATCGGCCTCATCAATCCAAGCAATTGGTTGTTTCAAGCCAGTTTTCTGATCCAAGCGAAACATATGCAAGAAATCTAGCACAAAAGATTGACCATCTTTCTCCAGCTCAATAAATGGCTTCTTTGTGTAGAGATCTTTCCTAATCGAAGCAATGAGGTTCTGGGGAAAATCAGTCCATTCACCTTTCTCAAAGAACATTATGCGCTTAGGAATGCCTGTCTTCTTAAAATTCGAATAGCAAAGCAGCAGAGATCTTTTCGAAGGATGACCACATCTAACAACTTTGCCTTCTTGATCCTCTAATCTCCTCAGTTTGCCATATTTCTGGGATGGTAATTTCGCATGCGCTGCTCCAGGAAAATATGTTGTATGCTGCGCAGCCCTCTTCCTCTTCCTGCTGTGCAGAAACCCCAGCTTACTATCCAATACCATGGCGTTCGGTGGTTCCATTTCCACCTAGATCAATCCCTATCAACAAGCTTAAAACCAAAGCTTCTAACGTAAAAACAACTATGAAGGATAATCTCCTACAAAACCAAAGGAAACTGCCTCCTAAAAGTTGTTAGGCAAATCCTGAAATAAAATAAAAATAAAGGTTAGGACATTAAAATACATGTATATCAGTTCTCACCAATAAGAAATTCCAGATTCTGCACAAGCTATTCATCAAACATGATGGCATGAAGCATATAAACCAAACTTATTTGAATCACTATACAGCGAGAGGAACATACCTAAAACTGCAGTTAGTGTTGAAGCTGTACATATCCATGTTGCACTGGTTCGTCGTGTACATGTTCCTCTTCATTTTTTTTTTACTTTACAAGCAATTCAGAAAAAGAAGAAACGACTTCCTTATCTAGTCTACAGCATTAAGAATCCCTGCCTCCTATTGCATCAAAGAAGAACACCTAAGAATCGTGGCGGAAAATTTGATAGATTATGGTTTAACAATTATTTAATCTCCTTTTTCGAGCAATAAATTTCCAGATCGGACATCAAGGTGATCTTAAATAAATTATAAACGTTTACTCGGGTCAGAGTCAGTAACAATATCACTGATTACATGAACCTTGTAACAAAAACAGCGTTGCCTTAGAAAATGAAAGTTTTCTAGAAAACCTGAAAATTTTGTAAATAAAAAAACGCCGTTGACCTCAAAACGGAAAACTAAAACAAACAAAAATATCTCAGAAATACAAATCCTAGGATGATTCTGGTCAAGAACATCGAGGAGAAAAACAAGATCCATCAAAAAAGGATTTTAGAAAATATTTTTCTTCCAAATACTGGAAGATCGAAAAACTAAAATGAAAAGTCCTAGAGCATGTTTTCCCCAAAACAACATGCTAGAATATCTTTATTGATCCCCCTAACAAGACAAAATTCACAGAAATCAGCCATCAAAAACTTATCCGTTCAACAAAATCAATTCCGCAACAGGCAGATCTCAAGATCTGTCCCGATCTATAACGAATCCGCACTCAAGAATCAAAATCCAGAAGAAAAAAAAGAAACGAAAATTAAACCTGAAACAAAAGAAAATGAAAGATATTACCTGCGAATACATAAATTTCGTAGTGATTCACTTTTTCACAAGAGATGACTTTTCACTTATTCATATTCTCTCTTTTCTCTGTTCTTTGGAGAAGGGCGGAGGAGAGGAGAGGAGAGGGGAGGGGAGGGAAGAAGAGAGACGAAAACACAACTATGAATGATATACGACGCCGTTGTAGAAAACGAAGCCTTCCACTTATATCGCTCAGCGTTGACGGAGCTTTCAGAGTCGGCGGTCTTTGTACCTCTTCGCTCTTATTTTCTTTTCATCTTTCTCGTGTATTCCATATTTTGCCCTTCTATCTGCGTTGCTTAGACGAAAAGCAAGGGGAATCAACGGTTAGAAACGGGGGGAGGTGATAAAGTTACCTGCTGTCATAAAATTTCTGCCACCGTGTCGTTTTTGATTGGATGAGGTCATATACGGTATTAAAAAATCATTCAATTTCAAAGGCGGTTGTTGAGAGGGATTTTTTGGGGAATTAAAAATATGAGTGGGGGTATAATTGTAAAACAAAGGGTTAACGACTTTTTCAGTATACTTCTTGAATCTTGAAGAAAATAATTGAGGAGGGTGGGCCCAATTGAGAAGAAGATAAGCTTGGTGAGGTTCGTGGTGGCTATCTTCTAAAGTTTACTTTAATATAAAATAAATGTTTAAATAACATATTTTTATTTTTATTCTGAAAAAATATATAATTATTAAAATATTCAAAAAAAATCTGAATTTAAATTCTTTAAAAAAATAATTTATTTAACTATGAGAAAATATTTATGCATTAAAAGTTAAAAACTTATTTTTTTAAAAATTTTAAAGACAGAATTTTAATGATTATGTTTAAATTTTTAAGTTTAAGAATATATTTTATAATTAAAAAATAAAATTTAAGAATTAAGGTTACTAAAAAAACAATATAACTTTAGAAACCTATTTTTTTTTAAATAAATACATTAAATAATTATCCTCTAATAAATATCGAACAATATACAATCGTCATCATAGTAATGAAGTCTCTTCCTCTTGGCATAAAGTTTATTTCGTAGTTTGTGGCATATTTTTTGATTTTGTGTTTAGGGTTTAATAAGCACTTCGTTGATTTAGAATGATAAAAGATTAAAAATATTTAATATTAAGTATGGTGATAGAGAAACTAAACGAGGTTAATTTATAAGTAATAGATAAAAAATTTAAGAATTTAAAGTTAGAAATTTAAAATTATAAAAAAAATGGAAATTTTTGGGTAAAATTAAGATTTTTATTATTTTTCAAGCATATAAATAAAATTAAAATGAATAACTTTTTTAACTAAAATATTAAACATTTATTTTAACTAAAATATTTAAATATTTTTAACACATTAATAAGATAAACTTATTAATAAATAAAGGTAAAATAAAATATAACCTAACAAAATTTTTAAACATTCACAAATAATAAAAAAAGAATGATACATTTAAAAAAAAATAAGCGTTACGTCGATCATATGAGACTATTTATACCTTAAAAATTTTTAATGATATAAATCACTATAAAATTATCGAAACACGAATTAGATAAAAAATTTAAAATTAATAATTATATTTCACGTTTTATTCATAAAATTGACAATTCACTACACAGTTTTGATTACATCAATAAACAACTAAAAAGATATTAAACTATCTAAAATCATCAACAAACATGAATAAAAAATAAAGCCGTTATGGTCATCAGAAATCCGTAAAAATAATCCTAAAACGTGTCATAAAGACAAAGACAATGACTTAAAGAAGCATAAAAAGAATGTAAATCGTCTTCCCTAATCATACCTTTATTAGTGTCTTCACTTTAAATTAATGATTTTGGATTTATGGTTTAGCGTTCAAGGTTAAGGGGTATGATTAGAGTTTACGAAATTAAGGGTATAATATATTTTTTTAAATGTAGATTTTAGGGTTTAGGAAGTAAAAAATTTAGATTTGGGTTTAAAATTTAAATTTTTAAGAATTTTTAATAAAAGATATGAAAGGAGACACGATTAGGACATAAAAGATTTTTATTTGCATAAAAAAAATATAATGATATATACGAAAAAATAAAATAAAATAATTTAAATAAAATATAAATTATCAATAATCGACAATCAATATTAAAATTAATATTATTATCGATCGTTAAAAAAAACTAAGCATATAGCAAAGTAAGCAAGCGGCTAGGGACTATGGTTATATTGTAGGCATGGGCAAAAACCCCGATTACCCGATCCCGGTTTCGGACCCGGTAAGATTCGATGGATTTTTATTTGGTATTAATTTCGGTGAGACCGAGATTGGATCTAAAATTTAGGTCCCGATCATAACCGGGACTGGGACTGGATCTTGATTTTTTGGATCCGGTACCCGGTGGGTACCCAGTAATACCGGGATCAATACCAAATATCGGGCATTGGTTTTCTTTTGTTTATTTTTCTTATCAAACTTTCTCTTTATGTATGAATATTATGAGTATGACTAGTTTTAAAACTTTAATTTTAAGTCTGTAATATTCTAATTTTATTATTTAATATTATTATTGGTGGTTGAAATTTTTTTGCTCTAATTACTCAAATTTTTTTAAGAATAAATTAATTGACCGGGTACCCGGTATTGGAACCGATATCCACCAATAACGGGACCGATTCTTAAAATTTAGGACCCGATATGATCAGGACTGATTCTAGTTTTTAAGAACCGGTGATTACCGAGACCGGAACAAATATTATTTAAATTAGCCGGGTACCCAATCTTACCTACCCCTAATTATATGTGTTTACGAGAACTTTCAACGCTTGAAAGTGAAATGTACCCTAAGAAGAAAAGATGCATTTATGGACACGCATGGAGTTTTCCGGCGTGATCCGATGAGTACTGGTACCGATGAGAAGCTTCGTCCACCTGATACATCCAAATGTGTTCATGTATCGACCGCCATATTGGGTATGGTTGTCGGTGTCTAGTTTATACCAACTTAGTTGAATATATCTAATTACTAAATTAAATTTATTAAATTATTTTAAATTATGATTAAATTGATAAAATGTATAATATTTTATATCAACTCAAAAGAATATGTACGGTTTATATATTAACTCATGTCTAGGGGTTTGTTCTTACTTTATGGTTGAGTTATAGACAATTCACAATATTTTTTTTCATGTTTGACGTTTTGATTTTCGTTAGGTTGAACTAGAAACTGATAGTATAGAGGTTGAAAGAATTATTGGTAATACTTCAAGAGTCTTACCTAAAAACTCAATTGTGGAAAACATTCGCGATATGTTACAAAGAGATTAGAATGTGGTTGTGCATCGTATTACAAGGGAAGAGAATAAGGTGACAGATGTTTTGATTAATTTTTAGAGAGATTAACCCCTGAGGTTATTCTATTTGATAGCGCTCCAATTTCTATCGTTCATTTAGTTTTTGTTGATCAACATGGGAATGATAGTCTTAGGGTTGATATCAGTGGCGGATCCAAAAAAATATTTAAGGGTGGCACATATGAAATTTTAAAATTTCAGTGTGAGCACAACTCATAAATTTTTTAAAAAATTAAGGATTAACTCATAATTTTTTTAAAAATTAGAGACAAATGTGTGAAATTTAAAAAATTCAGTGTGGACATGGATCCACCCAATCATATGTGTGAATCCGTCATTGGTTGATATATGATTTAGTGTGTTATCTTTGGTTATTTGTTGATTGTTAGTCTTTATAGATTCTTCCAGATGTATTCTTTCCCTTCATTTAGGTGTTTTTAATGCAACGAATCCTACCTTATTATTAAAAAAAAACTTAACAATAATTTTTTTAATATCAAGTTAAAATAATATACTAATTTCAAAGTAAATTTTTTAAATATAAATATGAAATAAAATATATACAATTCATATATAAACTGTCTCTTTGAATCCAAATAAAGTTGATATCTTGACTCCTATTTCAAATGAATATCTCAGTCCCTGTAAACCAGCTGTAGTTACGGACAATATTTTTTGAGAGAAATATTCCACGGAGCATAAATATTTTTGTCGAAGTGGGTGGGAATGTAAGGACAATAATTATCGACAGTGATGTCATCAACTTCTCCACCAAGGAATCAAAAAATACAGAGATTCCACGAAGCATCAATTGCTTTGTTTGTTTGCGGTAGGGGACGGCTATTACCAAGTATATTAGAAATTAAGATCAGATCAAATTATACGATATAAAATTAATTTATTTAAGATAAAATTTTAAATAAAATTAAGATATTTTGGGATTGAATTATTTTTAATAAATTAATTGTCATTCAATTATCTTTTCAATTTATTTTAAAATTTTAATGTTTGATTGAAGTAATTTAAGATGTCTTAGAAAAATAATTGAATGATGTTCAATTTGTTAAAAAATAACTTGACCTAAAAATATTCGGATTTTATCCGAAAATTCTCTCAAGTAGGCTATTTTTCTAACTTTAAGAATAATTTTAATTTTTTTACATTAGATAATTAATTTTAGTCCTCTTTTATATATATATATATTGAATCTTGTTGTTTGTATCGAGTAAACTTTTTTTTTTTAAGATGATTTTTTTTTTACTCTTTTCATAAATCGTATCTTATAAATAAGTATAAAGATAAGTTTAACCCTTAACGTTTATGATTTTTATTATTTTGGCCTTTATCTCTTTTAGGATAAATTTAGCTCTTAATCTATATCTTTTTTGACAAATATCTTATTTTTTAACTAGCATAATGATTAGATAGTTAAAAAAATTAACGATAATGATATGTCATATATATGTAGAATGATATTTAAGATTTGAGAATGCTTAATAACCTTTTATTTTAGATTTAATTATTTTTTAATATTTTATTTGAATTTTAAT
Source organism: Abelmoschus esculentus (assembly GCA_035048815.1). Classification (NCBI taxonomy): domain Eukaryota; kingdom Viridiplantae; phylum Streptophyta; class Magnoliopsida; order Malvales; family Malvaceae; genus Abelmoschus; species Abelmoschus esculentus. Next base: position 2,927,771 of record JAUCBN010000004.1, read on the forward strand.
TGTTTTATATTTTATGTTAGAATAAAATTATATTTAACATGTATATATTTATCATTGTCGTAAAAAAAAATTAACAATAATGACATGTTATATATATATGTAGAATGAGGCTAGATGTCATGTTATTTAAAAATATATTATCACATATATATGATATGTCAATATCATTAAATTTTTAACCGTCTAATCATTTTATTACTTAAAAATAAATTATTTATCGAAAAAACATAAGTTAAAGTTAAATTTATCTAAAAAAAATAAAGATCAAAATGATAAAATTATAAACGTTAAAGTTAAAATTATCTTTATGCCTTATAAATAATATAAATTAAATTCATTTTTCAAAGATTAAAGATTAAAGTTATCTGATTTCTGAACCATTGGTTGATTTCCTTTAAATCTTTATTTTTATTATTATTTTTATTATTATTATTATTATTATTATTATTATTAATTGATATGTTTTCTTTATCTTCCCATGAATTTCTTTTTTCCGCTATCACTTGATTGTCTATATCAAATAAAATATACCCTTTATAATTATCTACCTGTGTGGGATCGTAACATTAGAAGCTTCCTTCAGTGTTTTCTCTATTGATGAATAAAATTCGATTCGATTTAAAAAAATTGAATAACTTGACTTAAAGTGAAAATATTAAACTCATTTTGATTCGATTTAAAATTTTATAGATTCGACTCGACTCAAAAAAAAATTAAATAAAGTTGGAATTATTAAATAAAAATTCGAATAACTCAAAATTTTAAGTAATTAAAAGATTAATTTTTAATTTTGAGACGAGTCTATCAAATTTTCATGATATATATATATATACATTGATATATAAAAATATAAAGAACTATTGCTACATATAAAAATATATATATACATATCTTATACGATTAGAGAAAGTCGTTAAATTGGAATAAAATCATACTATAACATGATAAATAATTACAATTAAATATTTATTGGAACTCAAAAACTTGACTCGATTTTCTTAAACTCAACTCGAACCAATTTTTTTAAAATAAAGCTTGAGTTATAAAATATAACTCGTCAACTCGAATAATTCAAAAAAATTTAACTCTATTTGACTTGACTCGATCAAATACTCACCCCTAATTTTCTATGCGTCGACAAATTAAATTATTATTTTTTAATAACTTGACAAGTTGTTGGACAAGATAACTCAACACGGTCAAGGTGCATGCTTATTGGTTGATACTAATCATGGGCCTAAATTTGAAAAGGTCGGGCTAATTTGGAACGGTTCCAAGCTAAAAGGGGTATGGGAGGGGACTGGCCCAGTGGCCCATCCTTATGGTATTTTTTTTTAGGTGACTATGGTACAATTATAGGTTATAAATATTTTTCACTTGTTTTTATTATAAAATAGTTCTTGTTTTAATAGTAAAATATGTAAATAAAATTAAGTTGATCTCATTTGAAGTTATTAAATTTAAATTTTGACGTTGTTAACAAATTTTTTATTCGTTAGATTGGTAAGATAAAATATCGGTGGATGTAAAAAAAAATAAAAAAATGAACGGTCAAGATTGATTCTTGAGATCCAATCACGGTTTACTGAGTCCGTTCAGTGAGTTTGCGAGGTAATTCATTGTTGATAACTGTTATAAGAGAGGAAGAGGGATTTCGTAGAATGTTTACTTGTTCGGCAATTGGGAATTTAGGGCAAAAATGGCGAGAGAGAAATCCAGCAAGGACAACGCTCAAGCTCTCTTCCAGTCTCTTCGTTCTGCTTATGCTGCCACTCCCATCAATCTCAAGGAATCTCTAATCCTCCCTTTCCTTCCCTTTTCACTGACTTTTCCTAATTACTTTCTCTTCTTTTTGGGGATTCTAAGTACAGATCATTGATCTATATGTGGGTTTTGCAGTCTTCACCGCTCTGATTCAGGTAATTTCATCCATTTTCAGAAATCGGTTTCCTTTCATTGATCTTTAATCACTGAAATGCAGTGATTTGATCTCGTAGGGTTTATTATTCTTTCCTTTCGCATTATATTTCATCCATCGTAGTAGCACTCCGCCATGAATTGCACTTAATAAGTATATGATCAGCTTAAGAAATTAGAAATTTGAATGTTTAATGAATGAATTATGAGTTCGATCAATATCATGCCGAACATTTTGAAATTACATGAAAACCAGCTTCAAGTTTGTGTTTCTGAATCTTAACTTCCATTGAGGATATCCACAGGTGGTTTACATGGCTAGTGTGGGATCATTTCCTTTCAATTCTTTCCTTTCTGGAGTTCTTTCTTGTGTCGGGACAGCTGTCCTTGCTGGTAAGCACACTTTGTATCATCACTATTTGAAAGAAAAAGGACCTGTCTAACACCATTTCGGTTTCGATTGGATGTAGTTTGTCTTCGTATTCAAGTGAACAAGGAAAACAAGGAATTCAAGGTATGTTTTTTGAATTCCTCTGTCCTATATTCCGGTTGTTAATGAGGCAGGGGAAGAAAAACTAGATCAGATCATCGTAATTTCTATTGAACTTCAAATTGAGGATTTCAATTCACCCCCATGAAATAACTTATTTTTCCTTGGAGTTGTGGGAACAGGGTGTATCATGTATGTCTATAGGACTGAACATTGGGTTGCTTGTTAAATCACAACTTTATAATACGCTCCTATCAATTGCAGGATCTACCACCTGAGCGAGCTTTTGCGGATTTTGTTCTTTGCAACTTGGTTCTTCATTTGGTGATCATGAATTTCCTTGGATAATATCGTATCTCCATGTTTGCCGCGCCTGATGTTTTCTCTGTTTCTGGCAGTGTTTCATAAGTCATAACTATTACATGAAATGAAATTCTAGGTAATCATTCGTGTGCACATCATACGCCTTGTCCAGTTCTGTAGTAAGATTTTTCTTATTATTTCATGGGAAACAAAAGATATTTGAGTATCGATTTGCTCATTCTGATGACAAACTTTTTCATATAGGCAATTTAGATTTGGAATCTCTCTCGTGCATAGTTTGACAAATTCTAGCTAGAATTTCGAAAAGGGAAATAATAAAATCTGTATTGAGCTTAAATTTGCTTAGAGTTTACATCTACCAAAACCATATACTGGCTCCTGATCTTGTAGGATACTTGGTGTTCATTTACACAACTCACACACCCTTGTCATTAGCAAATCACTACAACACACTCACACACTACAAATGGACCAACCCTACTTACTCAAACTCACGGTCTGAAAATAATGTCTTAAATTACCCAAACCAAAGTGGAACAAAAGCCCTTTTGTTTCTATGTTTTGCATGATCGTTTGTTGAATGAGAATTGCATGATATATGGTTTCAGCTATGCAACCCCTTAACAACAATATATGGGCTTCAAACGTATGAGAATATGGCCTGGCATCCGATGCTGATTTTAGCCTTTTGCAATCAGTTCCTCAAAGCTAGGCATTCACTCGGGTAGTTCTAGGGTGCAGTAGCTTAGGGTAAGTTTTATTTGGTCTTAATTAATTAAAATTAATAGATTAAGCTTGCCCCGTCCAACAACATCTCATTAAATTAAATAATAAAATTATTAAATTTAAAAATATAATAATTATATCAATATCAATTTTATAATTAATTGGTTAGTTTATCCTATATATTTAAAGAAGATGATAAGTTTGAGTTTATCATCATCTCCTTAGTCATTACCCTTGTTTTTTTCTTCCATTCTATTGTCTAATGATTGAGTAAGGAATTATTCCGCCGGCACAAAGTCAGTTGGTATCCGTCTCTGCCACGATTCACTGCCAACAGCTTCTGCAAAGAGAGATACACAATGATGAAATCATGGGGTCCTACTGGAAATCATTCAAAACAAGGAAATGTGAAATATAGTGTTTGTATATCATACTCTTGTAGCTGAATATATAAAAATATTAAATTAAAATTTATAAGTTATTTTAAAAATAAATATTAATCTTACTAGATTTAAATATAAAAATATGTATATATTTTATTAAAAATTAAATATATATACTATCATATAAATTTAAAATATTATATAAAAACATTAAATTAAAATTAATACATAATTTTAAGATTGATCTTATATATGAACGCAAAGAGAAAAAAAGATATATCTAGGAAGATAGTTTGAAGAACTTATAGCCTCGTCTGACTGATGGAAGGGAGGTTTCATACTCGAGAAAGAGACGGGCAGACCAAAGCATCCCTTGTAAATTAATCATTGACTTTTGAAATATTAATTACATTAGAATTGAGTAATAAACTGTTTCATAAATCCTGTATTAATTTCTGTCCCAGTCTTAATAACCCCCCCTGGGCACATTCTGCCGGTGAAGTTCTAGAGCACTACTTTTGTCTGTTGGGATTGAGTGGAGATACTGCGGGAATGAGGGAGGATTGGGCCACCACCAACGACTTCCCGTTAATTCAGCGACAGACTTATATTAGTATTTATATTTTTTAAAAAAAGCTGATGGCTGATATGTGTGGTCCTACACGTTGCACACGCGGTCCAACATCTCCGCCTAATCCTTTATAATTTTATTTTGATTGACCTGTTTAACTTTAATCCCACCAAAATGACTGATTAGAACATAGTTTTGTTTGGTCTGCTTTCGGTGTCTTTCCGTTCCAGGCCAGGGTACTTGGTTTCTAACCTAACCAAACCCAGGGTGTAGTCGGAACGATATCAGGATTTGGGTTTAAAGGACAAAATATAAATATTTAAAATAGAAGGATAAATTCATAAAAAACATTTTTAAAAAATAAAAATAAAAAAAAAATTCAAGATAGGAGCCTAATGGGCGATTCTCCTCCCCACCTCATGTAGTTCAGTCTCTAGGTGTAGTCCAATTCTATACGATGTAATAATTATATAATTTTGTGTTGGTTTATAAAATATATAAACCTGTATATCAACATTTACCATAAATTCTAATGTCTTGTTGTTGTTGTAGTCTTAATTGTGTCCACGTTGGGAATAGAATACTACGGCCAAACCGCATGATCTTACTGTTTGTCCCATCCCCGGTGTCAGACATGATGAGCAGACTGTTTCCATGGTCTGTAACATTTGGTTTGGCTCATGTTCCAAAGATTTAATGAATTTATTCTTACCATTTAAATCTGTTTCCAGGTCAAAACACGTTAAAAAGACAACCGGACAACAACGACCATGTCATGAAAATCTTCAAACAAGGGTCTGTGTGTTCCCAATCATATGTATCACGGGTCATTACTCTCTTTCTAAAAGATATATCTAATAAAATATATAAAGTCATTGTTTTATATATTTTAAAACCTTTTTAATGTAAGATTAATATTTTTTATCTCTTTCCAGACTTGATATTCTCTCCCACTCAACCTCGTCACGAGTTTCCGTAAAAGTTTAAGGGTTGATTTTTGACATTTTAATAGATTTAAACTTTAAAAATATAGTAATAATATAATTTATTTTTTTATTATTCTTCTTGTTTCGAAAGTCTAGTTGATTAATACAGATCAACCTGTGTTGCAAACTTAATTTGATGGGTGAGTTTCCTAACAAGGATTTTCTACGTACACAATGTCCGAACCTAAGACTTGCTTAGTTCTTAAGTGAAACCAAGTTGCTTACTATTTGGACCAACCCCTGTTAGTTAGTATATATAATTTATTTAATATTTTAAAATTAATTAATTGTTTTTTAAATTAATTTAATTTAAAAAATAATTTAAATAATTAGTTTTATTTTAATCTAACAATAAAAATTCTACCAATATTGAATCCTTTACGCAAACAACAACCTTAACATAAACAAATAAATTGAGTCCTGTTTTAGTCTATTAATTTAGTCATAAAATCAGATCTACAGGCATTCCCGCACATGCAATCTTTTATATACACCACTATATGACAAATTAATAAAAATAAAATCCCATCACCTTATATATATAAGAAAAAAGAAGAAAAATATAATAGTTACTATTATATGAAATACTTTATTATTAAATCAGTTTATGAATCGAATTGTCTAAATATAATCTTTAATATTATGATTGATTTGAATTAGGGGTATGTATTATTCGGTTTAACCAAATTAACCGATCGAACAAAAATTATTTTGGTTAATTCGGTCGATTAATTTTTAGTAAATTCGGTTAAGATATAATTTTTTTTAAAAAATTGGTTAACGGTTATTTCGATTCAAAATCGGTTAATTAGCCGAATTAACCAAATTAACTGAAATTATTATATATTGAATATTATATGTATTTATTTTTAGTCATTTAACTTTTAAAAAAATATAAAATATTCATTAATTTTTTATATTATAAAATGACCACTAATTTTTTCATTAAATTAGCATAAAATAAAAATTTAGTGATTAAAAAAATAATTTTAGCATAATTTAGTGATCTACTATGTAATTTAACCAAAATTTATAATAAATTTCGGTTAATTCGACTAATCAACCGAAATAATTTTTGTTTGGTTAATTCGACTAATTAATAGAAATAATTTTTGTTTGGTTAATTCGACTAATTAACCGAAATAATTTTGGTTCGGTTAATTCGGCTAATTCGGTTAAAGGTAATTCGGTTCGATTAACGGTTAAGATTTTAAAATTTTCGATTAATTCGGTTTTGGTTAATTTAGTTCGACCACCGACCGAATTAATCGAATATATACCTCTAATTTAAATTATTAATTAAATAATAAAAATATTTTATTTTAAATATAGAATATAGAGTTTTAATAGAGGGCTAGAAACTTAGAATTAACATAAATATACAATAATTAAATATTATTATTATTAAACGATCTAAATTATATAAATTTTATATCATATATGTTGATCTTAATTCATATACAGTAATTAAATAAGGCATAAAGATAATTTTCATCCTTAACGTTTATAATTTTTGTCATTTTGTTCCTTATTCTTTTTTTAGATAAATTTAGCACTTGACCTATGTCTTTTTAACAAATATCTCATTTTTTAACTACCATGATAACTGAACCGTTAAAAATTTAATAATGATGACATGTCATATATATGCGATAATATATTTTAAATGATATAGAATCTAACCTATTAAATATATACATATATATAGAATATAATTTCATTCTAATATAAAATATAAAATAATTAAAATTTAAAAATATTAAAAATTAATTAATTTAAAAATAAAAATTTACTAAATATTCTCAATCCTAACTAAACTAAAAGTTTTTTATAAAAAATCTTAAACCTCCAATTTAGATTAAACACTAAAATACTTAAATCCTAAACTAAAATAATAAAAATTCAATTGATTACTATCAAAATTCTTTATCTTTGATTCACCGGTAATAAACTCTACAAAGCCCATCATTTTCAAATCATGTTCATACTTTTTTAGATAAAATTTTGATTTTACTATAGTTAAAAATGTTTAACAGCCTATTATTTTAGATTAAATTAATTTTTAATGAATAAAAAAATAATTTTTAGTATTTTATTTCAATTTTAATTGTTTTATACTTTTATATTAGAATAAAACTATATTTCGCGTGTATGTATTTGATATACTAGATGTTAAGTTATTTAAAATATATTATCACATATATGACATATCATCATTATTAAATTTTTAACGGTTCAATTATCACGATAGTTAAAAAATGAGATATTTGTCAAAAAGACATAGGTAAAAGGCTAAATTCATCCCCAAAAAATAAAAACTAAAATAATAAAAATTATAAACGTTAAGGGTGAAAATTATCTTTATGCCATTAAATAACAATAATATGTTATAAAACAATACATTATTGTTAAATTATTATTATATTAAAAGAATAGAAAATAAAATATTATTATTTTTTAATTGCGAAGGTTTAAATTATTTACGTGGTGGAGAAATTATATAATGGGCTTGACTTATCACATCAGCTATGGTCTTATCGAATTATAACCATCCACTTCACCATTATCTTTCAAGTTATTTTTTTAACCAATGAATCTTCATTCATTTTTTATGCCATTTAAAAAATATAATTTCTAAAAATTATATTAATAACATGAATAATTAATGATGAAATAAATAATTTTCATTAGTTAAATATTATAGCTGACATGACGAGTCGAACCTATGATATGATCTCTATATCGGTGGGATTAAGTTCTCTAAAAAAGAAAAAAGGGCATTTGAATCATGGCAATTAAATTTTCAAAAAGATAAGGACTAATTAAGCATTAATTATTAGAGATTAAATCTAGTCAATAAATCAATTAATTAATATCCATTTAAATCAAAATTACCTTATTGTAATGGAATAGCCCATGTTTGGACCGTAGGATAAATACTGGTTTATTATATATTTATATTAATTACACTTTTTTATTATTTTAGTTTTTTAATTAATAATTTATTTGTATGTTAGAAGCAATTTACAGCTCATATTTTCGGCTTCAGTACGTCGAATCCAATAGATTAGGTAGCGATCAGCTGCACCCGATCCCATGGGAAACATAGTAAAAATGAATATATGGTTTCTCATTAATTAAATACTAATAATTTTTATTTAATAAAAAATATTTTAAACCTAAAATAAAATCTTAAAATTAATATATTTAAAAAATATGAACTAAAATATTGTCCAATTAATCGTAGAATATTTTTTTTATACTATTCCAAAAAAAAAAAAGATTGACTTTGACAGGCTACAGAGAAACCCACCTGCACCGGAGTAAAACCCAAACACCGCGTAGACAACGCTCTCTAACGTTGAATTCGGCCATTTTAAAAATTTAATACCTAAAATAACCTTCATAAATACTCAAATTTTCGCCTCCTCTGTCCTCCGTGTTCCCTTGTCGACTATAAGTTCAAACAAAATCCCTGTGTTTCCGCAATATCTTTCCATGCCATGCCTGAATAATATTTCCTCTAAACTGTTTTCCAGAACTAGAATGTTGGGTCCATTTTTACTGCAAAAAGAGATACAGAAATCCACCTTCATTTATTAGCTCTAAAAGCTTCTATATAACTTAAGCCGTTGCAAGTTCTCTCTCTTTCCCTTCTATTTGGTTTTAGTGTGTATCTTTTGAATAAGAAAAAATGACCCCAGATTTGTTGTTCTGAGTATTTTTGAAAGAAAAGAAGCTGGTGGCGGCGGCGGCGGCTTGATATTGATGTTTTAAACTTGATCGTTTCTTGGTTTCAAGCCCTTTGGTTGCTTTGTTCAAACAGGTTTGCTTTTGAATATTTTCCTCTCTTATTTACTTCCCCCCATAATATTATGGGCTATTAGAATCTGTTCGATTTCTTTTTTTTTTCTCACTCAAATTTCCGATCTTGTGTTTGGAGGGGAAAATGGTGTATTTTGAAAGAAGTTTCATCGTTTGATTTGGAAAATTTTGTAAATAAAATCTTTTTTATGAACTTTAAGTTGATTTTCTGCATTTCAGGTTCTGGGAAAAGTTTTCTTCTTTTTGCTGATTAGGGGAAAGGCTAAACAATGGCAAGTGATCCGCGTATGACTAGAAGAACACCCACTATTCACCATATAACAAACTCGGCTGGTGATCTTGACAATGATATTAGCACAGTAGATTCCGGTAGATATACAGTTCATCTTCCTCCTACACCTGATAACCAGCCAATGGAAATTGCTATGCAAGCAGTGGGAACCGAGGAGCAATACGTTTCGAATTCCATGTTTACAGGTGGTTACAACCGCGTTACTCGTGCTCATTCCAAGAAGATCATGGACTCCGATCCGGCGGTGGTGGTTGCAGAAGGGTCGTTTTGTGAAGTACCTGGTTGTGGTTCCAAGATGATGACTAACAGGCAAGGAATAGATGTGTTCCCGTGTGAATGTGGGTTTAGGATTTGTAAGGATTGTTATACAGATGCTATGGCAGCTGGTGATGGGCTTTGTCCTGGATGTAAAGAGCATTACAGGGCGTTGGATGTGTCTGAGATGGCACCGGCTACCAAATTGCGGTCGTCTAAATCTGGAAGGAGGATGCCGGTTGTGGAATCAACAGAGCTCTTGATGAGTCATAGCAATGACTTTGATTATACTCAATATTTGTATGAAACGAATAGGAGTTATGGGTATGGGAATGCTGTGTGGCCGAATGACAGTGCCAGCGGAAACACGGATGAGTTCGGCAGTGACCGAAAGCTATTCCCAGAGAAACAGTGGAAGCCTCTTACACAGAAATCAAGCATACGTGCTGCAATCCTTAGTCCATACCGGTATGATCTTTGTTTCGTTGCCATTATTTCTAGTATAATTTTATTTATTCTTATTATGAACAATGATTCAACTTGGAGATTTGAGATTGGATAATTTTACAGCTTAGTTAAGTCGTAGTAACATGATAATTTTAGTGCTCACTCTTCTGTTCCATTCGGTCGATTTGCTTGCAGGCTCCTAATCTTTTTTCGAGTAGTGGTTCTTGGATTATTTTTACAATGGAGAATCAGCCACCCGAATGAAGATGCAATCTGGTTGTGGTTTATGTCTGTGATTTGTGAGATATGGTTTGCCTTTTCTTGGCTGCTTGACCAGCTTCCTAAGCTCTGTCCTGTTAATCGTGGTGTTGATCTCGATGCTTTACAAGAAAAGTTTGAAAAGCCTAGCTCGGATAATCCTTCAGGAAGATCTGATCTGCCAGGCATAGATGTCTTTGTTTCTACTGCAGATCCTGAGAAAGAACCACCTCTTGTCACTGCAAATACCATTCTTTCCATTCTGGCAGCCGAATACCCTGTTGAGAAGCTTGCATGTTATGTTTCAGATGATGGAGGTGCACTATTAACCTTTGATGCTATGGCTGAGGCTGCCAGTTTTGCCAGAATTTGGGTTCCTTTCTGCAGGAAACATGATATTCAGCCTAGAAATCCAGAGTCCTATTTCAATCTAAAGAGAGATCCTTACAAGAACAAGGTGAGGCCGGATTTTGTACGAGACCGTAGGCGTGTAAAACGCGAATATGATGAATTTAAGGTAAGGGTCAATGGTCTTTCTGATTCAATTCGACGACGTTCTGATGCCTTTAATACAAGGGAGGAGGTCAAGATATTGAAGCGTTGGAGAGAGGACAATAGTGATGAACCAATGGAAACTTTGAAGATTCCGAAAGCTACTTGGATGGCTGATAGCACCCATTGGCCTGGTACATGGACAGTTCCTGCTCCCGAGCATTCTAGGGGTGATCATGCCAGTATCATACAGGTAAGCATTCAATAAGAGCTTCTCTTCAGTTGGCTTGCTTATGTATCATGTCTGGAGCATTTATTTGATTTTTTCAATTGCTCATGTTTAATTTCTTTTTATTTTTTAAATATAATATCAGAACGATTTTATGTTACCAATGGTAAGGAGGTTTTTTTGAATCATTAGTGGTTATGTTACAAAATTTGTTAGCATTTTGTTGACCATGTTTGTTAAATATTCGAATGATGGTATGATTATGTCAACTAAGATACTGAACTGTATTGATTGTAGGTGATGTTGGACCCTCCGTGTGCTGAGCCTCAGAATGGTATAGAAGGTGATGGAAATTCCATGGATCTGAGTGAGGTTGATATTCGCCTTCCAATGCTTGTTTATGTTACTCGTGAAAAGCGACCTGGTTATGATCACAACAAGAAGGCAGGGGCCATGAATGCGCTTGTTCGAGCTTCTGCAATCATGTCCAATGGCCCTTTCATACTTAATCTTGATTGTGACCACTATATTTACAATTCCCAGGCATTGAGAGAAGGGATTTGCTTTATGATGGACCGAGATGGGGAGCGTATTTGTTATGTTCAGTTCCCTCAGAGATTTGAAGGAATTGATCCATCTGATCGCTATGCCAATCACAACACTGTTTTCTTTGATGTTAACATGCGAGCTCTTGATGGACTTCAGGGTCCGGTATATGTTGGAACAGGATGCCTCTTTCGTCGCACTGCCCTCTATGGTTTTGAGCCACCTCGGTTAGAAGATAACCCTGATTGTTGCAGCTGCTGCTTTCCACGTCGAAAAAAGCCTGCAACTGTTGCGTCTGCCCCTGATGTTGACCCTGAAGATGTTCAGTTGAGGGAAGATGATGAAATGAATATTGCTCTCATTCCTAAGAAGTTTGGAAACTCGAGTTTACTTATTGAGTCTGTCCGGGTGGCAGCAATTCAAGGCCAGCCCCTTGCAGATCATCCTTCTGTCAAATATGGAAGACCACCCGGTGCTCTTACTGTGCCTCGGGAACCCCTTGATCCATCCACAATTGCAGAGGCAATCGATGTTATCTCGTGCTGGTATGAGGACAAGACTGAATGGGGGCAAAGTGTAGGGTGGATTTATGGATCAGTGACAGAAGATGTTGTTACAGGGTATAGGATGCATAATCGAGGGTGGAGATCTGTTTATTGTGTGACCAAAAGAGATGCTTTTCGTGGCACTGCTCCAATAAATCTCACTGATAGGCTTCACCAAGTTCTTCGTTGGGCCACTGGCTCAGTTGAGATATTCTTCTCGCGCAACAATGCTCTACTGGGCAGCCCAAGGCTGAAGTTTCTACAGAGGATTGCTTATCTTAACGTTGGGATATACCCCTTCACTTCCATATTCCTCATTGTCTACTGCTTCCTTCCTGCACTTTCCCTCTTTTCGAATCAATTCATAGTCCAAACACTCAACGTGACGTTCCTCGTCTACCTCTTGGCCATCACTCTGACCCTTTGCGCTCTAGCTGTGCTAGAGATCAAGTGGTCCGGCATTGAAATAGAAGAATGGTGGAGGAATGAGCAGTTTTGGTTAATTGGAGGCACCAGTGCTCATCTTGCTGCAGTGCTCCAGGGTCTATTAAAGGTGATTGCTGGCATTGAAATATCATTCACCCTGACATCAAAATCAGCCGGTGACGACGTGGACGATGAGTTTGCCGATCTCTACATCTTCAAGTGGACATCTCTCATGATACCCCCACTCACCATCATATTTGTTAACTTGATTGCCATCGCATACGGAGTTCTTCGTACAGTATACAGTACCGACCCCGAATGGAGTCATCTGCTGGGAGGTGTGTTCTTCAGTTTCTGGGTATTGGCTCATCTCTACCCCTTCGCAAAGGGTCTTATGGGAAGACGAGGGAAGACACCGACGATCGTATACGTTTGGTCGGGTCTTATTGCTATATCTATTTCTCTACTCTGGGTGGCCATCCATCCCCCGTCACAAACTTCTGATATTGGAGGATCATTCCAATTCCCATGATTTACTTGACTTTGTACTCCCCATTTGTATTGGTTTTACCTAGGGGAAGGCTGCACATTTGTATACTCAATTCTTTGAAAGCTTCATACATGTGATTGGTTGATTGTTCCGAGATTAGATTCAATTAAATTCCGTTCCATAGATGCATCATGCCATGAAATGAAGAGAAACCATATGCAATCAGGTGTGCTTTGGGGTTTTGACATGGTGCAAGTTGAAGAACTAGCAAAATATACCACAACTAGTTTTTTTAACCACATATATTTAAGGGTGTGTATCTTTGGATATCGAACTCGGTACGAAAAATTAGATATCTAAATTTTGGATCAGTAAAATATGATTTGTATACGATTTAGAAAATTTGAACATTTAGATATGGATATTTGATCATATAATTTGATTCAAGTATTTTTTTAGATTTAGAGGTCGTATCTATAAAAAAATTAATTTTTTTGAATATAATAAATAATTAATGACTGAATAATTAGATATTTTTGTATTTTCCAAATCATATATTTTGCACACCGTACTAATGTTAACTAATCAACTGATTAATATGCTTCGAATATTTTATAGGTCTATTATATGGTGATCCTCCAAATATCAACTATTAGTTTGCTTAAGGTATTGAAGTACAACCGAATTCGAGCAAACGAGATTGTGTCATTCTCATATATTTTTTATAATATTTAATTTAGAATAATCAATCAATGAATCAATATTCAATTAAAAGTAATCGACCAATAAGTCAGATATCGATATTTATAAAAAAAATAATAAAATACACCCACACTTTCACCTTTTGCAAATTAGTCTTCCATATTCATTTGGTGTAGGGCTTTAGCAATTGTACCATAACATAATTTTTGAAACTTATATGACGAAAATAAAACTTACTCATATTTAGTGACCATAACTGTACTTTACCCAAATCCAGATGTAAAACGTAAAAAATCCGAGTGGACCGGACCGATTTCGCGGGTTAAACTTGCAAACGAAAATCCTTTGCCCTGCGCTCCGCTTATAACTTCGTTTATGTTTCTTCTTTGATCATCAAACACAAAAGCAAAAATCAAATTTGTGCCTGTGATTGATCGCCAAAGCCATGGATTCGTAAGCTTTTCTCTCTTTCTTCTTCAATTCGAGTAATTTTGATAGAAAGTACTTCCCTTTTTTCTAAAAAAGCTTTAGGGTTTGTTTATGGTTATTCTTCCTTTTATGTTTCTCGTAGTTATCGCGATGAGGAAGGAGAGGCAATTATGGACTTCGAAGACTTTCAATCAGATCCCGGATCGCCGGAGCCGCGGCAAGACCTTCTAGATGACTTAGAGGATGACATGGAAAATTGGGGTCAGCGAGAACAATCGCAGACGCCGGTTTACGATAACGATAAGGTTGGGAAGCCGAGAAAGAGGCTGGTCAAGAAAGGAGGTTCATCGGGAAAAGAAAGTATGGATGCGCCTGGGTTGTTAGATGAAGACGAGTCCAATTTTCAGAGGGAAAGATCGGAGTCGGATGCGAAGAAGAGGAAGAAGAAGGAGAATAGGCACACGGATAAAAATTTTGGGGGTGGTAGTGAAAAGGGAACCGTTAGAAAGTTGGGAAAGTCTGCGGAAGTGAATGAGATGTGGGAGTGGGTTAATCCTGAGGTATTTTTTTTAAATATGTTATTGTCTTATTGATGCATGTTTAATTGAATTCATTGTTTAGGAGAATTAGGTTCTAGTTTTTTGGATTTACATTAGTTTAAATGCCTATATTATTTATTGGAATTTGGGATTAGTAAAATTGTTATCGGCTTGCATTAATTATGGATTTACTGTAGGTTGCTTATTTTCTCTTTGTTTATATTATGGGAGAACTTACTTCAAAGTAAAAATACTATGACTTTTCACAAACTAAGGTGGAAATTGAAGTTTTGATTTTTTGTTGGAAAGCTAAACCTTTTGTGAGTATGCTATGATTAGGGTTGTAAATGAATAGAATGTTCGACAAACTCCTTCTAAACCATTTGTATATTGTCCGTTTGTTTAATGTTAAACGGATTAAGAAAACATTAAAATTCATGCGCTGGAATTTAATTAATGAAGGTGAAAGGCTAATTAAGTTTATCTTTTGACCGTCTCTCCACACTGAAACAGAATGATCAAGAGGGCCGTCGGACTATGGATGATGATGACTTTATAGATGACAGTGGTGTAGACCCAGCAGACAGATATGGGAGTGACAATGAAGCAAGGTCTCCTGGTGCTGCCCCTCAGGTTGTCAATCATCTTTAATGATCTTTTTGTGTGTTTATCTCTGTTTTATTAAAGAATTTTAGGAAATTGGTTTGCTGTGAATCTATATAGCGTCTTCGGTTCACTTTTGTGATCTTTTAGGCGGAGGAAGACGATGAGGATCCGGAGATTAAGGAGTTATTTAAGGTGGGTAAAAAGAGGAAGAAGAATGAGAAAAGTCCTGCAGAAATTGCGTTGCTGGTTGAGAGTGTCATGGCTGAGCTTGAGGTAACTGCGGAGGAAGATGCTGAACTTAATAGACAAGGAAAGCCTGCAATAAATAAACTCAAGAAGTTGCCACTTCTTACTGAGGTTCTCTCAAAGTAAGCTTCTTGCCGCATTACTAAGGCTTGCTCCATCTAGAATTGACCATTCTCATCTTTAAAATTTACGCTTATGCAGGAAGCAGCTCCAGCCAGAATTCTTAGATCATGGAGTTTTAACCTTGTTGAAAAATTGGCTCGAACCTCTTCCTGATGGAAGCTTACCAAATATAAATATCCGTGCAGCTGTTTTGCAGATTTTAACTGATGTATAAACTGGCCTTCTTTCAATCTTGGCATGTGCAGTAATGGCCACTGCCCCAACAATCTCTTACATGAAAAACTGAAATTTTGTTTTTTCACGCAGTTTCCAATTGATCTAGAGCAGCATGATAGAAGGGAGCAGTTAAAGAGGAGTGGTCTTGGAAAGGTTAGGAGTGTCTAACAGCTACAATTGCATCCAGCTTTCTATTTGAAGCATATTCGATCGGCTTATTATTCTTTTTTCCTCTCATTTTATTGGCAGGTCATTATGTTTTTATCAAAATCTGATGAGGAAACCACGTCTAACAGGAAACTTGCCAAGGATTTGGTTGATAAGTGGGTAATATTCTGGTTTAAGCTCGTGCCTTGTTTCCTCTATGTTTTAATCATTAATCCATTAGTATGTTGCTGGTTGGAGTACAGTTTGTTATTGTTGAATTTCTGGTGCATATGATCTGGTTAAAAACTTCACCTTTCTTAATCAAATTTTGTTTGTCAAGTTTACACTTTTTTAGTTATCTTAAGAAGGTTTCTTTTATATTTCAAGGAGTTCTTTTCTATCCAGTTCTGTTAACTCCTCAAAATAATTTCAAACATAATGCAGAGTAGACCAATCTTTAATAAGAGCACACGGTTTGAGGATATGAGAAATGGGGAAGATGATAGGGTTCCCTTGCGAAGGCCAACTGTCAAAAGGTTCTCTTTGTTGTCAGTTTTAGGCCAATTACGCCTTCATGTTTGCTTACAATTTTCATATGCATACGTGCATTTTCTTATTGTTTATTTTTATTTTTAACATTCATTTGTAGGCCTGCAAATAGAGCTGCATCAATGGACTCTAGAGATGGTGATTTTGATTTGGATATTTCTCGGTAAGATGTAACCTTCCGCTTGGACTGACATCATTATTTCCATTGTATGCTTGTGACCATAATTGTTGGTTATAAAATTACAGTGACCAAAAGTCTAGGCGATCAACATCAGCTCAAGATGCTTCAAGGTCAGAATCCTCTTCAAGGCTGCATGCATCAAGGCCTGATGCAACACCAATGGATTTTGTTGTGCGTCCCCAGTCTAAGATTGATCCAGATGAAATTAGAGCCCGCGCGAAACAAGTTGTACAAGATCAGCGTCGTCTAAAGGTTTGTTTTATCGCCCTGTTATTAAATGTTTTGGTTTTAATTATTTGGAAATGGGTTATTTGGTCAAACAGACATTTTTGTTCTATACTCCCTTCTGTATATTATCAGAATTGGAAGTTAACTTTTTCATGGGCTTCATGGCAGATGAATAAGAAGTTACAGCAGTTGAAAGCGCCTAAAAAGAAGCAGTTGCAGGCTACTAAACTTAGTGTCGAGGGTCGTGGTATGATGAAGTACCTGTAAATGATACCCCACTGGTCAAACTTGCAATGGTCTGAGCCGGATCACAATTAACATGCTGCTGCTGCTATCAGGTGCGTTTTTGCAGCAATAAACCAATATAAAGCTCTGTTGCGCTGAAGATTTATCGTCTTCTGTTTTACATCCGAGTCGACATTTATAGAGAGATTCACCATAAGTGCAGTGAGCCCGATGGGTTCCCTTCAAGTCCTAAAAATCTTCATGAGACTTATTTTGTCTTGGAAAATTGGTTCTGTTCCAATAACCATTTCCATTTATGTTTTGTCTCAGAATGTTAAAATAAATCATTTGTTTAGTTGCAAGAAAAACAAAGATATTGTGTAATCTTTATTTTAATAAAGATATTGAGAGTTTTCCTCTGAAATGAATATATTAGCGTGAGAAATTCCATCAAAAACCATTCCCATGATGACATGCTTGCAAAAGTTTCCTTGCATGAACCATGCACACAGTCGCAGAAAGCAAAGTCTGATCCAGGGTTCCAAACTAAATGTATTATGCTACTTTCTTTCTGACTTGCTACCTCTGTGAATAGGTGGTTCGTATCATATAATGTAACAGCAGAATCAGGAATTTGCAGCGCTCTGAGCTCGATCAAGCAGGGATTTCATCCATTAAGCCATGTCTGGGTTTGCAACGCTGTGGGTGACGAATCATGCAACAGGTAATGCATGTTGTCTTGAATCAAAGACAAGGAGAGTGCCTAAAGGGTATACTGCATTCAGAACACTAAAATAACACGAACTGAGCAAACACAAAACAACCATTTTATTACCTTGAGTCTTTTAATACCAAATGTTGAATCAGCTGCTATGAGACTCCGATGGCTAAATCGAACCACCTGTTGCAACAGTCATTCTGTTTGAATCCCAAGAATGAAAGGATCTGTCTCAGAAGTCTCCTGATAAAAAAAATTTAGATTTCTTATTGCCTTCAACCCACATATGAATGCTAGCCTGATCATCTAGATCTAACTCATGTGCAGACCTCTTACTGATCATCCCAAGTTTGCAGACATATCGGGAAGCAAGGGTACTAGCAGCCCGATTTCGGGTGTTTAGACGATATCTCCGACTAGGTAATACAGCCCCACCTTCCCCATAATTTTCAGGACCACAGGAACACCAGTATCTTCCCACATACAAGGGAAAACATACGAGCAAATGATTATTCTCATGTTGAACTCATATTAATGAGCATGAACTGTTAGCACATATTAAGCAAAACTCTGAAGCATCTCCGCCCATATCAGCTAGCATCAAGTTTAGACCATTTATCAAATACCAGTAGAGCAAGGGAGGACATTGAAAAAGCTTGATATATAATTGTAAATTTGGACATGGCCAAAATACATGAAATATTGAGTGAAGCTAAACATATCAAAAGAAGAAGAATTATTAAATACTAATATTTTCCATATTATTTTACTTACATTATTTTCTAAGTGGTTAAAGGAACGATTGTTATTCTTAAAGATCACGGGTTCGAGCACCAGCGATGCCAACAGCAGAGTGATTGAACGATCAATGTCAAATGGTAAAAATTATATTCTAGAACAAATATTACTGTAATCACTATTAGCCAGTTCAAAAAAAAATCTAAATTTTTAATCTTAAAATGTTAAATGAACTTTAACTCTCAAACTTTAAAATTTATCATAACCCTAAATTCCTAACCTTAAAACTTAAATTTATAAATTTTAAATCATAAACTAAATAGTTAAATAATAAATTAAATTCGTTCATGAAAAACAAATTTTATGTCTATATGTACATAAAATATAAATAAAAAATAAATACATAGCGGTAGTTGATCTAAATTGTTAGTTGATCTAAATATAAATCTAAAAATAAATACACATATTTTTTATAAAAAATTGTAATAGAATTCAACAAATGATTACAGTTATAAACATGATGATGTTTATTACAAGAAATATAAAACCAAATATTTTTGTGTATTTTATATTTTATTAAAGTATTAAAAAATATAAATATATATTATATTATAATTATTTTAAAATTATAAAAAAAATATTATTTTTAAAAGTTATTTTATTGATTTTTTTTTAAAAAATGTTATTGAAGTTTGAAATAATGTAATATTTAGGATTATAATATATAGTTAGGTGTAGTAATTTAGTCAACATAATCATATTATAACATTTTTAGGGGTAATGTTTGAATGAGATTTATTATAGTTGACACATTTGACCTGATAATATTTTAATTTTTGATGCAGCATAATTTATTAAAACATAAAATACCTTTTAAGTTATTTAATTATATAATAAAATAAATTATTTGTTTATTAAAGTTACACATATACAATTCAGTTCAAAAATTGTTACAAATAAATATTGATTGTTAAAATTAATGTCAGATATGAGTTTAATATAATTTAATTTTAATTTTAAAAATATATATTTTACTAATTTGATTATAACTTTAAAAATAATAAATTTAATATTTTTATAATATTATCAAATCATACAAATTAATAGATAAGAATTAAAAAATTAAACACTGAAATTTAATAAAATGACATCTTTTAGTTGAGGGAGAGAATAAGAATCTTAAATATAAAAAGTTAATTTTATTGGATTATTTATTATTTTCATTTATTTATTAAAGTTATTTATTTTAAAATTAATTATAATTAGTTAATTTCTCTATTACAAAATGCTAATACGGGGAGAAAAATGTAAAATGACCAAACATGGTAGGTGGATGTGGCCCACCTGACATAGTTATCAACGTCAAACAAATACCAGCATTTTATCGACTGTTTTGTGCTGACTGCAGATTTACTCTTCTTGTTTGGTTTGCTGATTACTGAGTTACGGAATCTCCGAGTCAAACGATTTCCCTATCAATTCTCGGGCACTAGACCGATCTCCCCTGCTTCCCTTCCTTTATAAACCTTTAAATCTTTCAAGATTTCAATTCCCAAATCATAATCGTCGACGACAATGGAAGTGTAAGTTTAAGTCAAGATTTTGTTATTTGGATCTATTTTGTTGCAGATTAGCACGGATTATGAAAAAGTATCTTACTTTCGGTTGTTCTTGTGATCCGTGAATGTTAATTTACAGTGTTGTTTCTGCTCCGGGAAAGGTTTTGATGACTGGCGGGTACTTAATTTTGGAGAGGCCAAATGCTGGGATTGTTCTGAGCACGAACGCACGGTTTTACGCTGTTGTGAAGCCAATTTATGAAGATGTCAAGCCGGAAAGCTGGGCATGGGTAACTTAGTTTCCATGCTTCGATCTATTCTGCTATAGTTGTAATCATTTTCATGCTTTTGAAAACCTCTGAGAGCTGCTATAGTGCTATGGATGTTTATCATGTTTCAATTTGATGGTAAATAAGGAAATCTGACACTGAATTGGAAAGTTAACTCATTTAGTTAAAGAACTTGACCAAAATTTGATGTTGCTTGCAGAGTTTTTAAACCTTCACTGCTTGTGTGTATGATATTGATCCCGTTCTAGGTGCTTGTTGGAGTTTCATGCGTTATAACTATCGATTCCTTGCTCTAAAAACAAGATGCTTGACAGTGTTTTCTTGCTTTCTGTAACACTTAACTCCTGTCGTCTGTATTGTTTTTCAGTCATGGATCGATGTCAAACTAACATCTCCTCAGCTTTCTAGAGAAAGCATGTACAAACTATCTAGGAAGCATTTAACACTTCAGTTTGTATCTTCAAGGTAAGTTTCATCATGTGATCAAAGTTTTTTCCTTGCACGTCTAGTGTCATATATTGCTTCCTTTTCACTATGGATGCCTATCTAGCATCGCAGACCGCATCTTTTCTATTATTGATGTGTATCTAGCATTAACTAAGTTTAAATAGTTATTCTCTGTATCTTTTTTCATTCCAATAATTATACGAAATATAAGTCAAATAGCAATTATTAAAGAAGCTGAGGGTTGTTAGGTTGGTTCAGTAAATTTTTTTTCTGCATATAATTCCAGTGAATCAAGAAACCCTTTCGTAGAGAATGCAATTCAATATACTGTAGCCGCTGCGCTTGCAACATTTGACAAGAATAAGATGGATGCATTAGATAAACTGCTCTTACAAGGTAATGTTTAACGTTGCATTTATTTATTCTCATTTTATGGAAACCACAACTTCGGGGGATCTAAAAATGGAGCTGAACTTGTCATGCAGGTCTTGATATCACGATTTTAGGTTGCAATGACTTTTACTCGTACAGGAATCAGGTATTTTAGTGTTTCGCTCTAATATTCTTTATAGAAATAAAATTTATATTCTTGAGATGAGCATTCACTATTTGGTAACTGCTGCCTGTTTGTTTATGTTAGTACTGCAATATAACTGCTGACATGTTCCTCCACAGATTGAAGCACTTGGACTTCCACTGACACCAGAAGCATTGGCTACTCTACCGCCTTTTACATCAATTACATTCAATTCTGAGGAATCAAATGGAGGAAATTGCAAACCTGAAGTTGCAAAAACTGGATTGGGTTCATCTGCAGCAATGACTACAGCTGTAGTTGCTGCTTTACTTCATTACCTTGGTGTTGTTAACCTTTCCATCTCTTCTGAAGATCCACACCAACAAAATAAAAATTCCACAGATCTTGATATTGTGCATATGATAGCTCAAAGTGCCCACTGTATTGCCCAAGGAAAAGTTGGCAGTGGCTTTGATGTCAGTTCTGGTGTCTATGGGAGTCAGAGTTATGTTCGTTTTTCACCTGAAGTGCTTTCTGCTGCTCAGGTCTCTCTCTCTCACAACACACACACACACACACGCACACACACACACAAACATTCTCTAATGTTGGAATAATGTGCAATGATGAAGATCTGAATACATAAACTTAGCTCAATGACCAGGAGAGCAATCCCAATGATTTTATGGGTAGTCAGACAAAGGTGCTACCCATAAAATATTTAAAATTTGTACAACCTTTTTTTTTTCCTGCTGTACATCCTTTGTTTGATATAGAGTGAGATAATACTAGGCTTATGAGCTATCATTTAATGCTATTGCAGTGATGTTTGTGGTTAACCACCTTGGCTGTTTTAGTGACTTATTTGAGTTCTTTATAAGATCTCCTGCAATGTTTCAGGCTGCAGTGAAAGGGGTGCCACTAGAGGAAGTAATTCAGAACATTCTAAATGGAAAATGGGACCATGAGAGGACTGAATTCTCTTTACCACCATTAATGACACTCGTAAGCATTACGAGCTTCACTATTTTTCCACTTAGACTGTAATGCTTTTTGAGGCATTTCTTTGTTTGCTTATTTGTGAAGAAAATGTAAGGAGGATTGTCCATACTATTAGCATCAATTTTATTACTAAAAATCCAGGATTCTATAGTCAAAAGGCTTGTTGGCTGTCGCAGTTACTAGGAGAACCAGGAACTGGTGGATCATCAACACCATCAATGGTAGGTGCTGTTAAAAGATGGCAGAAGGCTGATCCTGAAAAATCTCAAGAAACATGGAGAAAGCTGGCTGAGGCTAATTCAGAACTTGAGACCCAACTCAACATGTTAAGAAAATTAGCCAAAGAACATTGGGATGCCTATAAATGTGTGATTGATAGCTGTAGCAGACTTAAACCAGCAAAGGTATTGTTTTAGACTACTCCCTAACATTCAAGAACTCAATAAATAGAATTTCCTTATGAATTTTTCGAAAAATTTTCATTTCTACATTGCGAGTATTTTTGGAGACTTTTGAACTCAGAAAAAAAGCTATTTAATTTTGCCATACCAGTTTTTCAGTGTGGTCTCTTTCTCAGGAAGATACTCTAGTGTTGAAGATAATACTGCTTTACTAATAGCTAGGGATCCGTTCAATCATATTACACCCATTATTCACTGTAGTCTCTTGCTCAGAAAAGTTCTCTAGTGCTTAGGACAATTGGGAGTTTAAGACAGTTGCACTCTTCTATAAACCGTAGGATTGTTAATATTGCTTTCCTGATATAAGATTGTTAATTATAAAACATAGTGGATAGTTGTAAGTGGCTGACCTCAAAGATTTGGTGGAGATTCTACAGAAAGATTTAAAATGTTCTATAATAATGATCAAAACTCAAGATAATATACAGAACAATCCATAACCGTGTTGTATGCATTTTCGGTTATCTGTGTGTCTTTGTGGGTGGGAGAAGAGTTCGACTCTGTTGGCTGGATATTATAATCCCTAGTTTCACATACAATGTCATTAGTTCCACATCAGCTTCTTCTCAAAGTAGTGATATCCTTCCAAGTTCCAAGCATGTCAAGCTATAGTCATAGTTGGCAATACCACACGACACTATGTTCTGCGAAGATCTACTAAGCTGTAAAAAACTGTGTACTTGTTTTTATTGCACAGGTAGGTCAAACTTCGATTTCAATTTCTTGGCATGTATATTTGGTAGTTTGGATCAATAATCAAAGATTCTATTTATAATAAACGTTAAGGAAGTTGGTGCAATTGTTTGGTTAAAGTGTCCAGTTTTCTCGTTTTACTGTGTTCCCTTCCCTTCCAAATGCCGACTTTTAAGATGGTCTCTGAAACCAATTGCATGGACAGTGGATGGAGGGAGTGACTGAGCCAATCAAAGAAGCAGTTGTTAAAGCATTGCTTAACGCAAGGAAGTCTATGCTTGAGATCAGAAATCAAATGCGAACAATGGGAGAGGCAGCAGGGATTCCGGTATGTTAGTATCTTAAATTTGATGTTTATAAATGTCCGATTTTGCGTTCTTATGTCTGCTAAAGACGTAGAAAAAATAGTAAGAGATTGAGTAACGTAATGTTATCCTCTTTCCATCTGATTCTATTTAAGAGGTTAATACTGTTGAACGCTAGACCCTAAATGGACCATCTTTGTTTGTTTTTTTATTCTGGGATGTTCCAAAAACTCAACTGTAGTAGTCGAAGGCTACTAGTTTTCAAATTTTCAAGAACTTCCATCAACATTATCAGCTAAGAAATAGGGGTATATTAGATGTTGGATTTCGAAATGTTGAACTATCGTTTTATTATAGTGCACTACCATCAAATTCTACACCCTTGTCTTCTACTTTTAAATTGCAGATAGAACCAGAATCACAGACTCAACTTCTGGATGCTACTATGGACATGGAAGGAGTACTATTGGCTGGGGTTCCCGGAGCAGGTGGATTTGATGCCATCTTTGCTGTTACCTTGGGTGATTCTAGCCTGAATGTGACAAAAGCATGGAGTTCACACAATGTTCTGGCTTTATTAGTTAGGGAAGACCCTCATGGTGTTTGCTTAGAAAGGGGCGATCCACGATGCCGGGAAATTACTTCCGCAGTTTCTTTGATCAATATCAAGTGAGCTTTTTATTTCCTGCTTTGTATTTGATGAGTTAGGAATATCATTTTAATACGTGTTGGAAAACATGGATGTACTGGGAGATATTACACTGTCTAAAAGACAAAATCCTCTCCATTGGAGGATTCAACTCTTACACATTTAAGTTCCTTAAGTGTCATGGAATAAGGAAAAAGAAGATTATATCTTGCCAGGAGATATGTTCATACTTTCTTGTCCTTTTGATAAAGTACACCTTTTGCTGAAAATGTTAATCGAACTCGGTACGAGGTCTCATACGATAAACATCATACTTTTTTCCATTGTGACCACTCTTCGAGTTCATAAATCAGACATTATCATTAAACTAGTACTTAGTTACCATCCAATTATACTTTTAACTGAAAGAAAACTTTTCAAAATATGATATTTAACTTGGTGGTGTGGGCTAAAGTCTAGGAAGCATGAGAGATTGTTTTGGTCAACCACTCCACTTGCATGTATTATCCACTATGTATTTTTAATACATTTGATATAAATTTATCCGATGCTTTATCTAGAACAAGCTTGCGTAGACTCTACCACTCTCCTATATACTCCTATGAAATGATGATGAACTTTAAATCCCGACATGCCAAAATGCACTCCTAACAACACACAACCACCTGCGGATAAACAAATAGATGTCTGTCGGGCTGTTCGAACATCATTACATTGAATCGGGCAGGGTAAGGTTAGTAAAAAGAATATTAGATCATAGGTCGGGCCGAATCTAAAACAAAAATATTTTAAAATAAAATTAAGAGTTTAGATTTTAGTATTATAAATCTATTTGGCATTTGATCATAATTAGTTAATTAATAAATTAGATATATACAATTATATGAAAAATCAAATACAATGCAACTCATACATGAGAAGGTGAGGTTGGCTTATTTTTCGACTTCTACTTTACTATGATAATGTAATAAATCTGAAAAAATAAAATATTATATATATTTTTAGAAAATCTCACTTCAATATTGTTGAAATTAACCAAATAATTTAATAAAGATAAAGATACTTAAAATTTATGTCAACGTCAAATTTGTAATAATATTCATAACCATAATAACAATGTTTTATTATTTAAATAATACTTTTCAATTATTTAATAAAATAACACAAAAAATACTAAAGCAAATAGATATTCTCAAAATAAATAAGTAAATAAATAAATAATTACTATGAATCACAATTTCAATATTCACATTTAAAGTTTCTTTTCAATTTTCGTAACAATTTGGTTTAATATGTGTCTACAAGTGTTATACGTCATTGAATATAATTAACGTTTAATATTATTATATACTATTAATTTTTTAGTACTTTTGATTAATGATTAGAAATTTAAAAAATAAAATTAATAATTATTTAAATTAAAATAAAATTTTAAATTACTTTATATATTTTTATATTATTTTTTATATTTATTTTAAAGTAATAAGATCGAATTCTGCATTATTTCCAAACCTTATATTTAATTCTAAATCTTTAACAAAATTTAACTTTAACGATGTTTAACAGTATACGATACTCATCGTACAATTTTTCTTGATTTAATAATAGGTTGAAAGTTTAAAACTTTATGTTAGTTTTTTATTATTTTTTTTTGACAAATCTTAGAACAAACCTAATCTTATCTGAAGGCAAAGAAAAAAAAATTCTAAGAGAATCTAAAATTTATGACTTAAAAAATATAAAAAAATAAAATAAATAATTTAATCAGTCGATCAAATATATTTATTTTAATAAATAATTTTACTTTTAATTTATAAAAAAAATCTCACTAATCTTCGAATAATTTTAAAATCTGAAAATGGCCTTGGTATAAGAAAAATGAGACAATTTTTTTCCGTTTCGAATTTTATTTTACATTTTAATACTAAAAATAAAATATAAAATATAAATTTTAACTTTATATTAATTAAAAAAAATACAATATACTTTAAGTTTTAAACCTTAAATAATTTCTATAACATCATAAAATAGACTTTTAGTTATTTCATTATTCATATATATATCATTGGTAAAAATTATAAATTATTTAAATTTTTATTTTTATTACTTAAAATTTATTTAATTTTAAAAAAATTAATTTACAAGTTAAGTTTTTTCAGACCTAGTCAAATGATTTTTCTTTTTGATTTTTCAAATCGAGAATTACTGCTATGGAAGAAGAAAAGAAATGGACCCACATCTCTCTATATGTAGTTTTCACTTTCACCATATCTTTATCTTCTTCCTCTCACACTAAATTTGATTTTTCCATCTGGGATTAATTTGTTCTTTAGAGTTCTTCCTTAGCAACCCCAAAGTAATTCGAAGAAGCTCAGAAAGGAAAGATCTTTATGTGGTTTTCTTCTGCTTCTATTACTTAAGTTTCGTTCTCGTAGATTTTTGAAGCCAACCTTCAGCAGCCTCTCTGAGATTTACTTTCATTTTTGTCTTTTTCTTTCAGGTATCTTTTCTTTCTTTGACTTTCCTGCTTTTCTTTTCATCTTAGCTTTTATCTCCCATCACTTTAGAAAGTGGTAAGGTTAGCTCGAAAAAGGGATTTTTAACATACTCCTTTTGTTTTTGATCTCTTTCTCTGTATTGCATATTCTTTGTTTCAATCAGTCTGGGTTTTTCTTAGTTCCCAGGGTTTGTTTTCTTTCTTGGTGTTTTTAGTGTACTATAATTTTGTTTGACGGACCCTCTGGTTTTTCAATGTTGGAATAGATGTGAGTGCGTTTTGATGTGTCTCTAAGCTTCACCAGCTAACATATGGCTGCTAAAGTTTTGGACTGTTGCTTTAGATGAAAAGTATTGCTAGGCCTCATATGTTGAATTATTCCTTTTCAGCTTGGAATGTTCATTGTTTTGACAGAAATAAATTCAACCCTTTTTTTTCAATTTAAAAAGCTTTTATTTGTTAACTTGAATCTCCCTAGTTATTTGACTTTCATATACTATATTTGAATCTTATATAAGTTTAGGATATTATAAGGTTAAAGACTTCCCTTGGATTTAAAGGGCGGATTTCCTTCTATATTTGGGCCTATTATACTTGCCATACTCGGTTGAACAATTGATTTGATTTTCTTTTTAATTTGGGGTCAAATGATTGATCTTACCAATATGTCCTTTCAAACTTGAAGGCTTTCTCATGGGATGACAATTTGTTGTGGTGGTCTGACTGCTTTGTGATTATTTCTGGTTCATTGCAAGGAAGAATCAGCAAGGGCCGAGGAATTCGCTGTTCTGGTGATTGCTTTCCAGGTAATTTGAAGTGATTCTAGTTTTGCAAGTTATCTATTCTGAAAAAAGCTTCAAGGATATCAAAGCTCATAAGTCATAACTGGATTTTTAAGAGCAAATTGATATCGGTGACACTTGAGGAGTTGTAGTATGAGACTCTGGTAGGGTACATAGCTCTTTGTATTATATTGGAAAAGATGGAGCAAAAGGAAAGTGAGAGTTGGAAAGAATTGGTCAGGAAAATGCTTCCACCAGGTGCATCTCTCCCTGAAGATTCATCTGAGCTTGATTACTCTATAGCCATGGAGTATAAGGGCCCTCCGGTTGCTTATGAGCTGCCTAGAGTTGAGCCTCTTGATGTCAATTCACATGTCATCCCTACTGCTGAATCACTATCAGAATCCCGAAGGTCAGTTTCTAATACTGGCCCTCCAGTTATTGAACCAATCCCCTTGCCAGGATCTTATGCTGCTGGTGTCACAAGTCCACCTACACAGAGTCCAAGGGTTTCAGTTAGCTCTGAGTCGGTAGTATCTGTCTTGCAAAACCCTGATTTTTCTTCAGCTTCTCCCTCTGCTTCTGGTTCAGCTCACAATCCTCCAAGTAATCCTCCGAAACAAGTTGTTAATGAAGCAAGGAGAGTGCCAGTCGTTACATTTAATACAGTTGAAAGGTCAGAGAGGAAAGATGTTAATATGGATAAGCCAGTTTTTCCTGGATTTGTTGGGGTTTCAAAAGAAAAGAAAAAGAATAAAAGAATTTGTCATCGTTGTGGTAAGAGGAAATGGGAAGCAAAGGAATCTTGCCTGGTTTGTGATGCTAAGTATTGCAGCAATTGTGTGCTTAGGGCGATGGGTTCAATGCCCGAAGGACGGAAATGTGTGACCTGCATTGGCCAGCCAATTGATGAAATGAAGCGGTTAAGACTGGGGAAACATTCTAGGCTCTTGTCACGATTACTTAGTCCTTTGGAGGTAAAGCAGATTATGAAAGCAGAGAAAGAATGTGCTGCTAATCAGCTCCGACCAGAGCAGCTAATTGTGAATGGATATCCATTGAAGCCAGAAGAGATGGAAGAATTACTTGGATGCCCTTTACCTCCGAGGAACTTGAAGCCTGGTAGATATTGGTATGACAAAGAATCCGGTTTTTGGGGAAAGGTAAATTCATACTTGTGACATATGCTATTTTATGTTTCCCACAGCTTTTCCTAATTGATCAAGAAGGGAAAACATCTAGAAAGGCATTTGAATTTATCACGACTTCATATTGAATTGACAGGAAGGAGAAAAACCAGACCGGATCGTTAGTTCAAACTTGAATTTTATGGGGAAGCTTAATCCTTATGCAAGCAATGGTAACACTGAAGTCTATATCAATGGCCGAGAGATTACGAAACTTGAATTGAGGGTGCTAAAGGTAGCATATAATAGTTATACATGATATGTTATTTGTTGTTCTTGATCATGTCATTCTTTTCTGTTTGAATCCCTGCTTTAGGATTCCCCATCTCAGACTTCATTTGATACCGAGTTTCACACCTTTTTTGTACTTCCCATGGAGACATCTGTTTTGAGATTGATGGGTTGGGCATGTGTGAAATCTGGGTTCATGGTCTAGGCATTTGTGTTTACTGTTTATTGGTGTGCTTCAAATTCCTCTCAAGTAAAGAGCAACCTGCCTGTTACTTTATTTTTGTAATTTCCTGATGCATATAACTATGAATATGTACCAAACAATGTTAGAAGTTGCAATTTACTGTTGGTTTTCAGCCTTTATGATATGATATGCCACATGTTAGGCTGTAAACGTGTACTTCGAATGTAACATGTCAAGGTTTTAAGAAAAGTTGTTTGAGCTTTAGAATATTCTCTTTATTACATAGTATTAGGCCTTTATGATATATGCCATATAATGTTAGGCTGTAGACATGTACTTAGAATGCAACATGTCAAGATTTTAAGTAAAAGTTGTTTGAGCTTTAGTTAGTATCATATTCTCTCTATTACACACAATCATATATATTGTATTTTTCCCCATTTTAATTGCACCAACTAATATATCACTATTTAAATATCCTACTTAACTTCCCTTGTCAGTTGGCGAATGTGCAGTGTCCACGTGACACACATTTTTGGGTTTATGATGATGGTCGTTATGAGGAAGAAGGTCAAAATAACATTAGAGGAAATATTTGGGAGAAGGTATGTTTAAGGACCAATGACCTCAATAGCATCATGGGTATTCTTCTATATGTGATGTGATTTGGATTTCATTTTTTCTGTGTAGGCATCAACTCGTTTTATCTGTACTTTGTTCTCTTTGCCTGTGCCTCATGGTCAACCTCAAAGAGCAAGAGAGGAGGCTAGCAATTATTCTACTGTTCCAAATTACCTAGAGCAGAAAAGGACCCAAAAGCTTCTCTTACTGGGGCTTCATGGCTCTGGAACAAGCACCGTTTTCAAGCAGGTTTTACTTTTTTTTTTCTTGTTGCTTTATTTTTCTCCTCCTATCATGTTGCGTGTTGCCCTGTCAAATGCATAGACATAGTTGCATACTTGCGTTGAAGATGAAACTTAGATCACTTCAGAAATTTGTTGCCTAGATGGAAGTTGGCAGAATATCTTGCATGAACATGAAGAATGTCTGCCATTCCAATCCATAGTAGATGAAAAATATTTAAGCATATGCAGTCTATGAAAACTTTGAGTATGTTTCTTTGCATATTATGGACAGTGCTTTCAGTGGTGTGGGCTGCATTTCCTTTTCCTTCATGCTTTCTTGGTCTTGTAGCTTTTGGTCTTATGGTGTATGGATGGTTAAGATGTGGGCAAATTCCCTTTGTCTCAAGTGATAAAATTCAGTAATTAGAATGTGTTGTTACGGCCTTTCATTGCAGTTCATACCATTTTTAATGTTCGGTATGCATATTGAACAGGCAAAATTTTTGTATGGGAATGGGTTTTCTACAGAGGAACTGCAGGATCTCAAGTTGATGATCCAGAGCAATATGTACAGATACCTGAGCATATTACTGGATGGTCGAGAGCGGTTTGAAGAGGAAACAATGTCTCGTATAAGAGAACTAGGTCCTGATGACGAGAACAGTGAAGCAGGTAACATTTCTCTACATCGAAAGTTTTTCCGTTTTTAAACATGGTTTTGAGCTTTTAAAGTAGAACTTGTTACTTCCTAGTAAATTTGTTTCATAGCATATATATATATATATATATATATATATATATATATCTTCGATATGCATATTGCTTTTTCTTATTGGCAGAAAGGGGAGGGGAAAAAGTTTTTCTACCAGTTTTTCTGCTAGTGTTTTATATAGGTTTGTTACATGATGATGCTTATAGGTCTCTCACAGCTGGCCAAAGAAAAAAGAATTTCTTAACAGCGTCGCCACACTTCCGGCATCTAAACTAAGCTATACTATTATTTCAGGTGGGGAGGTTGACTCTGGTGAAACTAACCAGTGCGTCTATTCGATTAACCCAAGGCTAAAGCATTTTTCTGATTGGCTTCTGGACATCATAGCCACAGGAGATTTGGATGCTTTTTTCCCTGCAGCAACACGTGAGTATGCTCCGTTAGTTGAGGAGTTGTGGAAAGATCCCGCTATACAACAAACATATAAAAGAAAAGATGAGCTTCACTTTCTTCCGGAGGTTGCGGAGTACTTCTTAAGTCGGGTGTGTCATCTTATTTTCTGTTGAATTTGTTGCCTGTATTTTACATTTTATGTTTAATATGTTGGCTTAATCACTGCCAAATTTTACTTGACCATTTGATATTCAAGTTATTCAACATGAGGAAGATCTCCCAAAAAATAAAAACCAACTTATCTCAAAGTCACAGCAATTATCTTGACCTATGTGATATACTTTTGATTCCTTCAGGCTGTTGAGGTGTCGAGCAATGAATACGAACCTTCTGATCGTGATATCCTTTATGCTGAAGGGATTACCCAAGGGAATGGTTTGGCGTTCATAGAGTTTTCGCTCGATGATCATAGTCCAATGTCGGAAACCTACACAGACAATTTGGAAGCTCCATCCCTGCCCCTGACCAAGTAATTGTTCCTATCATTCTGTTAGTTATTGCCAATTGTCAATGTGGTGCATGTTACAAATTGTCATGTTGGGTCTTCCTTGCATCAACGGACTAATTTGTCATGTTTTTTCCCTTCTTACAGGTTCCAACTTATAAGGATCAATGCGAAGGGGGTGAACGAGGGTTGCAAGTGGGTGGAAATGTTCGAAGACGTGCGTTCGGTAGTATTCTGCGTGGCGCTTAGTGATTATGATCAGATATCAATCTCACCAGATAGTAGTGGCAGTGGGACGCTGCTTCAGAATAAGATGTTGCAGACAAAGGAGCTCTTCGAAACAATGATAAGGCACCCTTGTTTTAAGGGTACCCCATTCGTGTTGATACTAAACAAGTATGATCTATTCGAGGAGAAAGTCAACCGGGTGCCGTTAAGCACATGCGAGTGGTTCAACGATTTCAGTCCAGTTAAACATCTCCATAACCATCACTCCCTAGCTCAACAGGCATACTTTTACGTTGCGATGAAGTTCAAGGATCTGTATGCTTCCCTTACCGGACAGAAACTTTTTGTATGGCAAGCAAGGGCAAGGGACCACCGAGTAATGATCGACGAAGCATTTAAGTACATAAGGGAGGTTCTGAAGTGGGAAGACGAGAAAGATGACAACTACTGTGGGGTAGAAGATTCATTTTACAGCACAGATGTTAGCTCCTCACCATTTGTGAGGCAAGAATGAGGTTGCATTGTATTCTTTCAGTATACAGATTGTAGAAGTGTTGTGCTTGCCTTGTTGCTTGATCAAAGGAGGATTATATTAAATCCTACATTAAAATAGTGTTGTGAAGTAAAAAATAAGTTGATTACAATGATTTTTGTTCTGGTCATGAAAAACTGAGCCTGTCTGGAACTGGAAGAGGAGATGCCAAGAGAGACAATGAGAGGCCTGCAAAACCGCATCGAAAATTCATGACAATTTTTCTTACTATTCATTCCGTCATTGAAAATCGACTTCCACCGTACGAAACATTAAAATATTAAACAGTTTTTTGAACGATTTACAATGAATAACGACATGATAATCGAAACGACGTGTGAGTTGATCGATACGGAAAGAACGTTTTATTTTCTCGCCGGAATTATCGACGAGAGTAACCAGTTTGGGGAGTTTATGGATTTTTGGACTATTTGAAATTTTCAAGATATATTTTTATTTTTATTTTGTTTTATTAATTTTAGATATAATTTTGGAATTTTTAGGAGTTGGCATGTGTTCATTTAACAGTAAGAATTATCAGAAAATCTTAAATATTTTACAAAATAAAACATTAGGCACCTAAATAGCCTGGAAAATAATTTGAATGCTTAACTGGAAAAAAATAGTTTAAACACTTATTTAATGTTTAAGTCAATATAAAATATGAGCGTCTTTAACCACTAAATCAATTAATAAATTTCTTAAACCTTGATAATGTTAATATACTATATTTGTATGATTTTACTATTAAAAAATATTCAACTTAGATTATAATAAAAATAATAACCTATTTTGAATTATTTAATATACGAAATAAATATTTGAAATATTTTTTTACACATGAAATATAAATTATATGTAAAATTTGATTTGAATATATAGATCATTGTATAATTTATAGTAAAATTATATTTTAATATATAATACCAATAATTTTTTATTTAAACTATACAATATACAATCCTACTCAAATTTAAACCTTCTAAACACTATAAACTAGATACGTATAAAATGAGTGTAAATTATTTGTTTATCTATTGCGTTTCTTTTAATGTTTCACTTTAAAATAATATATTTAGGATTTAAGGTTAAAAATTACGTTTTAAGAAATTAATAGCATGATAAATATTTTTTAGGATCTATAATTTAGAATTTAAGATATGAAAATTAAGGTCAGACTCAAAAGTTAATTTTTAAATATTTTTAAGATAAAATTTAAAAATAAACATAATAAAGAGAAAAAATTATTCGTTAAAGTTTACCGATGTGTATATAATATTTTTGTCCATGCAAAACTAACTACAAGGGGTAAAATCATATGCTTCTTTATAGTGCCTCCTCTCATGCATCCTTTGAAAAAATTTTAAAAAATGAATTTTCGATCTTAACTCTTATTTTTATATCTTAAACCCTAAATCCTACCCCCTAAAAAATATACATTATCCCTAATTCCTTAACCTTAACTCCTAACCTTTAACCCAAACCCTAACCCTTCTAATTTAAACGGAAGTACAAAAAAGACACAAGAAAAAGAGAGATAATTTCAACCCAATTACAAGGGTGTAAATCGGCTATTCCTTTCCTATGTCTCCATTTATGCATCCACTTCAAATTAGAAGTTTAGGATTTAGGGTTTTAAGTTAAGGTTTAGGTTAGGGTTTAGGGAATTAGGGATAAAGTATACTTTTTTAGGTATAGGGTTTAGCGTTTAATATAAAAATATGGATTAGAGTTTAAAATTTAATATTTTAAGAAATTTTCAAAAGAAACATAAAAAGAGTCACGCAAAAGAGACATAAAATTTTTCTCCAATTACAGTGTAAAATATAGTTAGAAACTTGGTCTAGAAACCAAGCTTAAAAGGGCAGAAATCATTCTCCCACCTAACTTGTAGGAAGCAGCAGCTAAAGTGCAGAAAAGACATGAAAGTTAAATGCCCGATCTGTCTCTTGGAATAAAGAATTACTTGCATTTAAACTATATTGAAGATAAAAGGTGGGAAAAGCTACCAGAATATTTTAACAATTCCTTACTTGATAAACTTAACTAAATTTGTTCTTTGTGAAAGAATCACAGCCAAGTATCACATGCCACAGGCCAAGCTTTAGTTCCCGATAAGGAAAACCAAATGATGAGCAAAGCTACCAGTTCGTGAAACATGTGTTGAACTTATTGTAACATAAGCTTTTGCTTTATTGCCGAGGAAGACGATTAATGGAGGCAACTAAATCTTTTGTGAGTGGTACGAAAGGATTTGTAGAGCTATATAAAGGGTTGGGTAGGAAAGCAAGGCATAGGCATGGTGTGTTCAGTTGTCTTGTGAGCAATTAACCAGAGGGAAAAGAGTGTAGAGGGAAAGGAATCGTGATGTTAGATTTTAAAACCATCAAACCATTATGGGACGAATGGAATATCCGGGGGTCTATTTTGTTGAGTCTCTGGTTGCAGGTCATATTGATTTTCGTGGCCCCAATCAGAAAATGTGCGAGGAAAAAAGTTGCAATCTCCCTCATTTGGTTGGCATACTTGTTGGCCGACGCAGCTGCTAATTTTGCCATTGGTCTCATCTCCAACAGTCAACGCAACGAAGCTAACAAGTCCGTGCAGATGTTGAACATGAAGCTGAAGCACAAGCCGAAGGAGAACAGTGATCTGCTAGCATTCTGGGCGCCATTCCTTTTGTTACACCTCGGTGGCCCTGACACCATCACTGCTTTTGCTCTGGAAGATAATCAGCTTTGGCTAAGGCATCTGCTCGGCCTTATTTTCCAAGCGGGGGCTGTTGTCTATGTCTTCTTCCAGTCACTTCCTAATGACAAACTAATGTTCCCCACGGTGCTTATGTTTTTCGCTGGTTTCATCAAGTACGTTGAGCGGACACGGGCTCTGTATTGTGCGAGCTTGGACAAATTCCGTGATTCGATGCTTAAAGATCCGGATCCCGGCCCCAACTTCGCGAAGCTGATGGAGGAATACGAGTTCAAACAAAAGGCAGAGCTTCCGACGACAATTAATATGACACCAGAGCCTGATAAAGAAACCAAGGCTTCTGATACTCCACCAAAGGAAGGGCCCCTGAATCATTTGGAAGTGGTGAAGTATGCTTATCACTACTATAAAACATTCAAGGGACTCATAGTAGATCTCATCTTCAGCTTCCGTGAGCGCGACGAGAGCCGTGAATTCTTCAACTTGAGGACAGCTGAAGATGCTCTAAGGGTAATCGAGGTCGAACTCAACTTCATATATGGTACTCTCTATACTAAGCTAGAGGTTGTGTATTCTTGGTATGGATTTCTCTGTCGATTCCTAGCTTTTGCGTTTGTTTTGGCTACTCTTGGAATGTTCTATTTCCAAAAGAAAGGTGAAGAATACGCTGGAGTTGAAATTGGAGTCACCTACACTTTGCTCCTGGGTGCCATTGCCCTGGATGTAATAGCGATCCTCACCATCATTTTCTCGGATAGGACTTTCACTCTTATAAAGAACCCTGATCGTCCTAGCCGTTGGCCGTTCGCATTCGTCTTCAGTCTTTTCCTTGCCCTCAAGAAACCTAGGTGGCATCATTGTTATTGCGAGCATCGGCATCAGGTTTTGGCCACTCCCCTTGCATTTCGAAGGTGGTCGGGATCGATCTCATCACACAACTTAATAAGGTACTGTCTGAAAAGCGATAGACAAAGAATCCATGAATTCCCTAGTTTGTTTCAAATTGTGTTCGAATATATATTTGGTGAACAAGTTTTTGCCAGTCTTACCAAAATTTTCAAAGCCTTAGAGCCTATCAAAGAAAAGTTGAAAATTTTCCGCTGGCCCTTTACCAAAATTTTCAGCCTGGTTATCAGAATTTTCAGCCTGTTTATGGAGGAAACTATGGATGAGCTGTTGTATGTGTCTCGTGAGCCATTCACTAGGGATTTATGGCAATTCATCTTTCGGGAGCTAAAAAAGAAATCTGAGTTTGCAGACACACCAGAAACTGCAAAGAGGATATCGTCTGCCAGAGGCGATTGGGCTTTGACAGATTCGAATCAAGATCGTAGCAACATACTCAAGTACGTGAGTGATGTTCAATATGATGAGAGTATTCTCTTGTGGCACATTGCAACTGATCTATGCTACTACGATGATGAGGTCCAGACGGACGTGAATAAGATGAAACCCGAGGTCTTTACACGTCGACAGTTCAGCAAAATTCTGTCGGATTACATGCTGTTTCTTCTAGTATTTCAGCCAACCATGATGTCTGCTGTGGCAGGCATCGCGAAAATAAGATTCCGAGACACATGCGCTGAGGCCAAGAGATTCTTCAAGGGACGAAATTTAGGTTCCAATAAAGACAAGGAGGCTTGCATCCAGATATTATCGGTGAATACCGATGTTGGACCTGAGAAAGTGAAGGGAGACCGAAGTAAATCCGTGTTGTTCAGTGCAAGTATGCTGGCCAAAGAGCTGAAGAACATGGAGACTAAAGATGGTGAGGATGACAAATGGACGGTCATGAGCCGAGTGTGGGTGGAATTAGTGTCCTACGCTGCGAGTCATTGCAGAGCAAATACACATGCTGCAGAGGTAAGCAAAGGTGGACAGCTTATCACTTTCATTTGGTTGCTGATGGCACACTTTGGTCTGGGGGAGCAGTTCCAGATCAATGAAGGACATGCAAGAGCCAAACTAAACGTGGGGAAGTAAATCAACTCAACAATCTCATCACCAGCTATTGTTGTTGTTGTTTCCTCTCTGGTCTGTTACTGCACTAATCTGTAGCAAGAAATAAGTATGATCTGGCTTCTTAATCTATTGTAGTATTTTTGTTGCAACTTATTTTTTTCTCTTTTCTTCCTTGTACTTGTCTAAAATAAATTAAAGAGAGGATTTGGAATTAATTATTCTCTTCATGGAATCATTGACAAAGGCAAAAAAATATATAAGTCTATAACCAGCAAAATTCAGATTAACAATCAGAGTATCATTTAAAACGACTATGAAGTGTATCAGTATTAATGGAGCTGCCCGTTTCTTTCTCTCCTGTACTCTCTATGGAGTAGACCTCCCATTCTCCGTTTCTCCAGTAAGTATAATAAACTTCAGGAATGTTTGCATCAGGACGAAGGGTCCTAATCAAATCCTCAGGCATGTCGAAAAATTCAAGAAGTTTTAAGTTGGTCAGGTACTCAATCCCTAATGGCACCACCCTTTCCAGCAGTTTACAGCGTTGGATGCTCAGCTTCTCAAGACAAGGCATTGCTCCTTCTTCCACTTCTATGTATTTCAGTCCTTCAAATTTGTCTATACCAAGTTGTTTAAGTGCCTTAAACCCGCCAGCCTCGAAACGTAAAGTGTCTCCTTCCACGGCTTGCAGCAGTTCAAGATGTACAAGATTGGGCAAGCTCTGAAGGGCTTTGAGTGCTTCATTTGGCAGCCAACTCCATTTTAGATATATCACTTCTAAGCTTTGAAGACCAGGTATCCAGTCTGGTAACTTCTCTAATCGCCCATATAAGTATAGCCTTTGAAGCACTTGAGGAGGAGAAGAAAGAGATTGCAGATCTATGAAGTCTTCCTTCACGGATGAGACGATCGATAATGCTCGAAGATTGATCAGCTTTTCAATGGATGAGCACAAAAGGTTTCCATCTTCTTTTCTCAGGTTTGTAATGCCTAGTCTTCGAAGCTGTACTAGTTTTCCTAGCTCCATAATGAGGGCATTATCATGGTTTACATCCATGAAACAGAGCTTTTGAAGGGATTGTAGAGCTCCAATACCGGACAGTGCCCGAAAACCGTATTTGGAGTGAAAACGCGAGTACGAGGTAAACTCGTAACGATATACAAGAAGATGACGAAGTTTTTTGAGTTTTAGGATCTCAATTGGCAATTCAGAAACTTGGGAATGCTTAAGGTCCAATGTCTCCAAGTCCTGAAGTTTCCTTATAGAGCTTGGAATTGTCTTGATGTTGGTATCTCTCAAACTAAGATACCTTAAGAGTTTCAAGTTGCTGATTACCTCTGGAAATGTCTGTATTGGCGCAGCTCGCAAATCCAAAACCTTAAGCAGCATGCAACTGCTGGGAATCAATGTATCTGTAGGTGAACACAGAACCGGATCGCCTGAATCAAAC
This sequence comes from Abelmoschus esculentus, assembly GCA_035048815.1. Lineage (NCBI taxonomy): Eukaryota > Viridiplantae > Streptophyta > Magnoliopsida > Malvales > Malvaceae > Abelmoschus > Abelmoschus esculentus. The sequence goes on from JAUCBN010000004.1 coordinate 2,966,761, forward strand.
ACGAACAAGGACCGCAGATGAGAAGCGTTCATATTTTGTTGCGCATTTGCCAAAGCGTTATGTATTGCCAGGCGGCGGACCTTATCAGACCATGTCGCATTTGGCTCTTTAGCAACTGAAACAAAGTTCTGATCCCTGGCATTCGAAATGATGATTTCTCGCAGAAGGTCGTGAATGCGGTATGTTTTGATCCTTCCATCGTTTGCTCTCCCGGCTATTTGTATCATGCTTCTATTCAGGAGCTCACTAAGGTACTCCTCTGCAACTTCTTCTTGAGTCTTACCTTCTTTGGCTTCAACGAACCCTTCTGCGATCCACAACCGAATCAACCTCATGTTCTCAATCAGATGGTTCCCTGGGAAGAGGCTCAAATACAAGAAACAAGATTTCAAGTGGTATGGCAAATCATTGAAACTCAGCAAAAGAACTTCCTTGAAATTGATCAGTCTGGTATTGTCCTCCATTTCAGCACCGAGGCCACGGTAAACCATCTCCCATTCCGCAACCGTACGCCTTTTCCTTGCCAAAACACCACTAATGGCCATAATTGCAAGTGGCAATCCCTCACACTTCTCCAAAATAAGTCTAGAATGTCTCTCCAATTCGGCAGGACACGAGTCCTTTCGGAAACACTTCTTACAGAAAAGAGTCCACGACTCGTCCGGAGATAACGGCTCTACGTTAAAGACCTTATCTTCAGATTCCGCACACGATGTAGCTACTTCGGAGTTACGCGTCGTGAGCAACACGCAACTCCCACAACCGTTGTTAGCCAATGCGTGATCAAGCATTTCCCATTCATTCATGTGCCACACATCATCCAGAACAATCAAGTACCTCCTCTGCTGAAGGAAGCCCTTAATGATCATTTTAAGAAGACTCGGATCCATGTGGTCGATACCTCGAGGAACCGGCTTCCTGGATGCATCAAAGAGTTGTCGCACCATGTTTCTCAGCAGTTCCTCTATCTTCAAAGGATGTGAAATAGTGATCCAAACATGTACCGCGAAATGTTTCTTCACCTTGGCATTGTCATAAACTTGCTTAGCCAAGGTGGTTTTCCCAGACCCGCCCATTCCGACCACTGAAACCACCTTGCGACCGGAGTTTTGCACCACCAACCAATCGATGAGCTGCTCTTTAGACTTGTCGATACCTACCAAATCAACGCTGTCGAGAAGGAGGGCATCTCCTCTTCTATCCATCCATGGATTAACATTGACAATGGAGCTCAGAGTCAGACCTTGCTCGTTCATCCCATAGTTATCGAAATTTGGACGCTTGGCGGATACGTTACTGATTCTGGATTTGATGACATTTAGCTTGGAAGCAATCCGATGCTGGGCTTTCAACTTTACCGTGAAGCAGCAAACATTGTGTAGAAAAGCACCGACCCTGTCCCTATGGCCATCGACAAGTTCGAGCTTGTATTCATCCAGGATATCTTCAGTGTCATAAGCAATCTCTCGTACTTGCTGAATCCATACCTTGTGTTCTTGGTTACTCCTCCCCGCCGAGTCTGCAACTCTGAGGATCGCCTTCAAGCTCTGCAACTCATCCCTGATGAACTCTAAATCTTCTGGAATCGCTTGTAAAAGCTCCGCCTCATTTTGCATAAAAACTATGAGTTTGTCAAGGAGAAAGGACACTGCAATTTCAGCCATGGTCAAGCTTCTAACAGATTAGTTTCAGAACCTTGGGAAAAAGTAATAATAAAAAAAAACAATGTAGTGTTTGCTTAAGATGCTTTATGAGTTGAAACGTCGCCATTTATAGTAGTTTGCATAGAATTTTCCACCGTTTCCCTACGCTAATAGTCATTGTAGAGCAAATCAACACGGATTAAGGGAGGCTGCGAGAAAGGAAAGGAGCACGTAGGTTCAGAGACCAGCACTGGTTGGTTAATGGAACGGATAAGTGGTTTAAAAGGACTAAACCTCTTCTAAACTCTAATTCTAAGTTCTAAATTTTTTTAATATAATAATATAAATTGAATACTAAAAAAATAGATAAATTTTATTTATATATTTATTTATTTATTAATCCTATATTGTATAATTCAAACAAAAATTCTTTATTTTTTAATATTTTTTTAATAATAAAAGATTAAATTTTAATTTTTAATTTTCAACCACTCACTCATTTGCCTTCGATTTCTAACTGAGGTTGCTTGCTCGTAGGGTAATGGTGTTGATTGAGAAGGAAACGCGTAGACTAGTTTTTGCATTTCCAGAGAAAAAACATCCTAGGAAATTTCACAAGCATGTACAAGAGATTGGCGTAACTTGGCCGACAAGAATATGATTAGTAATATCCACAAGAAATTATCAAGTTTAAAATACAATAAAGTCAAACTTTTGTAATGAAATACAAAGTGTGTAAAGAGAAATTATAGTATCAAATCTGTTTATTACACCATCATCATCATAAATAATAAATTTATTTACTTTTAAATAATTATCTAATAATTAATCACTTACTAATTATAAATAAATTTTGTCTTTTTATGATACATCCTTTTACGTCTTCTGTTGAAATTTTTTAAAAATTTAAGTTTTAAACCTTAACCTTTATTATTTATATACTAAACCCTACGTCTTAAAAATATATCATATTCCTAATTTCCTTAACCCTAACCACAACCCTACACCTTAAACCCTTTAATTTAAAACGAAGGTATTAAAAGAGGCATAAGAAAGAGGTAGACGATTTGCACCCACAGAAAAAAGAGTATAAATTGTTTACTTCTTATTCATGCCTCCATTGATGCTTTCTCTTTAAATTAATGGGTTTAAGGTTTAGAGTTCAAGATTAAAGATTTTAGTTAGAATTTAAGAAAATAGTAATAAAATATATTTTTAAGAGATAAGATTTAAAGTTTAAATATCATCTTTTAACAAGAAACATAAAAAAAACATACTAACGAAGCAAGAAATTTCTACTCATAAATGATGATTTAATTTATAAAAGTAAAATAAATGAATTAATCAATAAAAAGTTTCACGATATAACTTCACGTGCTTAAAAGAATTAGAACCCAATCAATGTTACGTGGCTTCTTCTCTTTCATTCCTTTTACTTCATCCTTCTTCTACTGTAGAGTTCCTTTTCTTCATTCTTCTGCGTCTACTGTGTACGAGGAGCATAATCCGGGAGATCTGTTGTATAACAGTTTAAAAACGATTAATTCAAAAAAAAAAATATAATTTAAAATATTATACTTTTTAATAATACTTTTAATCGCATGTTTTTTAATTATTTTTAGAAACTTCTTTCAGAACATTTACAAGCTCTCCTGGCTCCAGCATGTTCCTGTCATAAACTTAGCGTTGACTAGGTTTTAATTAACGGATATACAAATTGTCAGCTTTTAACTGTATCTCCGTTAATATTCTCGCTTTAAATTAATGGATTTAAAGTTTAAAGTTAAAAATTATAAGTAGAATTTAAAAAATTAAAAATAAAATGTATTTTAGAAAAGATTATATCATGAACTCTGTTTATCACGTCATCCGTGATCCATGAGATCGGGTTCATTCATCTTTAAGTAATTACTTGATAACTACTCACTCACCTATTACAAATAGGAAAGATGAGATGAATCATTCTAAAAATATATGAGATGGAGGAATCTGATTGATTGAGATCACGGATGACGTGATGAAAATGATTCATGATATAATTTCTCGTAGTTTAGGGTATAAGATTTAGAGTTTAAGATATAAACAATTATAATTATAATTTAAAATTTAATATTTTAAAATTTTTTCAACAGAAAACATATAAAAAAAACTCGATTAAAGGATAAAAAAATTTTACTCGATCCTAAAACATCCTATAGCTACAGTCCATGAAGAGATTCTTATTTGGAGTCACCACTCTCCATGGGTCTACAATACTCCAAAACAATGTGAGAAGAGATCTCAAAGCTGAATATATTATCAAAATTTAAAAAAAAATGGAAACTATGTCATGAGACCATACCTATTAGCCAAAAACTAGCTGTTGCCTTGTCAAGCAAGTATCATTTAGTAATGGAATATAATTTTAAAAGTGTGACAAATCTCAATTAAGCCACTTGATATTGATTAATATTAATGTCGTTTCAAATATAATTAATATATTTTAAAATAATCATTATTTACACATCTTTAATGACCATCAATTTCGATTGAAAGTGAAAGAATGAAGAATAAACAAATTATTTTTTAATATATATTTAATATTTCTTTATTGGTGAAGGAGGGGTAAGAGGAAAAATATATCTCCCGTAAATGTATTTTTTTATAGTTTATACTAAAAACATTAAAAATTAAATTTTAAATTTAAATTTTACGTATTAAATCTTAAATTTTTATATTTTAAAAGTACATCATACACTTAATTTTTTAAATTTTAACCTTATACGTATTTTTAATTGAGGTATCAAAAAAACCATAACTAAAGAGATACACGATTTTTATCGTGATAAGAACCCCTCCCGGTACTAAAATACATTTATGTTTGTTAATAATTAAAAATTAATTATTTTAATAATAACAAATGAATTTTATTAAATCTTAAAAGATTATAAATATAATACAAAAAAAAAAAGGAAAAAGAGATTGGTCGACTAAAAATATCATATAAAAGTATTAAAAAAAAGTAAATTCTTCTATTAAGATTAGCCTATCTCGTTTTATAGAATGAAAAAGAATGATAAAAAAACTAAAATATTGAACAAATTATTCTATTATACAATTCAAATTATATCGATTAATAAAATTATTTTTTAATTGATTAACGTTGCGAAAATCTCAATATAAACACTAAACGACTGTTAAAATATATTACAAGCGTATAAAGATAAAATACACCATAGAAATATTTTTTTATCGACCCTTTGATCAATTCATCCGAGCCGGCAAACTTAATGTAATTAGATATTTAATAATACGGTGAGTCTTAATATTTTATTTTAAATTTGTGGTTGAGCGACACGTGGAGGAATTCTACTTGTAATTGCATAAGTGGGATTCCGAAGGTTGGACACGTAATGACAGAAACAAATTTATAAAAAATTAAATAATAATTAATTATCAATAAAAAAAATTGTATAAAAAATTATTTTTTTAAACGGTTCGATCGTCCTATCATCTCGTCGTTTTCTTGCCTGCGTGTTGTCTTCTCTTTCTCTTTTGTATTGTCGTTTGCCTTGCAACAGGAAGTTCAATAGTTTAATAACAGAATGAAAATAATAAGGATTAAAATTTATTAATTTTTATAAATTAAGATTAAATTAAATGAATATAAAATTATAGAGAATAATATGTGATTGTTTGTATTTTTTATTAATTTTTATAAATTAAGATTAAATTAAATGAGTAAGGTTGTAAATGAAACAAAATAGATTGTGAGTTAGTTAAATTCGATTCAGTTAAAGTTTAATTTAAGCTTAAATTTAGTTCAAAATTTTAACGAGCTGAGCTACTTGATGTCCGACTTAAAAAACTCGTAAGTTATTTAAAAATATAATATATTATTTTTTAATTTTTATAATTTAAAATCTAAATTTCTAAACTTTAAACCTTAAAATATAAATCCTAAATATAAGTCTAAGCCCTAAAATCTAAATCCTAAATTTAAAACCCAACACCCTAAACCATTAAACCCTAAACCAACACCCTATACCTTAAAATTAACCAGATTGAATTTACATAATTTATGTATTAAAAAATTTTCTTGACAAAATTTTAAATAAGATGTGTCAAATTGCGAACTATTCAAGTCTAACATAATCAAAAATCGTTAATATTTAATTCGATTGTACTCAAATTAAGCTCGAATTTGACTCGACTCGTTTATACCTTATAAATGAATGTATAATTACATAGAATTAGACGTGCTGACGCCATAGTGCTATATGTGCTCTTATGGTCGGGTCAGAAAAGTTTGTTATTTTGAATTTGATTTGAGTAGCGATGTTTTTGGTCCTTAATTTTTTAGGTTTATTATGTTTGATGTGATCAGTTTTTCTTCCGACACAATTAGGTACAAAGTTTTTTAGTAATGTAATAAAAAAACTATTTTTTGGTACAATTAAGTTCAAACTTTTTTCCTTGGTGCAAATAGGTCCCTTTCATTTATTAATTATATATGAAAAATTTCCACCGTCGATGACACCCTTCCAGAGAAGGTTAAAGTCATGATATGATAAGAACTCCGGTCCTGTTACGCTTGATTACAGTGGTCATTTTTGGTGTTCTAAATTTGTTTGCGGAGGAAGAAATAATCAACGGTAGGCCGAAGGATAAACCGGTTGTTTAAAATAAAATATTTATTTTATATTATTTTAATAAAATTATCGTTTTCTACTCGATTTACTAATGATAAATCGAGTTGAATGTGCATCTGTCTAGTGACAGAATGAATATATAAGTATAATTATAGGTTAATTGTGTTAGCCAATTATATTTTATAATTTAAATTTATTAAAAATTTAAATATAATTATTTATTATTTAAGTTTTATTATAAATATTTTATATAGATATATAAAATAAAGGGGTAAAAATCGTATGTCTCTTTTTTATGTCTTCATTTGTGCCTTCTATTGAAATTGGTTAAAATATTAAATTTTAAACTCTAACCCTAATTTCTTATATCCTAAACCCTAAACCATACCCCTAAAAAATACACCATACCCTTAATTTCCTAAACCCTAAATCATACACCTAGAAAATACACCATACCCTTAATTTCTTAAACCTTAACCTTGAATCCTAAACCTTAAACCCTAAACCTTTAATTTAAAATAAGGTACGAATAGAGACATAAAAAAGAGATAAAGATTTACACGCAAAATAAAGCTATTTATTCCCTCAATATCACCCAAAATTAACGATGTTATTACGTAGTCATTTGTTTCTTAAGAACACCATAACCCTATTTAAGCCCTTTATTATATAGGGTTGCAATGCAAAAGCAAACATGGAGTTCTACATCTTCTTATTGTTTTGCATTTCGTTTTTCCTCCTCTTTCTCCGCCGCACCTCCACCGCTCACCGCCTCCCTCCTGGCCCTTTTAACTTCCCTATAGTCGGCTCCCTACACCGCCTTGGCTCTCACCCTAACCAATCCCTCTTCGAGCTAGCCAAAACCTATGGCCCTCTCATGACTCTCCGCCTAGGCTATGTCACTGCCGTCATCGCCTCCTCAGCTGAAATGGCCAAACAAGTACTCCTAACACACGAGGAGGCCTTCTCCGACCGAACTGTTTCTGATGCTGTCACCTCTCAGCCTAACCACGAGTCGACCCTTGCATGGGCAGTGGGTGATGGAAGGTGGCGCAACCGTCGAAGACTATGCAACACCCAGCTGTTCACGGTGCAAAGACTCAACTCGCTTCAGCACCTTCGCCACCAGAAAGTCCAGCAACTAATCGAACACATCGATAAGCAACGTGTTTCAGGGTCCCAAGTGAAAATAGTTGAAGTCACCTTCGCTACGGCATTGAACTTGATTTCCAGTACAATATTTTCCTCGGACATCGTGGATCCTGAATTCAGTACCGCACAAGAGTTTAAAGAATTGGTGGGGCGGATAATGGAGTATTCAGCGAAACCGAACCTGTCGGATTATTTTCCGATGTTGAAAAGGTTTGATTTACAAGGGATAAGGAAGCATATAAGGCAGTCTTATATGGGATTACATGCGATATTTGATGAGCTGATCGATCAAAGAATGAAGCTTAGAGCTTCAGCTTCCATGGACAGAAATGGAGATTTCTTGGACGTTCTTCTTGATCAATGCGAACAGAATGAGACCTACTTCACTCGACAAAATATAAAGCCTTTGATCCTGGTAAGAATTTTGCTTAATTTTCAAATCCTACTATAAAAAAATGCCCACTTTTTCATTGCTTTCGGTCTCTATTTTTGAAGGACTTGTTCATTGCCGGAAGTGATACGTCTGCACTAACAACGGAATGGACGATGGCGGAGCTCCTCAGAAAACCCGAAGTGCTGCAGAAAACAAAAATGGAACTCATGGAAGTCATCGGAAGAGAAAGAGCTGTGCAAGAATCAGACATTGATAAGCTCCCATATCTTCAAGCTGTGGTCAAAGAAACAATGCGGCTCCATCCTGGGGCTCCTCTTCTTCTCCCTTACAAAGCTAAAAACGATGTTGAAATCTGCGGTTACACCATACCCAAGAACGCTCAGGTTCTGGTGAATGCTTGGGGTATTAGCCGAGACCCCAACTACTGGACCGACCCTCTCTCGTTTTGTCCCGAAAGGTTCCTTGATTCCCGCTCAGATTTCAGAGGTCGTGATTTCAAATATTTACCTTTCGGATCTGGTCGAAGGATTTGCTCTGGTTTGCCTCTTGCAGTTCGTATGGTGCATTTGATGTTAGCATCTCTGATCCATTCGTTTGATTGGAAACTTCCTGAGGGAATCAGTCCAGAAGACCTTGACATGCACGATCGGTTTGGCACGACTCTGAAGAAAGCTGTGCCACTTTGTGCTATTCCTGTTTAGCACTGTGGCTGGAAAAATTATCGGTCAACCTTGTTTGTCACGTCATCCGTAGTTCAATTAATCAGTATCGTTTATTTTAATTTTTTAAAAATGAATTATTATCTCTTTTTTACGTATAAATTGTGGGTAAACAGTTATTAAATAATTATTTAAAGACGAACAATATTGATTGCTTGAACTATAAATAATGTAATAAACAAGGTCCACCTAATAATCTCTCACGTGACATACACACAAACATGTTAAACTTTTACTCTGCATGTCAATTTTCATATTTAGTATTTTAAGAAATTTCAAAAATTTAAAAGTTATATAATATAAAATAATTAAAATAATAAATTTAACTATTTTTATTAAAAATTTTAAAAAAATTATATTAAAAATTTATTAAAATTTTTAATATAACACTTTAAATGAGATAATTTAAAACTCAAAAGTACCGTATAATGAGATAGAAAGAGTATATTTTTTAAAAGATGTCTTTAAAGTTTAACAAGATTGATAATGTTATATTTGTTTTATTTTATTTTATTTTATATTTTATTTTGAATTAAAATAATATTTTTTATATAAAAATTATTAGTCAATTAACGATAAATTACTTAAAATACTATATAGAATAACATATTATCAAATAATATTTTTTATTTTATATAATTTTATAAAAATATTTTTAATTGATATATCATTCAATAAAATCAATATATTTGTCTATAATAATATTATTGTTGTAAGTTATTTAATATTAATTATTTAACTGTTTTCATTCAGGAATATACCAGTATTATGCTTAAATAAGTAAACTATATCAATGGTTACTGATATTTGAGTATTATATCACTTCAAGTTTTAAAATTTATATTATTATTTCCTATATTTTTTAAATTATAAATTTTTAAATTCAATAAAAATATTTGTTTCTTTTTTTAAAATTTATTTTTTTCTCCCGTTTAAATAAATTTTAAAAAAATCATTGTTTTTACAACTTTATCTGTGTAATTTGGTAAAAAAAAGCATATGTGTGAAGTATCCTAATGGTCATTGAACTTTCTAACATTTTCATTTTAGTCACTAAACTTTTAAAAAATTTATTAAGATTACCTAATTTTTTTTCAATTTTATTTTGGTTTCTCATTATTTTTCGTTAGAAAATGTTAATGTGGCCCATAGTTTTTTTTAAGGTAAGCTATATAAATAGGCATTGAATGTTTAAAATACTTTTATCTAGGTCACCGAATTTTTAAATTTTTTATTGGATTCATACCATTTTTATTTAATTATATAAGGTTATATTGTTATTTAATTACACGAGTTTATCACTAATTTTATGTTTTTTAAATATTGTCTAAATTTAATATTTTAAATTTGAAAAATTATCAATAAATTGGTTTAATAAAACATTGTAAATAAAATAAATTACATCAAGAAAATTATTTTCCCAAGAATTTTATACTCTCGTATAGTTAAATAACAATATAATCTCATATAATTAAATAAAAATACGTGACTCTAATGAACGTTTTAAAATTTCAAAGATCGAAATAAAAATATTTTGTTCGATGATCATTTATATAGTTTACCTTAAAAAATACTAAAATAAAAAATAAATAAAAATTAAATAACTTTAATAATAATTTTAAAAAATTAATGACTAAAATAAAAATACTTTAAAAATTCGATAACCATTAATGTATTTATAAAAAATCTATTCAAATTTCAAAATAGTGCCTATCCCAATGCTAACGGCCCATCGGACTGGCAGAGTGAGATGAGAGAGGCAAATGGATTGGCAACGTTAGGATGACGAATGGGCGAGACGAGTGTGGATAATTTTTATTTTATATTTATATCTATTTAAAAAGTTATATTTATTATTTAATTATTATTAATGACGAGTATAAATTTTAATTTTATACTCACCCATAAAAGTATATTTTTAAATTTATCTCATACTCATCATTCAAGTTGTATCTATTAATATTTATGTATAAATAATATCGAATTATATAAAAAAATCATTGATTTTATAAAAAAATAAATTTCTGCATATTTTATAGATTGATTATGTATATATATAATACATTTACATCAATATAAATTTAAGTACATCTAGCTAACGATAAATTTAATTAAAATATATTTTTACTGGTAAAATCTATATAACTACAACTAACTAATTATATATAATTAACGTAACTAAATCATATTTACACTTTTATAAATTCTATTTATCCACACATATTATAAATTTACAAGATGATTAGTTCAAATTCGATCATAAACTATTATTTTTTAAACTAAATTAATTAAGTTCAAAACTTATATATTTAAGAATTAACATATATTTTAAAAAAACTAATATCTGTATACATAAAATATCACACTAAAAGATATAATCAAAGTCTATAAGTATAAATGATTTAAAATTTATATGACGAACAGATGTATGATTAACAGATACGAAACGGGTAAATACAATGATAAAAATAATAAAAAATACTTGTAACCGTACAATATTATATATTAAATTAAAAACTAAATACCTGTTACGTTTTAAATTAATGTTCATTATACCTCATTAAATCCCAACTACCTTTTTGTTCCTGAGTAGCTTTCAGAGAAGATTATGTGTCATATGAGAGATGAGTTACGCTTCATTAGAGATGTCAGGTTCAGTTTTTTATCAACTTGTTGCAGAGGGATTGGACGGAGGGATGCGTTCAGTTTGGTTCACTTAGAGGGTTGAGATCGGTGACGGATTAAAAAATATATGAGTAAATATATATAAAATTTTAAAATTTTAAGGGTATAATTTAAATATTAAAAAATTTAAAAATTAACTCATAAAATTTTTAAAAATTAAATACGAATGTATAGGTTTTAAACAAAATAGGTTGGATGATTTCTGACCATTTTGACCTTAACACAAAAATTAAAATATTTATTTTTATTCCAACCTAACTTTAATACTCCATCCGTCCCACTTATGATGTTCAATATTGACTTTTTAAAAAAATTTAATATTTTAAAACTTTTATCATAATTATTTTAAATATTTTATTTTATTAAATTTTTTAAAATATATATTTTTAAATTACTTGATTAAAGATTTTAGAAATATATATTTTATATTTTTATCAATAATAGATTTAAAGTTATAATGAGTTAAAACTGAAAAGGTTTGATTAAAAAAATCAATAATGGACAGATAAAGTGGGACGAAGATAGTATATTTTTTGACTCAATCTTATCTGATTTGACATAATAAAAATTATAATCCGACTTTGAATTGATCTTAATATTTTATTAAAAAATCCGATTAACTTGATCCTTATCTAAAATAATAATAAAAATATTAAATATAAAAATATATCAGGTCGAATCGAAAATTTTTTACTATAAAATTAATCTAATAAGAGTTAATTTTTTGGCATAAAGATAATTTTAACCCTTAAGGTTTATGATTTTTATCATTTTGGCCCACATCCTATTTTTGGAATAAATTTAACCCTTAACCTACACCTTTTTGATAAATATCTCATTTTTAACTAGCATGATGATTAGATAGTTAAAAAATTAATGATCATGATATGTGATATATATGTAGAATGATATTTAAGATTTGAAAATGCTTAGTACTCTTTTATTTTAGATTTAATTAATTTTTAATATTTTATTTAAATTTTAATTATTTTATATTTTATGTTAGAATAAAATTATATTTTGCATGTATATATTTATCGTTATCGTAAAAAAATTAACAATAATGATATGTCCTATATATATATATATATATATATGTAGAATGAGGCTAGATGCCATGTTATTTAAAATATATTATCACATATATACGACATGTTAATATCGCTAAATTTTTAACGGTTTAGTCATTATATTAGTTAAAAATATAAGATATTTATCAAAAAAATATAGGTTAAGAGTTAAATTTATCCCAAATAAAGATTAAGGGTCAAAATGATAAAAATTATAAACGTTAAACATTAAAATTATCTTTATGCCTTAAATTTTAATAATTCAATTTAACTCAACCTTATTTTTATAATAAAAAAATCCTAATTAAATCAGATTGAATCAAAATCTATTAATTTTAAGTTAAATTATTGTTTATAATTTATTTTTTACAATAATTGTCTTGTGATCACTTATTTTTTTAACAATAATTGTCTTTTGTTCACTTGTTAAGTCTTCTACCAAAATAGACAAAGACAACGCCATGCTAAAGCGATGTTTGAATTCTATTGATTATTTATTTTAGTAAAATTATAGGTTTCTACGCAATTTGCTACAGTAAATCGAGTTGACGTGAAAATGAGTGAATGAGTAAAAAATAAGATTTTTTTATAAATAATTAGACTTCGTAGTGTAATATTTTTAAAAATGTTGTTGGGTTAAATATTTTTGAGATAAAAAGTTATATAAATATATAATTTTTAGGTTAAAAATATTTTTTAAAATTTATTTCTTTTAGATTTTAGATTTTTATAATTTATTTATCTTCATTTATATTATTATTTTTGTATTTTAAAAAGAATATTTAATTTTTTTAGAAATATTTAAAAATAAATGTTTTATTTAATTAAAAGTATTTTTTATAAAATTATCAATCTCTCGTATTTAAATTAAATAATCTAAATATATATTTTAAAATCAATTTTCAGAAATACTTTCTCGTAAAAATACCTTTATTACTTGTATTGTTGTCCATGGATCTCGTGATGTGTAATTAGGGTAATATTTAATAAGTAATATTGAGTAAAAAATTTGAGTTAGTTTAATTGATGAGTTTTATTTTATAAATTAATTTTAATTAATTTTTTTAATTAAGTTGATGTTATAAAATTTAAGTAGAATTAAACTGTGTCGAGTTATTTAATTTATTTTATTTAATTATAATTATAATATTATGACTTTGATTCTTTTAAACCGTCAAAGATATAATATATTTATAGATGAATCTATAATAAATATAGAATATCATTAATATTAAACACCTTTAAATATTATTAAATCAATTAATAAAGATTAAATTTTTTAATAATTTAACATAAATATCTTCCACGTCATCGTATTATTTTGCTTACGACACCGGCACGGCTACTTAAGCTCTTGATTATACACGGTGGCATAGGAAAAGAAAACAAACAAACATGCAGCTCTACATCTTCTTATTGTTTTGCATCTCATTTTTCCTCCTCTTTCTCCGTCGCTCCTCCGCCGCCCACCGCCTCCCTCCTGGCCCTTTCAACTTCCCTATAGTCGGCTCCCTCCATCGCCTTGGTTCTCACCCTAACCAATCCCTCTTCGAGCTAGCCAAAACTTATGGCCCTCTTATGACTCTCCGCTTAGGCTATGCCACCACCGTCATCGCCTCCTCCGCTGACATGGCCAAACAAGTCCTCCTAACACATGAGGATACCTTCTCCGACCGCACCGTCCCTGATGCCGTCGCCTCCCAGCCTAACCACGAGTCGACCCTTGCCTGGGCAGTCGGCGATGGAAGGTGGCGCAACCGCCGCAGACTATGCAACACCCAGCTCTTTACGGTGCAAAGACTCAATTCGTTTCAGCATCTCCGCCACCAGAAAGTCCAGCAACTCATCGAACACATCGACAAGCAACGTGTTTCCGGATCCCAAGTGAATATAGGGGAAGTCACTTTCGCTACGGCACTGAACTTGATTTCCAGCACAATCTTTTCCACGGACATCGTGGACCCTGAATTCAGTACCGCCCAAGAGTTTAAAGAACTGGTATGGCGGATAATGGAGGATTCGTCGAAACCCAACCTGTCGGATTATTTTCCGATGTTGAAAAGGTTCGATTTACAGGGGATGAGGAAGCATATACGGCAGTCTTATATGGGATTACATGCGATATTTGATGAGCTGATCAATCAAAGACTTGAGCTTAGAGCTTCAGCTTCCATGGCCAGAAGTGGCGATTTCTTAGATGTTCTTCTTGATCAATGCGAACAGAATGGGTCTGGCTTCACTCGACAAAATATCAAGCCTTTGATCCTGGTAAGAATTTTGATTAATTTTCATACATTTTTTAAAATTTAATATAATTAATTATATAAATATTTAAAATAATTATTTATAAGATATATACTTAAAAATTTAATATAATTAATTATATAATTTTAATATATAGTTAAAGATAAAAAATTTTATTATATATTTTATTAAAAAAATCTCAATACAGTGAAATTAGAATTTTATTTCCTAAATCAGAGAGAGAATTAAGATTAAACATTAAAAGGATTAAATATCTATTAAATTTTTAAATTTAAAATTTAAAATTTAAAAAAGACAAAATTTTTATTTTATTTTTATTTAAATTAAAAAAGACCTTAAATATAATTATAACAAAAGAATTTCGGAGAGGTAAGAACCTCTCGCACCATCAACATGATTTCGTCTCTGTCTCAAACTATTGTAAATATTATAGTGAAAGTTGAAGGCGGATCGAAATAATTTCGTTTTAAAATTTCATGTAAAGTTGTCACCGACTTTAAACAGTGTTTGAAGTTGATCATTGTTTTTAAAGATTTCGATCGTTATTTAAAATTAAAATCTTCCGTCTTTTAACAGTATCATGTAACCTAAAAAAATGACACGTATCAATTACCGTTTAAAAATAAAATCAATTAATTTTGAATTTAAAATCACTCTAAAAAAGTATATATTAAGTAATAATTCGTCCATTTCACTGTATTAAAAAAAACAATTTTTAAAAAATAATATTAAATAAAACTTTCTGTTAAAAAATTTTTGTATTCTAAAATTTAATTTAAAATTCGATTATTTTCAAAATTTTGTCCGAATCATTTGTCGTTTGTTTTCTCTCTAATTAGCTTCTTACGTTTTGGCTACTCCGAGTTGTTGCATCTCTTTCCCCGTATATATAATCCTAATAAAGATTATTCACGCATTATATTTAAACTTTTTTTATTATAAAACAACTATTTTA
Organism: Abelmoschus esculentus; assembly: GCA_035048815.1. Taxonomy (NCBI): domain Eukaryota; kingdom Viridiplantae; phylum Streptophyta; class Magnoliopsida; order Malvales; family Malvaceae; genus Abelmoschus; species Abelmoschus esculentus. The sequence goes on from JAUCBN010000004.1 coordinate 2,982,275, forward strand.
TTTAAAAAATATTTAAAATTTTATAGAGGTTTTTAACTAAAAATATAAACTAAACACATAATATTTAACCTCTGAAACATAAACTTATATTCAAATTTAATTAATCTGAGATTCAAACAAAAAATAGAAATTAATAATACTTAAAGTACGTTGACAAAATAATGAGTGTTTTAATATTTATTTACTATAAGTATTTAATTTATAAATATGTAATACTTTTGTTAAATTTTAAATATTTATTAATTATAAGTACTTAATTTTTACCATTAATACAATAAATAAAAAATATTTTTTTAATTAGTTAATATTGATTATAATATATTAAATATTATATTAATTTTTTTTGAAGGTGAGTACTGTATTATTGTTTGTTATATGACATTTAATTTATTAATGATGTGTAAAGTTAAAGAGCTTCAATATATTAAATATTATATTAACTTCCTCTCTCATTTAAATCTTTGGCATGAATCATGATGATAATTATATCGTTTTAGGTACGCAATTAATAGATTATTAAAAGTTAATAGGTTGATCTAAGTGATATGTAATTTGGTTTCGCTTAAGCAAGTTTCAAGTTCAAGATATTATATACGTAAAAAATTTATATTGAGAGACTCACCCACTAATATTAAATGTGCAATATCGATCGCTTCGAATTAATCAGGATAAGACCCTGAAAACTAAAATAGCAATTAAAAAAAATAGATTATTAAATATTGTCCATACATTTAAATATAGCATTTAGAGTAAACATTATCATGGATTTATTAGGATTAATGTACTAATGATATATAATCGTTGGTGTGAATCGTCTGTTTTTTATTGGGTCATTTTTGGTGTTTTACTTTAAATTAGTGGATTTATGGTTTAAGGTTTATAGTTATAGTTATGGTTCAAGGAATTAGGGTTATGATATATTTTTTTATGGTGTAAGGTTTAAGATGTAAAAAATTAGGGTTAAAGTTTAAATTTTATTTTTTTAGAAATTTTTAATAGGGGTATGAAAGAAAGCATAATTAGGGGTAGAAGATTTTTACTTTATAATTATAGGTTAAATGTTTATTAGAAGTCTAAATATTATTTTAAAAGACTATTTTAGCTTTTTTAAATAAATATTTTGATTCTTATACTTTAAGGCGGTAAATGAGACGAGATAGATTATAAATTATTCAAATTTAATTTGATAAAAATTCGGTTAAAGCTCGACTCGAATTCTGACGGACTTTCACCTGTGAGTTGTGATACTTGATAAAGATTTTGTGCTATATCTTTTCAAAAAAAGTCATATACAAAATTTGTAGATAAATTGCAAAGTATATTGTCTCAGATACTTGTTCCCAGGACGGAGTTATTAAGGGGTGAGGTGGGATAATCGTCTCTTACCCTGATTTTTTTTAAAGCTTTTGTTCTATTATTTAATTTTTTTTTAATTTTTTTTTTATGAATTTGCCCCTTACTTCTAAACATTTATATTTTGTCTCCCTCAATCTCAAATTCTGACTCCGTACCCGCTTGTTCAAGTGTATATTTCTTTAGGAATATTGTACAATATTCTTGAAATTACCTCATTCTAAAAATAAATTAAATAAACAGGACTTGTTCATAGCCGGAAGTGATACATCTGCAATAACCACAGAATGGGCAATGGCAGAGCTCCTTAGAAAACCCGAAGTGCTGCAAAAAACAAAAATGGAACTCGTGGAAGTCATCGGAAGTGAAAGAACTGTGCAAGAATCAGACATCAATGAACTCCCATATCTTCAAGCTGTCGTCAAAGAAACAATGCGGCTCCATCCGGCCGCTCCTCTTCTCCTGCCTTACAAAGCCAAAAATGATGTTGAAATCTGCGGTTACACCATACCCAAGAACGCTCAGGTTCTGGTGAATGCTTGGGGTATTGGCCGAGACCCCGACTACTGGACCGACCCTCTCTCGTTTTGTCCCGAAAGGTTCATTGGTTCCAGGTTCGATTTCAGAGGCCGTGATTTCGAGTATATACCGTTCGGAGCCGGTCGAAGGATATGCTCTGGTTTGCCTCTTGCAGTTCGCATGGTACATTTGATGTTATCGTCTCTGGTCCATTCTTTTGATTGGAAACTTCCTCAAGGAATCAGTCCACAAGACATTGATATGCAAGAACAGTTTGGCACGACTCTGAAGAAAGCTGTGCCACTTTGTGCTGTTCCTATTTAGCTTTGTTGGTTACTGATGTCTGAATAGTTTTAAAAGTTATGTTATTGTAACCAACAATAAATCTATAATAAAATGGTCATCTTCTTCAAGAGAGAGAGTAGAGGAAGAAGAAAGTCATCTTCGTCAAGTTATTGAGAAATTCGGGTCACAGTGGTCAAAGACTTTGGTTTGGAGGTGGGAAGAGGTTGTGCCTAGGGTTGCCCTCTCCCCATAAAGGAACTGTCCAAAGAATGAATGTGGCTATTGACTAATGCAATTGCCTGGCTCACAGTCTCCTGTAGGCTGTAACCACCACTCTACAGCCCCATAACCCCTCCTCCTCCTCTTTAACCAGCCACCCTTTTGATGCCACGTGGTATGACATTATCCTAACAGACAAATAACCACCATGCCTCATCTCATCAACAAATTCTAATCTTTTCTTCCATGGCTAAAATATCTTGAATAGTCTCACTTTTTGCCAAGGAAAAGAAATGAATTTTGAAATGACCCTTTTGTCCACTGTCAATGGATTCAACCCCATTCATGTTCCTTTCAGGTTCTTTCTCACCTTCAAACTTTGTGTAAAACTAGGGGTAGTCGATGGAACTCACAGACAAAAGACACCTCAGCTTCGGCCATCACTTGAACATTCGGGCAGTCATTGCCATCTGTTGTCTTCAACCTTATCTTCTCATTTGTGTTCCAAATTTTCCCTTGGGAATCAGACAAGAGAACAAACTCGTTTTGATGTGGTCTTTTTTATTACCATGTAACTACCGTTTCAGCATTCTGTTCTAAATTCCCGGTGTGGGAAGATAAAGGAAGAGGTGAAAGAGAGCTAAAAACAATGGCGGTTTCAACTGTATACACCACCCAATCTCTCAACTCAACTTGTTCCATCTCCACACCAACGAAAACCCACTTAGGTTTCCACCAGAAGCAAGTGGTTTTCTATAGGAGAACCAGCAAGAGAGGTGGCAGCAGCGGAGGTGGTTCATGTGTGATTACATGCTCGGCTGGTGATTCACAAACGGTCGTCATTGGTTTGGCTGCAGACTCGGGATGCGGGAAGAGTACCTTCATGAGGAGACTAACGAGTGTGTTTGGAGGCGCGGCCGAGCCACCAAAGGGAGGCAACCCAGACTCGAACACACTCATTAGCGACATGACCACCGTGATATGCTTAGATGATTATCATTCGCTCGACAGAACTGGAAGAAAGGAGAAGGGAGTGACTGCACTTGACCCGAGAGCCAACGATTTTGACCTCATGTATGAGCAAGTTAAGGCTATCAAGAATGGAGTTGCCGTCGACAAGCCTATCTACAACCATGTTACCGGTCTCTTGGATCCTCCGGAGCTCATTAAGCCGCCTAAGATACTTGTCATCGAAGGGCTGCACCCCATGTAAGTTAATTATGACACGTTTTTGGTCTGAATGTAAACTTGGCAAGCTGTAGTTATTAGTTTTAACTTCACGGGAAAAGCTTTTGGCCTTTACTGTTTATTTTTATTGATTTTTATGTCTCTCCACTGCAACCAATAATCATATAAAACCAGGAATTCTGACTCCGAAAGAGAAAAGAGATGCTAAGTTATTGAATTTTTTATCAGACCTTACCTTGAATTGGTCTTTCAAATTTTCAATCAATGCCGAAGGTGTTGCTGCTGGCCTACAGGCTACAGCATGTTACAGTATTACGAGTCTTATTTTTAATTATTTCTAGTATATTTTAATAGTTCTTTTTTTAATACCTTTTGTATTAATATATAGGTTCGATGAGCGTGTGAGGGATCTCTTGGACTTCAGCATCTATTTGGACATCAGCAATGAGGTCAAATTTGCATGGAAAATTCAGGTGATAATGTAATAATGTTCTGCAAATTCAATGCTTGGATTTTGTTCATTAGCGTGATCTTACTCTGTTGGCAACGTTGCAGAGGGACATGGCTGAGAGAGGGCACAGCCTTGAAAGCATTAAGGCCAGTATTGAAGCCAGGAAGCCCGATTTCGATGCATATATCGGTAAAATAACACACACTACATGATAATAATAATAACATGGCAATGTCCCAAGTGCTTGTGCTGCTGTAACCTTTGACAATGTGTTGTTTTGTTACATCATTGTTTATTTGGTGGATGCAGATCCTCAGAAGAAATATGCTGATGCAGTGATCGAAGTGCTGCCGACTCAGCTCATTCCAGATGACAATGAAGGGAAGGTTTTGAGAGTGCGGTTGATAATGAAAGAAGGGGTAAAGAATTTCAGTCCAGTTTACCTCTTTGATGAAGGCTCAACCATCTCATGGATACCATGCGGAAGGAAGCTCACTTGCTCTTACCCTGGCATCAAATTCCACTATGGACCTGACACGTACTTCGGCAACGAGGTATTCCTTAGCCATATTCTAGCTAGCCGGCTGTTCTCAACGGAATTTGACAGTTTCATTGCTTGTCTGTAGGTTTCCATTCTGGAGATGGACGGTCAATTTGACAGATTAGATGAGCTTATATATGTTGAAAGCCATTTGAGCAACATCTCTACCAAGTTCTATGGAGAAGTCACCCAGCAAATGTTGAAGCATGCTGATTTCCCAGGAAGTAACAATGGAACCGGCCTCTTCCAAACCATTATCGGATTGAAGATACGAGATCTCTACGAGCAAATTACCTCCAGCAAAACTGCAACTCCCCTAGAAGCAACAAAAGCCTAAGATTAGTAGAGTTCCCTCATACATTGGACTAGACCTTGGGTTCAAAACATATTATCATCTTTCAAGCTTCACTCCAGTGTTGGGCTGTTGTTGCTATCATAAGAACCGAGTTCAATCCTATGTATTTATTTCCTGTTGTAATTAAGTGGAGACACAAATTATCTTCTAATCCCCTTATTGCTTGCTATAAGTTTGATCTTCTGCAACCTGATTTCTGCAGGTACCCCTCACTCTTCTTGGAATCGGAGTAATAAGTCTTTAAATCCTTTAAACTAACGGTTTCAACAGAGCACCTCGCTCTAAAAGAACGTATAAATAAACCCATCAACTAAGATATCTCTTCCTGCATCTATGATTGACCTTCACCACTTTTACCATCTAAACTTCTGCATGCATATGTATATGGACTGTTCATTGGAACTCAGATGAACTAATATCAAAGCAAATAATATCCAAGTTATTTTGCCGAAGAAAGTCAGAGAAACTATATTTACAATCTGACTTTTCAGACCATCTCTAGGAAATAGAAGTAAACTACATTCAAACTATAGATAGGTTCATGGCGAATTCCAGTTCCTTGTAGAGAACTTTAAGCCAGGTTTGGATGTGAGGATGTAATGATAAAGCCAAGAAAAGGTGAACCGGTTGATCCTATGTCAGTTTCGGGCATCACGTTTTTATCGGAAAAAGACCTCATCTTCATAGCTATCACTTGTTTCTGCAGCAAAACATTAACAAAAACAAAACTCCAATAAACACATGAGAATTTCCTATGATCATCTCAAGAGAATAAATGGATTTCAAGCGTTAGAGAAGCAAAAAATTAACCAAAGCCCCTCTGAAGTCTCATATATCCTTCAATGTTCTACTCTACTTTCCCTTCGATATGTGATCGGTTCGATTCGGTTTTGATTTTTAAATGCAAACCATTTTAATCGAATTTATATTTTAGTAGGGTAGAAATTATATATCTCTTTTTCATGCCTCCATTTTAAATTAGTGGATTTAGAGTTTATGGTTTAGGATTCAAGGTTAAGATTGTGGTTAGAGTTTAAGGAATTAGGGGTAGAGTGTATTTATAGGGTATAGGGTTTGAGATATAGAAAATAAGGATTAGGGTTTGAAATTTAATTTTTTAAAACTTTTTCAAAGGAAACATAAAAGGGTGCACCATAAAGAAGTAGATGATTTTTATCCATTTTGGTAAAGACCACAAATGGTCTTGAACTTTGTTAAATTATTAAATTGGTAATTAAATTTTTAATTATTTTAATATAATCATTAAATTTTTAATTTTATTCTAATTTAGCCATTGATCCGTTAACAACAATTAAAAGAGTGAATTATCGGTTAACAAAATTTATATAATAATATATTTAATCCTTTATGTTTGTTCATCAAACAATTTAGTCTTAATTAATTTAAAAATAATAATAAATTTAACTTTTATTTTTTATATATTATTTTAATTTAACCTTATTTTTAATTAAAATAAATTTAATCTTAAACTCTAAATTTGAAATCATAAACTGAAACACGTGAAACCCTAAACTTATAACCCAAAAATTAAATACATCACAACCCAAAAATTGAACACCAAAAATATAAAACCGTAAACACTAACCTTGCACTAAATCACAAAACAGAAAACCTAAAACTTAAAACTTAAAAATCATAACCCTAAAATTCAAAACCTTGATCACTAAAATCTAAACCTTAAAATTTTTAACTTTAGTGTTTAAGGAGTATAATTTAGGATTCAGAGTTTGATGTTTATAGTTTTGGTGATTTATCATAGCCCTAAAACTTAAAACTTTAATCACTTAAAAAATACACTTAATGGATAACAATCCATAACCTTACCGCCTATTTAGCATTATAAATTATTGACGCAGACAACTGGTATTATCACAAGCTGTAGTACATAAAGTAGAACAGTTGTGTATGAGATTTTTTTGGAAAGGTTATGACGCTCTTGCTCAAGGAGCCCGCGTTAGTTGGGATCAAATTTATAAGCTGAGATCTGAGGGAGGCTTGGGTTTGAAGAGATTGGGTAGCTGGAATAAAGCTTGTCTCCTATATTTGATTCGAACTATCCTTGCTGGTGAAGGCTCTCTTTGGGTTGCTTGGCTTCAAGCCTACGTTTTTAAAACAGAGAGTTTTTGGACAGTTAGATATAAGTTACATTTCAGCTGGGTGGTAAGAAAGCTGTTGAAACTTAGAGATGAAGCTAGAAGAATCTTTGAGGGCCAAAATTTGAGCGATGTTAGTATTACTTGGGTTTAGGACCAGGTGCGAGACAGAGAAACTAAAGTTAGCTGGCAGAAACTGGTTTGGTTTTCCTCTCATACTCCAAAGCATGCTTTGGTGACTTAGATGTCAATCCTTAATAGGCTGTCTACCCGCGATAGATTAATCCATATGGGTATAATTACTGAGGCCTCTTGTTTGCTCTGTGATTCAGGAGTGGAAAGCAGGAATCATATGTTTTTTGAATGTCCTTTTTCTACTAGTATTTGGGTGGTTTTGCTTCGGTTTTGCAATGTAAGTAGACCAACTATGCAATGGGATGACGAGTTACAATGGGCTGTTACTATACTGAGAGGTAAATCCTTAATTGTCTGCATCTTAAAGTTGGCTTGGAGTACTTTCTTGTATTGTATTTGGGAGGAAAGAAATCACAGGTACCATGGAAGGAGTTGTCGACCTCCTGAAACTATTGTTGATAGAATTAAAGATATTGTTAGTACTAAACTATTTAGGAAACGTATTGGAAAGGGTGACAACTTTATCGTTCAATTATGTGTTAATTAGGGTATACATGTTTAGGTGATTATGTAAGCGTCAACACATGTAATTGATTTTTGGTTGTGCAATAGAACGAATAATTATCCAAAAAAAACCATAACCTTAAAAACGATGTCGAATAAGTGACTAATCATGGCACCAAAATTAAGTTAAAAACTTAGCCTAAAACCTAAAATTAAATATATAAAGATTTTGATTAGATTTTTAAGGTAATATACACAAATAATCACTAGGATATCTTTAAAAATATAACTTAATCATTAAATCTTTAATAATATATAACAAAATATTAATAATTCTTTAATAAAAACATGACAATTACAAAAATTTATATAACAATATATTTAACCTTCAATGTTTACACTTATAATTAATTTAAACATCATCGATAGAGATTAAATTAGGAATAATTTAATTAAATTTGTCAATAAAACTGATTAAATATTCTATTATTCAAATTTCTATAATGATCACATCATCCCTTAACGAAAATTAACGACTCAATGATCACTTTGTAACAAAAACTAAAATTTAATACCATTATATAATTTTTAAAATTATGATGACAATTTTGTATTTTTGGAGATAGATTAGTGAGCAATTGTGTATTTTACCCTTTAATTAATACCATCGTATCATTGAATTTCGTCCTCCTTTGCCTATAAAAGCAAGGTCTGCCTTCTCACCAAATTAATAGCATCGAATTCTTCGATTCAAATAGCAAGGATATTAGCGCCGGGATTTTTAATTCAAGTTCGTCTTCGCTCACTCTCCGTTACGCACGCACGCCTCTAACCTTCAAACCGGTAAGTTTTTCTCGCCCAAACTCTTCTAATTGCAGGCATGTAACAATCTGTTCAACCATGTCTTGAATCGACAGCCCTTTGCTTTTGGAATTTTTTATTTATAGAAGTATAGATATGTTAAATTAGGCGAATTATGGTTATTTGGTATGCATAGATTCATCCAATGAATATTAGGGTTTTTGCACGTGTTCTGATATGATGAAGTTTATGTATCGAACCAATTCTTAGAGTTAATTAGCTCTTTCTTCTTATTTCCAATTGTAAATTTTGAAAATTTTGCCTCTTTATTAAATATCCAGAAGTTAGTTTTCCCGATTATTTTAATTTGATCGTTATAAGAATATATGTTTAATTAGGCAGGTTATTTGCTGATAATATTTTGAAGAAAACATGACAACTGCTGCTAGACCAACATGGCAACCTGCCAAAGGTGGGAATGAACAAGGCGGTACTCGCATTTTCGGCCCATCTCAGAAGTATTCGTCAAGGGACCTTGCAGCTCATACTACTCTAAAGCCCAGGTGATTCTTTTGTAATTTGTCTATACTTTTATATACTTGTTTTCATATGCATTAGGGTGTAAATGACCAAGAATGAAATTTAGGGTATTAGAACATGTTTTCATTATGTTGTTAGCTTTTCTTTTGTTCTTAATTGAATGGATGTAGTTAGAAGGTAATGATTCTGGCCAAAACTACATCTTGTTTGTTCATCGAATATTTACTGTTACCCTGATCTTGTTGTCATTTCACCTGTATGATATTGATGTAATGTGTTTTTATGGGTTGATTTTGGTGGTTTTACATATCTAGAAACTATGTTGCTTGAACTTAGGTGTGAGGATGTTGAATATGAGTATATGTCTCATACGGGTATAATTTATATTTTCTAAGTTTCATATATTTGGAGGATTTTTAGAGGTCATATCCCCATACCCATTGTTTGGAACAAGTGTCAGACTCAGGTATTTCAAGAAACATGGAGAGTTGGAACAACATAGTTCAAATCCTACTTCTTGGCATTAAGAGATATGTTGTAGCCCTACTTGTATCATAAATGAGCTTATTTATCGGTTTATTTTGCATGTGTGAAAATGCAGAAAGGATGGGCAGGACACCCAAAATGAGTTGCAGAAGAGAAACCTCCGCGATGAGCTTGAAGAGCGTGAACGGAGGCATTTCTCATCAAAGGACAAATTCTATAATGGTAAAGAGAACATTTTACAACTGTTCTTTGTTTATTTGCATGAATTCTTCTATATTTTTGGTCACCATAAATTTTGTATTGTTTTGTTCTTAATATGTGTGTATATTTTTGTAGATGATAGAGATCATAGGAAGGAGAACCAGCTTCTTTTGGAAGGTAAATTGCCAACTAGCCTATTTGTTATGAATTAATGAGCTCTCAAAGCACTTTACTTACTGTGTATGTCACTTGTAGGGGGGAAAAGGGAGATTGAAGACCGAATTGTTCCGCGCAGTGTTGACGCTGATGATTCTGATGTTGAACTCAACAATGATGACGAAAGGTTTTTATTTTATCTCTGTTTGTATGCTTTAGGACAATTTTTCCCTCTGATGATTGAATTCTTTTAGTTTTTTGGATGGCTTAGAAGGCACGCTGTAACATATGGTATATGATTCCAACAATATCTGTCTTTCTGAAGTCAATAGAACACTAAATGCAATATATAGTTACATTGCTGTGTAATTGATAAAAGAATTATCCCTGTTTTTGGTAACTTCTGGATATAGTGAGTTTTCTACTCTTTCTGAAGGTCTTGATTTTTTCCTTAGTGACGATGATGACGACGATGAGGATGACGGAGAAGCTCTAATGGCTGAGCTTGAACGAATACGGAAAGAGAAGGCTGAGGAGAAACTCCGTCAGGTAAACTATATAGCATAATTTCATTGCTAATTACTCTAGTGCTTCTATGCTGTTAGATATCCTCTTGATTTTTCAGCTATAGAGTGCATCATTTAAAATATTTCACCGATAATGAAAGAAACGCCTTATGTTTGTGCAGGAAAAACTAGAGCAAGAAGAACAGCTAAAAGCCAAAGAGGCTGAGCTTCTTCGGGGAAATCCACTAATCAATAATCCAACATCTTTCGGTGTAAAAAGAAGGTACCTTGCATGAAATACCAGAACTCCCCCCTTGGGTTGTTTAACAAAAGCCTGACATTGCATGAGTTCTTTGCTTATTTGGTTTAGGTGGGACGATGATGTGGTCTTCAAGAACCAGGCCCGCGGTGAAACCAAACCTCAAAAGCGCTTCATTAATGATACCATAAGGAATGACTTCCACAGGAAATTCCTGCTGAAATACATGAAGTAATTTGCTTGAACGCTCAAGTAATTAGTGAATCAACTATCAAGTCAAACTTACTGTTCTTAAGTAGTTGTACATTTCTAGCGGATTTGATGATGTTTTTTCTTTCCTAGAATATGTGATGTGTGTTAAACCTATATCTCCTACTGCTTTTGGAAATGATATATGTTCTCTTGAATTGGTTTAAGGCTTGCTGAAAGATCCCCCAGACTTTTCATTTCACTGTAATTTGTCGAACTTGTTTAATGCGTTTCATGAGCAAGTTCTGGTCCTTGGTTTCACGGTAAGGGTTTTTAATTGAAAGCTGAGCTTTATGCTATGACCTAATGGAGGAGGTTGGATTGGATTATGGCAACCAGAAAACTTTTTTGTTGAACTTAGCGTAATTGGCAACTCCATGAAGAAAATCCATTTTACATTGACAAATCAATAATTTACAAATAAATGAAGAAAATCATGAGTCCGCGAAAGAAAAAAAAAGTAATTACAGGAGAGAAAAGGACTCCATCATCAATGCATACTCCCTGATGGTAAATTTAGAAATCTCATAAACCGGTAAGACTCTTTCTAAGCATCAGTCCCTTGAGGTCCATGGTTCTGCTTCATAATGATAACCATAATGGGGAGGGGAAGAGAGGCTATACTCGTATTGGGGTGTGATGCCGTGGTGGTAGACATCTTGCGGTGGGGAGGTGGATTGATAGATATGGTGAGGCGGAGAAGAGGGATGATGTACGTGATGTGGTGAGGAGGTGGATTGATAGATATGGTGAGGCGGAGACAAGGGATGATGTTCGTGATGCGGTGGGGAGGTGGATTGATAGATATGGTGAGGCGGAGACAAGGGATGATGTTCGTGATGCGGTGGGGAGGAACTCAGATCATCTCTAATTCCGTCATCTTCTGAGTATGTTCCCTGTTTGTCAACTCTAACTTTATCAACTCTGACCTCTACCAACTCCTCTTCCTCCAAGGATCGGAATATCGGGTGCAAGTAAGCATCAGCTAAGAAAGCTTTTAAGTTTATATCAGGTTCTGTGGTCCGATCCATCAAGTCCTTTGCCATTGCTTCCTGCAAAAGGAAGCAAAAGAACTTTTGTCGATAATTGGAAAAATGATCGTGCGAGATTAAGATCACATCCAGTTAAATATCAGATGTGTAAGTGCATGTAAAAGGAATGTCTAACTTGAGTCAGCTATTCGCTCTACTCATCCTACCTCCAGTGGATACTTTCTGAATGCAGGTTCAAAGCGGCTTTTGCAATACTTATGGAACGATAAGGTCAATACAGGTAAGATAACGAGCAGGGGAGTTGAATTTGCAGCCTTTTTTGTACTGAGCAGCCCCATCAATAGAAGTTGAGAGATCAATAAGCTTGCTATTATGCGGCTGTGCACATGCGGCCAGAATGCAGCACCACTCTCGTACTGGGGATTGTAGACATTAATTATCTGCATATGACCAAATGGAAAATGAGATTTTTAACAACATGATTTACCAAACATTCTTCATTATTAATCAACTTTATCTCGCTCGAGAGTTATGTTTTATCGGTCATGACCTATGAGCACATCCTAAAGAGTGAATAAATATGTAAAAGCATGGCTCATAAACTAACCTGATGACGATAAACCAGGTAGGCAAAGGCAAAGAAGACTAATATAAAAGGAAGAAGGATGGGAGTGACCACAGCATATACAATTCCCAAAAGGAAGTATAGTTGGAGACTCGGGAGAGTTTCCGGATAGTCCACACTGCCCGGGTCCATTGCAGTTTCTCTGTCTCGTTCAGTCTTCACCAGAAATATGTTCTTGAGATGGAAAATAACCAATGGTTTCAGTCGGAGAATTTCACCAGCTATACCAGCCCATCCATCAACCATTATATATGTAATAAAGAAAGTGGCCTTCATTGGAATTGATACCCCTATGGTTCTAGGGATCCTGCAATAGAGCAGAAAAATCAGAACTTGCAATAAGACATCTTCGAAGCTATAGTCTAAAGATCGTCTAAAATTTGCACAATTTAAAGATGGTCCTCCGAGCAGGATGAAAGATGAGTTACACAACCTTAATGTTGTGGTATGGTAAATTTACATGCTAATACTATACTCACAAGAACTAGTTCCCAGAGACTAGCACTCTTTGCCGTTTTCACAGTTAACTATGTTGTTCATTGCTAGGCTAATGTTTGCAGCCCCGTAAGATGTCGGCTTCTTGTGGAACAACTTTAATTTAAAAGTGGATGTGAGTTGCACTTGTGTCGGCAACTTTAAACGTCTCAAGGACTGCAGTATGTTATGGAATACTACTCCTTACGTACGCATCCCGCCTAGCATATTGAGATAGTCCATTGCAGAATCTCAAGCAGCACTATTTCAGCATCTTGAGACTTGAGAGGCTCCATTTACTAACCTTATTCGTTACTATAGACGGTCAAAGCACAAAAGGATCCAATCACCTTGTTTTAAGGACCGTTATCATGAGAGTCCATCTAAGATTGCAATATATAGTAGTCAGGTTCATTCAAAGGGATCTACATTCATAGGTCTCTCTCCTTCCAATGATCCAATCACCTAGTAGGCATTCATTCTAAGACCTGATCCTCTCCTCAGTCCTCTCTTCGTCTAGATCTCATGTTTCAGTAAAGGAAATTAGCAATTTAAGACGATTCTCTAACATCTTATGATAGTAATTAGAAAAAAAAATTAAAAAGAGTTGAAAGGAACATTACTGGGTCGGCGATTGGTGAAGGAAAGAATGCAATTGCTGAAAAGTTGTTCCAGTTACTATACTCCCCAAGAACACATTCACCAACATAAAATAATAGTACTTTGCAGATGATCTTCGTTCAAGAGTTGATATAGCTATATGTCCCTCAATCTTTGACATGATCATTAAAATTGTAGGCAGTACATACAAAAAGATTTTAAGAGCGAGACCGGGAAGGAAACCTTGCAAGAAAGATTTGATGAAGCCCCTGCATATGATTTTTCAAGTAACACTTTGTGAGTATACCAAAAGAAGTTACAAAGTTTCATGATACCAACCCATTCTTTGATTAAATAATATCGAATCTATTAAAGTAAGCACTAATCCAAACATGAATTTTGGCAAAAAAAAAAGTTTGGAGCATCTAAATATAAATGCAATAATGCATATAGGTAAATCACAATTGTTGAATCTACAAGCTAAGAAATGATAACTTACAGTTCTACAGCTGGCCTAAGGAAAGGAGCAACCCTTTCTAGACCCTCCAAATTTGCCAGAGATTGCACAAATGCGATGGGTATCATGTAGAAAAATACCAAGGCAAATACTGATATTGATATTAATGTTTTCCGAATGGTCAATGAGACAAATGGTATAGCTAGATTTCGCCAATAAACATCACAGGGTTCTGGAGCCCAATCTGTCAACCAGAGTGTAGGATTTTTGCTTTGTTGTGTCTGCGCACAAACAGCAGCCCCCCAACGTGATTTGAATGATACAAAAGCAACAGGCAGGATAGATTTGGAGTCCTTGAGAACCTTCTGGCGCTCTAGTTCCATCTGAGACAGTTAAAAACAATAATCGGAACATTTAAATATTGAATGTATTGAAATGAAACAGGAGCAGGAGCTTACTTGTTTATCAAGTTCTTTTATCTGTTGTTTGTAGAAATCAATGGAATCGACTCTTTCACCCCATAGCCCGAGAAAACCTATCTGAAAGCGGAAAGTATTCAATGCATCAAATGACTAGGTCCATGAAATATCGGATGATCATTAAGTTGATAAAAATCTCAAAGAAAAACATAAAAAGTAAAGCTTACAACTTCTGCCACTACCATGAAAGTATATAAGCATAAACTACCTTGTTAGTTGGTCTCTTCTCTGGACGTCTTTCAAACTTCAATTGGTTATAGTCCAGCCAATTTTGAAGCCTATCTCGTTTCCTCACCAGTCTAGCGAATTTGTTTGCATTATATACTGCCTGCATATAAAAATAATGCAGGAATTTATGCATTTGAAAGACAATGATGTGCTAAGTATATCATGCATTCAAAAACTCTGATTCTAATTAAAAGCATAAGACAATCTTAGGCCAAAGAAGTTGATTACCTGGTGACAAAGATAAGTATCAGGGTGATTTGTTTTAAAGAAGTGATCTAGAGAATCTGCTATCGAGTGACCTGGAATCTGTGGCACATTCCTCACAGCTACCTGCAAAATTCACCAAATTTACAAACCTCAAATAACGGTAAGACGACTCTATGAAAGTTTCTTCTCGACTTTATATATGTTGTAACTGTTCTTAAGATAGTAAAATAGAATTCCCAACTCACAGTGAACTGTTCTGCGCGTCTACGGTCTGAGGCCAAGAAATGCAACCTCATTGTTGCTACAATATCATATTCCTTGTAGAGCATGAAACATATCCAAAACGTGAATAAGTATTCTAATCCAATATGAACAAAAAACCTGAAATCCAACCATAGCTCGTTAGAAAAGCTAGAAAAGCAGCAAGGAAATGTTTCTTAAAGATAACATGCTAAACTTACCGTATAGATTCAGGACGAACGTTTGATATCGAAAGCTTATCAATGTCACTCACAACTAATTCTTTCCTCAGGAAAAATAACGTTCCACTTGAAACATTCACCGGAATAAGGATGAAAAGTGCCACAACAGTTACGGGCACAAAAATCTTTAAGCTGTAAGAGAGGAAACAACTGTTTTAGGAAAAAGGTCACAGATATTAAAGCTTCTCTCTTATCCTGAAGGTGGACATAAATGCCTCACTTATCAAAGAAACGGTCAAGGTTCTAAAGTCGAGACGATGAAAATGAAAAAGTGCGAGGTGATGGAGGCATTCTGTGAATAGATTACAGAAATTTTTATCTTTCATTAAAAGAGATAAGAAACATTAATAGTTATAACTTACAATAACCAGAGACGATGAATCAAATCATCTATTCCACCGAGCTCCATATACAAGCAAATCCAAATGATGTAAAAATTCCATGACAGTGAAAAATGGTGACCAGATGGTAAAATATGCTAAACTGTAAAAACCATCCTTCAGGAGTTGAATGTTGAAAAATTATGCTTAATCCGTGCAGCAACCAAATGCATCGATCATGGGGAACAGTAGCATGGAATTTAACTCTTAAATCGTGTAAAGGATAATACTACAAGTCTACAACTAGTTGCCATTGTGCAGCTTCGGTTCAGCTAAATGTAACTGATATCCCATGGTCAATGGTATTCCTTGAAAAGTAAAAAATGACAGTTATTTAAAGCACATATAATTGCAACTAAAGGAACCCCAATCCATGTATAATTCAATATAGAATTGTACTATGATTTTAACACAGGTATTAACCATGGAGTGCAGTCAACTTAGATAATCAAATGAACAGGGAACGAGCTAATTCTTAGTCAAACTTAACCAATTCGAATCCAATAAACAATCTTAGAATAAAACAAAAGATTGAGAATCGTCGAGTATGGATTCTCGGGAAAAGTAAAGGTAAAGTATCTTCTT
Source organism: Abelmoschus esculentus (assembly GCA_035048815.1). Lineage (NCBI taxonomy): Eukaryota > Viridiplantae > Streptophyta > Magnoliopsida > Malvales > Malvaceae > Abelmoschus > Abelmoschus esculentus. The sequence continues at coordinate 2,998,646 of JAUCBN010000004.1, forward strand.
TTAGCGTTGAAACTCAAGACCCACAATGTAAACAACTTGAAACAAAGCAAATTATAGTTCAAAATTCAATCTTTCTGTCAAAAGAAACAGCATATTAGCCACAAACAACGAGCAAATAAACCACTAAAACCAGAAGGGAAAAGTGCAAAGCGTACCCAAGAGTGTAAATTCTGAGGAAAACAGCAGAATCAAGGCCAGCATGGTCGATGAGCTGCGTTTCACTCATCTTCAAAGCTTGTGGCATCCAGTTCAAGAAAGCAAGATAAGTCTTGAAATCCAGGTTGACAAACTTGGTAACAAAATTCCCACCTCTCCTTGGGCTTGTTCTTCCTCCATTGATATACCATTTTGGGAAGTAAACTCTGTCATTGACTGGTTGAATTCTCAGCAGAGCAAAAGCAAACAAGAAGGCAAATGCAGTCAAAATATTAATCAAGGCAGACACCCCAATATCACCCAGAGTAGCCATTGGAGATGAAAACTACAAAAAGCAGAGCTTGAAGAAAAAAACAAAGCTTGTGATGTGAAAAACGTTTTGAAAGAGATAAGAGAAATACAGAAAAGCTGAGCAACAAGGAAGGTAGACAGGCAGACAGCAACCTTGGCTAATAGTCCAGATTACGCAACTGCTAATTTAATAACAGGACAATACTATATAACTGTATAAGGACGTTTACCCTCATAATCCCTTACAAAATATTTATTTCCTTAAATAATACATATCGAAGATTATTTTCCAAATAACACTTTCTCATATTACGGTGAGTCGGTGAAAGCACCATTCGAAAAACTCGTCAATTCGCATGAAATGCGAGCTTGCCTTTCATAGAAGATTTGAAAGGAGAAAAAAATATATTAAATAAAAAATTATATTTTGATATATAAATTATATAAAAAATTATATATTTTTTATAAAATTTAAAATCTAAATTTTAAATTTTATCCCTTCAATACTTAAATCTTAAATTTAAAAATATAAATTTTAATAAAAAACTTTAAATTTTACACGTTATACATTAAACTTATATAAATTAAAATTTAAGTATAAAAATAATTTTAACTCTTAACGTTTATAAATTTTATTATTTGGTCTCATTTTTTTGGATAAATTTAACCCTTAACCTATGTCGTTTTGACAAATAACTTTAAAAATTGAACGATATTGACATGTCGTATATATATGATAATATATTTTAAATAACATGACATCTAGCCTCATTCTATATATATATATATATATATAACATGTCATTATCGTTAATTTTTTTACGATAATAACAAATATATATATGTAAAATATAATTTTATTCTAACATAAAATATAAAACAATTAAAATTTAAATAAAATATTAAAAATTAAAAATTAATTAAATATAAAATAAAAAACTATTAAGCATTCTCAAATCTTAAATATCATCCTACATATATATGACATATCGTTATCGTTAATTTTTTTAACTATCTAATCATTATGATAGTTAAAAATAAGATATTTATCAAAAAAAACAATATATAAGAATTTATGTTCGATCGTATTTTAACCGCAATTTAATTTTTTTAGATGTCGGAAAATTTATAGTTTTGAAATTCATATTGTCATTCTTTTCATAGGAAAGCGATCATGATGTACAATTAAATCTGACCGTTAGAAGAAAAACAACTACATCATCAGCTCTTATCTATATATCTATAAAAAAGAACTTGATAAACGAGGTCAGCAAAGCTTCACTCTTGAAGGAGAATGGAAATTTCCGTGGCATTATCTTCTTCTTCATTCCTCTCTTCCTTCCCATATCCATACACAAGAATCAAAACCCATCTCCGGTTTCCATCATTCGGACTCATAAAAGCTGTTTCTGAGCCTGAAAAAGGAAACCCCACCGCTACACAGACCAAGAAACCTGAAGAATCCACCACCACTGCTCAACCTCAAACTCAAGCCCCTGCTGCTAAGCCAACTCCCAAAAAGCCTGTTTATTCCAGTGAGTTTTTCTCTGAATAAATCAATTCATTCAATTATCAGTTTAAGTTATTTGGGTTTGAAAGGATGAAAATGGATTTGGTTTTGGGCAGTGAAGAAAGGTCAGATTGTGAGGGTAGATAAAGAAAAGTATCTCAACAGTGTTAATGTAAGTGAAAAATGAATTTATCTTCATTTTTTGCTATATGGGTTGTCTTCTTCTTCTTTAAATTGCTGCTTGAACTTTATTGGATTTCCCATAGCATGAAATTACAGGGATGATGACATTTTTGTTCTGTTTTAGTATCTATCTGTAGGACATCCACCTTATTACAAAGGCTTGGACTACATATATGAAGACCGTGGTGAGGTGCTGCTTTCTCCCCCCTTTTTTGTTTTGTTTAGGACACCTTTGTTGGCCATTAAATCTTTGCCAATCTGCTTGATGATGTTAGGTACTGGATCTGCGTATTTTTGAGACCGGAGAATACGCTCTTGTAAGAATTTTTCTCCGCCGCCTTCGCCTGATTACTTCAGTTCTTTACCAGATATCATGCTAATTCAGTTTCCTCCTTGTCCATGACATGTTCATTCTCGAGCTTAAGCTATTGTGACAGAATGATGAACTATTAATCTGTTATATGTTTTTGTGTTAAAAGAATAATAGTTTTGTAATTGTACTCTGTTCAATCTCATTTTGCCAGAGTTTTAAGTCTATCAGAGTTACATCTAGCTGAGCATGACCATTTTACAGGTTGCGTGGGTCGGCATCCCAACTGCACCGGCTTGGCTTCCGACGGATATGCTTATCGAGGTACTGTACTACTGTTAACAACTCGGTTCATTGGCTACTTGATATACACTGCATATTGATTTGGCAACCTAGACCTTTGCCTAGTTTTAGCTCTGCTCACTTCTTTATGCATCAGCTACTGCACAATTAAGCTACCACAAGTCCACAATGTATTCAATATGCATGTTTATTGATAAAGGTTCAAATTTATAGACATTTCTAGTTCCATCCTATAAGCTACATGGGTACACTCGAATACGCTTATTCATGTACGAGCTCGGCTAAGTTATTGGATGAACAATCAACTTTTAGCTCTCAGGCTTAACTAACTAGCTTGAGTAGAATGGTTATTGGCTTTATGTAGAATGATTAATAAATATGGACTGAGGTGGGGTGGAATGGGCGGTTTTGTTCATATTCAATATCAAATGGGGATGTTGCCTGTTGGTAGTGTTTATTTTTCAACATCAATGGCGGAGTGAGTCAGGTTTGAGCAAAGTATGCCTCTCCTCCTGCACCGCTCCGTTTTGTTGCCATACTTGATTCATATATGTATATATATCGAAATCGGAAGCATTTACAGTATGGTAACTTTGGTGCCTTGTTCCTGTTCTTGTTTGCAGTGTGAGAAGCTCAAGTATGAGAGATTGTGAAGCAGTTTTCAGAATTGGAGTGCCACACTAAGTTACAACTATTGTGTAATTTACAAATATATTGTATAAAAACAAGGAACAGAGTTTATGAATATAGCTTCCAAATTCATTAGTTTTTGTTAACATCCACCTGAAATGAACTTAATAGAAATGAGTTCATTGGTGCCATTACCAATTAACAAGCTCAAGCTTGAAGATGACATTGAAATTTTGAAATACGAGTTAAAATTTTGATTTTAAAACTTGAATAAGATTAAAATCGTTCAAGAAAGGAGATAATGACCTCAAAACTCAGCTTCCATGAACCAAAATGTAGACTTGTGCAGAAACTCATCCAAGAAGGAGAATTAAAATAAAACAAAATGTTTGATTACTTTCAAGGACAACAAATGCTTGATGCAGGGCATGCAATATGACATGAAATTGTTTATAACATAGAGATATGGATTTAGAGACATTTGTTTCTCAAGCCCTTCTCCCACAAACAGTCCTTAACTTATTTGAATTTGCATCACTAAAAGAAGAGAAGTTGAACCCTATAAATTTAGTAAGGGGCTAGGATGGATTGTATGAGCTCTTGAAGTGGGGCTAGCTCTTTCTTGTCAATCAACCCAAATTCCTGCACATTCAACAACAATCTCAATTAACCTAACAATTTTCTACTTAGGGATGGAGCCATGATTTGGGGTTGGGGAAGCAAAACATAAATGTTTGAAAGTAGGGGAGGGGACCAATTCATAAATAAACTAAATTTTTAAAAAATTTAAACAGAGGGACAAATATGAAGAAAAAAATATTCGGGGGTGGGGCAATCGCCCCCCACCCCATTTGGTTTTGTCCCTGTTCCTACTCAACTAAGACTGCATTCTAACCTCTTAGATACAAACAATATTTCAACACTTATTGCTTGGGTATTTAGCAGGTTCTTAGGGATGATGTTAATAGTTTAAACAGTTAAACTCGATCCTCTAGTGTTCTCTCTTGATAAAAAAAAAGGAAACAAAACAAAACCATGAGTTCATGGCGGGTAAGAGAAAAAAAATCAAAGTCAATGCTTAGTTGTTGTGTCAAAGAATCATCTCCTAATTAAGCAGGAGAATTAAAGAAAAATATAATAATTATGAAGCAGGAGAAGACTTACACAGGTAAACAGTATGAAATGCTTGAAGCATGTGTTCAAATGAGCTTCCTCCTTGAGGCTCACAATTTTCTGGAAGTGAGAGTGATAGATGTGGGCATATACACGAAACAATCTTTTAAATATCGTCTTCACCACATCTTTGAAGTTTGGAGGAAATGGTGCACCTAGAAAATTTGAAATGTACAATAACATATATAAAGATATTCAAGATAGATATGAGAAAATAATATCATATCAGGGAAAGTTAATCATCTTTGTTGTCATTGTACATAGATAAACACTTATCTTTCTCTGGAAGACTATGTCCAAGCCAGACTTCATTGCAGAGAATTATAGAGGATTAAGTACATGATATGAAGATTTACCCAGCTTTTGAGGAAATATTGATTCATCATCGAGTTGTGTTTCAATCCAGTCCATGAGATATTCAACATATTTTGGGGCGGAAACCTCAATAGGTTTCTTGATTTGCACACCATCTGCCCATCTATATTCATACCTGTAAAGTTTTTTTTTAAGATGGCAAATAATCAACTCCAGAAAACACAAAAAATACACTTCCAAGTTTTTAAAAAAAATTAGTAGACTTATAAGGTGAACAAAAGTAAGCGCCCAATTATTAAATTGATTGATCAGGCAGTGTAAGGTAAAAGAACTAAACATGACAACAAAATATTTAATTATCGGACAATTTCAAATGATTACACAGAATTCAAATCTTAGAACAGTTCTAAACAGATTTTTATTTCTTTCTACCGATCTTTGAACAATATAAAGAAAAATTCAAGTTATTATATATATATATATGTATATTAAGAAAATTTTAAACGAAATCTCATATGTTTCAAAGAGATAAAAGAGCCTAACAATAGGTCAAGGGAGTCTATTTATCTTAATTCCTAGGAGACTTCAAACATACATACATCATTTGAAAGAAACACATTTAATACCATCAACAGAACCAAGGATTTAAATCACGGTTGTGGACAATAAAGAATGGATTGCGATTATTGCGGACCGTAATTTCTCACAATAATGGTTTTAGACGGTGCCAAAACCTTGCAATAACGGCTCAGATAACAGTCGCAGACCCATATTTAAATTCCCGACAGAACCAAACATAACGTAGGAATACAGAATAACAAAATATTTAAATTTATGATTGTGTAACTAAATTATTGAAAAGAACAAAAGGAATAAAGTTTTATATATCATACTTAGGGCATGCAGTCATTGTAGGACAGATCTCATGTGTACAGAATTCAGTCAAGGTACCATAGAGCAGATTCACCTGATTGAAGAAGTCTACAGCTGGAAAAGATCAAACAATCATGCTTTAGCAATCAGCTTCAAAGAATTTGGGACCTATATATATAGGGTAGAAAATGCACTAAAAACATCCTAGAAAAAATCAGCTAATGAATGGAACACAAATAAATTAGCAGTTATGACTTTAAGTAGCAGCATGGTTAAACTAAAGTAGAACAATCATGGATAGATTATATAAACAGTTTTACAAATATATTGAAAAATTATACAGGATGTGATATCTGGGTGTATGCGAGTAAAAAAGAAAGAGAGGGAGCGAGAGATACTGTTGACTGCGAGCCATTCATTTAAATCCTCCCCGGGTGGTAGCCTTACTGCTTCCCTTAGGTTTCCGCTGCCCAGGGTAGCATCAATGTGTTTTTTAAGCTGTGCACCCTGCATTATGTCAAGATTACACTATGATGACTGATGAGAACTGCAATGCTGGTAGGCCACTGATATGAAGAATAAGGTCCAGAAAGTTTTTTTTTATAATGAAGAAAAAATAAAAAGCCAGCTCTCAATAACTTAAGAGGAACCTGAAAATGGCAAATCAATTACTGCCAGGCTCAGCCACACAGCATTACTGACCATGTTTAGACATAGATACTTGTTTGGTAATAAACAATAAAAAAAATTATCACGTAGTTCGGGTATATAACGCCTTCTGGAGAAATTATTACATGGTCCCGGCTCACCACATCATCTATGGTCTCATCCAACACGTCATCATTGGTCTCATTCAATGAAATTCATCCATTTAATGACATATAGAAAAGAGGTGAAGATTCACCTTACAAAAGGAAAGAAGTAAAGATTCACCTTTTCAAAAATGAGATGGAAAATTTTCATTGGATGAGACCATGAATGACGTGGTGAGCCAGTCCCATTTAATAATTTTCCCGCCTTCTTACATTCACGAGTGGCCCCATAGGTGGGGTTGTAGGACCTACATGCATGCCGAACTAACATCGAAGTTTGTACTGCAGCTTCGCCATGGACAATTCAAGAAAACAATGTAACGTAAAGTTATTTATTTTTTAATACACGGCTTCAAAAGCGAATAAATCTAAAAAGTAAAAAAAAATATGAATGCTATGTGAATTCTTTATAAAGCAATAAATAACAAGGTTTACAACCATTTAAGTAGCTAGAAACCCCAATTGAAGAATCAGCAGAAGGCATTATTAGATCAAGGAGACAGGAGCTTCTTTTCTTAGTCTGTTTGCAAAAAAGGCCAACCTTCCAGGGTCATTTTTAGGATTTTTGCCTTTTTGGACGCATTAGATCTTAGGTGGTAAGTTGTGCTTGCATTGGTTTCATGTCTATTTCTGAACACTTTCTAATAAACTTCCAGTGTGCTAAAGTTACATGCTCGCAAGTCACACACAAGAAGTTCTAGGCACTGGAAAGAAGAAACAATTTATTTACCAAGAGGGAAATTTGTGCAGGTAGTCAAAATAACAATCCAGATTCAAGCACAGAGTAACAAAACATATCACATCAAATTCTAACATGAAGGAGATGAACATAACTAGATATGCTTTATTAAAAAGATAAAGAAGGAACAAGAAACCAACCTTACTTCCCGAAGGTGCACTTTTTTGGGACGGAATGTTCTCTGATTTCTGTTCTCAGAGCAATTTATTATCAGTAAAATCTCAACTGAAAAGATAACCAGCTATGCTGCTCAGACTTGGGAACTGAAAATATGCACACTTCTAAAATAGGAAAGTTTTCCACAAGTTCCTTAGTGTGTGTGTGTGTGTATATAACATGGAAGGTATTTCATATGCATACTGCAAGGTGCATTAGGAATTCAATCTAAAGAATATATATAAAAATACTTATCAGTATGTTTCTCTTTTTATGGCTTGAAATTATGTACAACACTTATCATGCATACATGGACACATGTGGAGGTCCAAACTATTATCTTCTTGAAATCTATGGAAGATCCCCTGCATCCTTTGAAGCTGATCATAGAATTGGGTTTTAGCAAATTAATTAGCTCCCCCATTAGACTACATTTGTACTTCTCTTCCATTTTATTCAACTTTTTCAACTTCATTCCGCTGCCACAAGTCTTCCAACAATAGCTAAAATTTGCCAACAAACCTAGTTTGCTACCCGCTCAATAGAATTCAGTTTCATGATCCAAAGTTCAGGCTTCTCACTTATGGCAATATTATAATTTTTAAGGTTTAAGAAAAAAGAAAAGAGCATATATTAACCTTTTTGACCTTTCTAAAGGTTGTCATTCATGAAAACTGGTTACATAGCTTTTAATCATAGTTCTAACAAAGAACCCAACGAATCAATGGCGCATCTGTAAGGCCCTTGTAGTAGCAGCTGCTCACCCATTATTTGGGGGGAAATACTAAATATAGTATATAAAGTAAAAAGAAAAAATTAAGAAATTTTGCACACCCATTTTTGGGAAAAAGAAAAAGAATGTTAAAATATCAAAGGTTACTGGTGGTGGTAAAAAATAACTTTGTTACTTTATCACGTGCATTGATTTTTTTTACTTTTATTTTATTTTAAATCTTTCAATTAGAAAATAATCGATTTCATTTTATATATTGAGTTATATTTTGATACACGGGCTATGTAAAAAAAGTTATACAGCTATTTATATTTAAACTATAAAATCTAACTCTCTAATCCAAACACCATAAATCCAAAACTCTAAATTCTAACCCAAAACCTCCTTTAACAACCCAATGCGAGCAAGAGTTTTCTTTCCCATCACATAATATATCTCAAACTCAACAAATCGGCATGGGATCGACACATACTACACGGAGACAATACCACCAATATTTAATTTTTTTTGGACCCCTATTTTAAAATTTTTAGATCCTCCACTGCAACGAATCATAAGAGTTCAGAACAAACTATTCATTGCTCAACACCAGAACATTAAGAGAAGTTCAACATGCACTAAGATTCTCTATCGATTCTATCAACATAATCACTGATCTAATTGACCTTCAC